>JAJEJO010000240.1:255663-406521 GCA_020662805.1 Glaucomys volans
AATTCTAAATAGATGGATAAATTATTAGTATTTTTATAAGTACAACAAAAAATTTTATAAAACTGTGGGTACTTGCGTCAGGAAAAACTGGCAATTATTTGGATTATGTACACATACAAATTCATGTAAAACTGATTATCTGCAAATTCCTTAATTTTCAGAAAAATCTATACTTCCAGGCCTTCATTAGTTAAAATATAAAAAAAAGTAATTGCATTGTTACTATTTCTATGTAACAAATTATTACAAATTTAGTGACAGCACAAATCTGCTATTTTACAGTTCTAGAGGTCAGGAGTTCTAAGTGAGTGTCACTTGGCTGAAATAAAAGGTCACATTGTCCCTGGAAGTTCTAAGAAGAGCCCATTCCTTCTTCTTTTCCAGTTTCCAGAAGCCACTAGCTTTCCTGTGCTTTCTCCTCTTTGAAAACCCTGCTGCAGTTCTCTCAAACTCTCTGCTCCTGGAGCTGCATCTCCCTCCTCTGACTCTGAACCTTCTGCTTTCTCCCATAACGAGTCCCAGGGTGATTATGTTGGGCCCAGCTGGACAACGCAGTGTACTCTTACCTGTCTCAAAACCATGAAAGTAATCATATCTGCAAAGTCCTTTTGTCATTTGCTTAGGTTTGTGGTTTAGGATGTGGATGTCTTTGTGGGGCGTTTCTCTGTCTTGCACAGTAACTAAAACACATTTACTGTTGGAATAAACATCGGTTGAGCACCTTCCATGTCCGAGGCATTCATGTATTCCTTGGGAATAGCAGTGAAAAACAAATAAATAAAAGGCACCATTCTGTACTCTACTGAAGTTTACAGACCAAGGAGAAGACAGAAACTAAGAAGAGTTATAAGTATGCCAGATAGTGACAGTGCTATAAAGAAAAATCTGGAGATTGAATACTAAGTATTGGTTAATGTTATGGTTAGCGAGGGCCTGGACACACAGATATCAATGTGATGGAGGAGTAACTGATGCAGACCTCGGGCAAAGATGAGGTTAGACATTGGGAGCAGCAGGTGAAAAGGCCTCGGGTGCATGACAGGCATGCTTGAGCCGCCACAGATTGAGAGAGGTGAGATTAGTATGACACAAGGTCTGCGAGGAATAGGGAGCCAGATGTTGCAAGGCCAAATACAGTATTTTAATGTTTGATTAGCTAGTGGTGATTCTCAGCAAAATGACATCATAGGTCACAAGCAGGGTTGTAATAAAGTTTACTTTTGTTCTAACAGGTATGTTACAACTGCTACTTAAAGAATAGGTAGAGGAGAGAGAGGATAAGAGATATTTGGAGAATTGAAATAATCAAGAAAAAGGTACCATACAGTCAAGAAAATGGGGAAAGAGAGAGGAGCAGATTTTGTGTGTGTGTGTGTGTGTGTGTGTGTGTGTGTGTTGGTGATAAGGCACTGGTGGTGGAATTTAGATCAACAGTTCAACTGAAACATTTTATTATGAGACATCTTCTGGCTACAACTCGTGGTTTCTATACTAGATATAGGAAACTGAAATTCATGGGAGAGTTCCGAACTAATGTGCAAGTCATTGGCACCAGATGATCATTGAAGTGATTCAAATGCAGTGACCAAGGACACTCTTGATTCAAGTCACTGAACAGGTTTAGAAACTGGTGAAATTTCAGCATATTATGGTTTAGATATGAAGGATTCCCCAAAAGCATATATCAGTGGACTAATCCACTGATATGGATTAACTCTTGGTAATGGTAGGCAGATAGGGTGTGGCTAGAGGAAGTAGGTCACTAGGAGTATGCCTTGGGAGTTCTCTCTGCTTCCTGTTTACCATGTTCTGAGCTGCCTGTCTCCACCAAGCCCATGATGTTCAGTTTTACCTTTGCTCCCACAGCAATGGAATCAGTCATCTATGGACTGAGACCTCCAAAATGAGCCAAACAAACTGTTTTTCTCCTGTAGGTTGTTCTTGTCTGGTCTTTTGGTCACAGGAGTGAAAAAACTGATGAAAGTACTGCATAACATCCAAGACTTTTCCGATCCTTAAATCCCATATTGTATTGGTGTATACCAATATTTTAAGTCGACTAAGTCACAGAAATTATTTTTGGAATATCATATTAAACTATTTGAATATTCTGTTTTTAAATCTTGTGAAGTTTAATGGTTTTTGACAACATATTAAAAGTTAATAAATTGGCTTTCAATCTGTTTTTCACTTCATTTATTAAGCATTTATCTCAAAATCTTAGGCCATTTAATTCTATTTTCTACCTTTAATAGAGAGCAGTATTCATTTATTAAAAGTCAAATACAGCTCTGAACTGATTTGATGGTGCTAATCATTTCTAAACTGGATGTTTTATTAGCATATTCCTAAGTTTAAAGTAACTTACAGATGTAAGGGTTCTTACATGTGTGTTCTAATTCTTCTACTTTGCAGACAAGAAAACTGAGACTTAAGGTCTTCAGCAAAACATCACCTACCCTAATTTTAGATACATTGTTTTGTGGAAGATGTGGCTTAACTACTTGTGTAATAGTCTTTTAAAATTATACATTGCTACCTCCCTAATAAAATATCTTGTTATTAAAACAAATATAAGAAAATCTCATCTAAGAAAAATGTTGATTTTTAGACAAGAATTCCAGATTTGTGATTTTATCCCTGATTGAATATTAGTAAATACAAGTTTGGTCATTTTTCACTCAATGGCAAAATTTTTGTTCAGTTTTATTTTGTTGGGTTTTTTGGTTTGTTTGTTTTATATTTTATTTGTTTTTGTGATGGTTGAAGAATCAGGGTCATATTTTTTACTTTATTGTACTAAGTTATAATGCATAATAAGAGTTATGGCTTAGATGTAAGGTGTCCCCAAAAGTCTCAGGTGTGAGACAAGGCAAGAAGGTTCAAAGGAGAAATGACTGGGTTGTAGCAGTCTTAACTCAATCAGTGAATTAATCCCTGATGGGATTAACTGAGTGGTAAACTGGAGGCAGGTGGGGTGAGGCTGGGGGCAAGTGATTCATTGGGGGCGTTGCTATGGGGTATATATTTTGTATCTGGACAGTGTAGTCTCTCTCTCTGCTTCCTGATCACGGTTACTTGAGCTGCTTCCCTCCACCACCCTCTCCTACTGTGATGTCCTGCCTCACCTGGAGTGCTGGGGAATAGAGCAGGCCTTCTGTGGACTAAGACATCTGAAACTGTGAGCCCTCAAATAAACTGTTCCTCCTTTATAGTTGTGTTGGTCAGATCATTTAGTCACAGCAGTGAGCAAGTTGTCTAAAACAATAAGTATTAACCACAAATAGGTGAGTTTGCATTTCTTTAGAGACTTTTTAAACCACACAACACCCCATTTTCTGTGGTGTTATTTTCCAGGTTAAGCCAACAAAAGTCTGGACTACTGCTTCAGATCTTGCTTATAACATTTCAAGATCTCATGATGCCCCACTACATTTAATCTACATTTAACCACAAACTTCTCTTAAAGAGCATTTTCTTTTATGAATAAAAATTTGAAATGACCCTAGGGAAATTAATTTTAAAATAAGCCTGGATCTCCAGTACATTTTAATTCTGTACGTGCCTACATTACTTGTATTCTTATGTCCTTTCAATACACCTTAAGCATATTTGCTTTCTTTTACTTTAGTGAATACATGTTTATTGTTTTGTGCAATGGTGTAAGCTCTATTTTACATTTATAACTTTCTCAACCAGAAATTCATGAATCAGGATTACTTACTTGATTTGCAAGGTATTGACATTTAACATTTAAATTATGTTGTATTAGCTATATTGTGGAGGATGTTAGAAAATGGATTTTGATAACAAAGGCCAAGCCTCAAAACCCCTTCTGTCCTTGCTAAGATCATGCTCAAGTGGCTGCTTAGATAACTTATTTACATCCAATGCCAAAAAATACCAAAACAAAACAAAACAAAACAAAAAAGCCATTTAAGAAATATGTCTTATACATGAAATATGCTCATCAGAATTCTGTTTAGTATGTAATTTCTTTAGAGATCCTTTTTTGGTCTACATATCCTATATTTTGGTTAATATAAATTTTCTTTAAAAATAAAACATCAATCAAATAAATATTATAATATGTTCACTAGAAATATGAATATATGTACCCCATCCCAAATCTTTCAAGCAATATGCAAACTTAAAATTAGTGATTTTAATAATAAATAAGTTTTAAGGGTATTTATAGATCTCTAAAATTCTCTGTGCCATTTTCTAAGGTTTGGGTCCTTATTTATAATTTCCTGTTAGATATTTTCATCTGGTTATTCCAGAAATTACCTTGATTTTGAACATTTGTACATTTGAAATCACATTTTTCTTCCTCAAATATCTGCTCTCTTCTTCCCTTTCTTTTTTTTAAAATATTTTTTAGATGTTGATCGACCTTTATTTTATTCTTTTATTTACATGTGGTGCTGAAAATCAAACCTGGTGCCTCATGCATGCTAGGCAAGCGCTTTAACCACTGAGCCACAGCCCCAGCCTCCTCTTCCCTTTCTTAACGACAGACGTTTCCTTCCATTCAGACACTAAATCAAAGAAGAATCTTTGATTTCTGATTTTTTACCTATACCATTCAACTTGTCACCAGACTCTATGCACTTTTTTCACATTTGCAATATACTGAAATTAGTTACTTTTCTATCCTTAATATTTGTCTTTGGTTCCAATTTCCAGTGACTCATTCCTGAACCAGTTCAAAATGTTCTAATTTAATTGCTGTTTCAGATCCATTTTTGTTCAATTTACTCTAAATAGTATTTTAGCAGTAGTTCCTCTCTCTTATTATTTGCTTTAATATTTTGGAAAATTATTTGAGAATATACATGATTTTCTTTTGTCCATTTGAAAGTAGATTTTCTAAATCTGGCATAGAAAACTTTAAGCTATTTCCCATTATTTGTCTAAAGATGTGACTTTTATAACATGCTAAGTGAAATAAGCCAATCCCCAAAAAACCAAAGGCCAAATGTTTTCCCAGATAAGTGGATGATGATATAAAATTGGGTTGGGAGGGTAGGGGGTGAGGGAAGAATGGGGGAACTTTAGATTACGTAGATGGAAATGAGAGGGGGAGGAGCAGGGGTATGAAAAATGGTGGAGTGAGACAGACATCATTACATGTACATGTATGATTACATGATGGTATGAATCTACATCATGCACAACCATAGAAATGAAGTTGTACCCCATTTATGTACAATGAATCAAAATGAAGTCTGAAAAACTTTAAAAAATAAATTTATTGATTAAATAAATAAAATAAAACAATTTTTGAAGACTCACTGAATATCCCCAAGATCTCTTTTATATTCTGTTTGCCTTCTGCTTGTGTAGACTCCTGACACTGCACTCTACTCTTAAACTCAGCTCAACGTTGTAAGTCATTTCTGCCCCTTTGAACTGCTTTATCCTGCGCCGGTGACCCTCACTCTCTGGCTTGTTTTCCACCACACATTAAATACACTGATACATAGATCGTTTTCTCCAGTAAATTCTTTGCTTTTCTGGGGCAGGACCAGGTTGTATTCACTTTTGTTTCTCATTGTGTTTAGGAAGTGACTTCCATTTTAAAATGTTATCTGTCCGTGTACATTGAATAAATCAATACATCTGAATAAATCTATTTATTAGAACATCTATGAGATTGTGATTATTTTCTTCATTCTATCTTGAATTCATCTCAACATTCATTACAGAGGTTGTAGTTTCCCTTTGTCGTGCTAATGCTGGCCCACACTCCTTTGCTTTGTAGGCATTTTCCTTCTTGACAATGAAAGGAAGAGGAAATCGTGTGAGAAAACCAGTTAGGGCAATCAAGTCAATGGATTGAGTGGTTGGGCTAAAAGAGCTTCAACAGTCCACGAAGGGTGTGAGTGATAAGAACTTAAGTACCATTCTTGGCAGGAGGTGGCTGCCCTCTTGGTTGCATCCTCTTCTAACTCTATTGCTTGAAGTTCAGTGCCTATTGACTCTGTGAAACAACATGCCTGGTGCTCTAGAACGTGGATTTGGGATGATTCATCAGCATGCACAACTGCATAAATTATATTTTGTTTTGTTCACTTTCTTTACCACATAAACTTTAGGCTTATTTTAAAATTTCATAATAAAATCTGTGCATTTTCTATTTTTAGAGGGAGCTACATGCATATATGTCAAATATAAATCTAGTTGCCTAGATGTTATAAAATATCTCTGAGATTTTAGGCCCTAGTAGAATATTAAACCTGACTCAGAATTGATTTTTATTTTACTCCTGTTTGAATCCTTAAATATATATAAAATGCTTTTGAGAATCATGTCAACTGAATTTATTAGGGAACATCATGGCATAAAAAGTACACTTGTGAAATCTGGCTTAAATATAGAATTTAATCATGAAACATATTGTTATCTGGATGCAAATTATTCCTGAGACACTCATCAGAAAAAAACCATAGACTGTAATTTAACAGGGTAATATTTTATGAAGAAAATGACAATCTAATTTCATATACATTCTCTGAGGACAAAGAGTTTTTATAACTCTATAATCTCTAAAATAATTAAAACTGTCAATCTGTGCTGCTATAAAAATGCAACAGGTTTATAAACAATATAAATGTATTTCTCATGGGTGTGGAAGCTGAAAAGTCCAAGATCAAGGCACCGGTACTTGTGCCAAGCAGCAGGAGGCCATAGAGACCTCTGCTATGCCATAGAGACCATAGCTCCTGCCCTCTGAAAAAATGATGGCTTTGTCACTGCTACCAACATTATCACAGGAGTGCCAGGGAGCTGGAGCACGAGACAACAGAGGAAAAAAATATACAGGGTATTTCCCCCAGTCTCTCTGCAGGGCAGAAGACTCAAGATTGTCAAGCTAGCTTAAAAGTGCTTCTAGTGCTTTCTCCCTTTCCACTCTAATGTACACTTACAGATTTTTGAATGTATTTAGTTGAGGTCAGAGATGATAGATGGAAAAAGAATGGCAAACCCACCGCTACTTTAGGAGCATTTCAAATTCTGGTCTAAACATCCCATTCCAATTTACATTAGTTCTTCAAATAGTTGTTCTTGTGTTCCCTCCTGATTTAAATAGCTGCATTCAATGGGTGAGACTTTTTTTCTTTTTAGTGCTGGGGATTGAACCCAGGGTACTTCACCACGGAGCTACATCCCCAACCCTTTTTATTTTTTATTTTGAGACAGGTTCTCACTAAGCTGCTAAGGCTGGACTCAAACTTGAGATTCTCCTGCCTCAGCAAAAGTGAGGTGCTAAGCAACTCATTGAGACCCTGTCTCTAAATAAATACAAAACAGGGTTGGGGATGTGACTCAGTTGTCAAGTGCCCTTGAGATCAAGCCCCGGTACCCAAAAAAAGAAAAAAAATTGTGTATGAATGAATGCATGCATAGCAACAAACACAAATCTTGAAATCATGTTTGTTAGCTAAAACATGCTGTGCCTATATGCTAATTTAAGTAGATGGATCAATCAATAGATGATGTATTCGTATATGTGTGTGTGTGTATATGTATAAATTTACTCCTCACAAAAATCCCGTGATGTTGGTACTATTATCATTCCCATCTCGTAGATTAGGGTAGTCAGCTTTTCAACACTGTGACCACAATACCTAATAAGAACAACTTACAAGACGAAAAGTTTATTTTGAACTCACAGTTTCATAGGTCTCAGTCCTTGTTCAGCTAACTGCATTTCTTTGGACCTGAGGTGAGGCAAAACATCATGGTGGAAGGGCATGGCAGAGGAAATGTTCTCAGCTCATAGTGGCTAGGAAGCAGAGAGAGAGAGAGAGAGCAGCAATGGACAAAATATAATCCCCAAGGGCATGCCCCCAGTGACTTACTTTCTCAAACCATTTGCCACCTGCCTATAGTTACCACTCAGTAATCTAATTCATCAAATGGATTAATTCACTGATGGGGTCACAGATCTCATCATTGCCTCAAAGCCCCACCTGTCAACCTTACTATATTGGAGACCATGCTTCCAAAATATGAGCTTTGTGGGGGGCAGGGGATAGAACTAGATCCAAACTATAACATACATGAAGTGATTTGATCAATAATCTCAGAAAAAAAGCATAGAATGCAAAATAAGATAGTGGCCTCTTTAAGCTTTCCTTCTATTAAAAGGAAATTTAATACACAATTTCCCAATAATTTAACTATGATTATAAAATTGTCTTAAAGATACATTGTTTTGAGCTCAAATTTAAGAGGAGAACTAAAATTGTTTTCTGTAACCTGTTTGAACTGCTGCCTGAAAGATACACAGAAAACAAAGAAGAGAAGAGGAGCATATCTCAACATCAAGAGGTGAGAAAAAGTGATGAATTTGAAGAACAAAATATCTCAGCACATCTAAGGTTTCACCCATCAGTAGGTAATCAGGCTGGAGTCCTCGTAGGGGCAAAATCATACAGAGATACATAAGGTTGTTCTTAAAGTTTATCTTCCTCCTAAGAACAAAGTAAAGCCAGAGAATAGTTTAAGCAAAGGAGCAACAGGATCAATTACACGGTGCCGATGTTGTAAAGAAGCAGGGATCATCATTTGTCAGTTAAGTAAGGAAAATGGGCCTCAGACTTTTCTCTCAACATCTTTCCTTGAAAGCTTCACCATTACTGAGTCTCTCCTTTATTTCTGGCAGTTAAGTAAAGAAGATAAATGGAGGCCTTTGAGGCCTGTTAATGGCACATGCATTAACACTGAGAAATCTGTTGGGTGTCTCTGGAGACTGTGAATGGAGACTTTAAGGGGAAGAGAGCAGAGAGAGAAACTTGGTGACCAGTGTTCAGTGGGAGGACAGGGAATGAGTGCAAACTGAGCCAAGGGCCTAGACTGGGAATCCCTGGGAATATCTCTATGTTTAAAAATACACATTGACTTAATTTAATTGAAGGAAACTAGACAATGAAAAACAAATTAGTCAATATAGATAGCAGGTCAAAAGCTAGAAAGTTCTATGTAAAAAAATAAAGCAAGATTTTAATAAGGATTGCATTGAATCCGTATAAAACTTTTGGTGACATGGCTCTTTTGACAATGTTGATTCTGCCTATCCAAGAGCACTGGAGATATGTCTTCTAAGGTCTTCTTCAATGTTTTTCTTTAGTGTTGTATAGTTTTCATTGTAGAGGTCTTTCACCTCTTTTGTTAAATTGATCCCCAAATATTATATTTTTTTGAGGCTATTGTGAATGGGGTAGTCTTCCTAATATCTCTTTCAGTGAATTCATCATGGGTGTACAGGAACATATTAGATTTATGGGTGTTAATTTAATATCCTGCTACTTTACTGAATTAATTTATTAGTTCTAGAAGTTTTCTGGTGGAATTTTTTTGGATCTCCTAAGTATAGAATCATGTTGTCGGCAAATAGGGATTGTTTGAGTTCTCCTTTTTCTATTTGTATCCCTTCAATTTCTTTCTTCTGTCTAATTGCTCTGGCTGGAGTTTCAAGGATGATCTTGAATAATAGTGGTGAAATGAAATTCATTTGGAAAAATAAGACCCAGAATAGCCAAAGCAATTCTTAGCAAGAAAAGTAAAGCAGGAGGCATCATGATACCAGACCTTTAACTGTACTACGGAGTCATAGTAACAAAAACGGCATGGTATTGGCACTAAAACAGACACATAGACTAATGGTATAGAATAGAAGACACAGAGACAAATCCACATAAACGCAGCTATCTCATACTAGACAAAGGGGACATAAGCGCACATTGAAAAAAAAGACAGCCTCTTCAACCAATGGTGCTGGGAAAACTGTAGCCAAATTAATTTAAACCCTTATTTCTCACTCTGCACAAAACTCAAATCAAAGTTGATCAAGGACTGAGGCACTAGAACAAAGACCCTGCACCTAACAGAAGAAAAAGTAGGCTCAAATCTTCAAAATGTCATCTTAGGAACTGACTTCCTTAACAAGACTCCTAAACCACAAGAAGTAAAATAAAGAATCAATAAATGGGATAGAATTAAATTAAAAAGCTTCTTCACAGCAAAGGAAACAATCAATAGCATGAAGAGAGATCCCACAGAATGGGATAAAATCTTTACCACATGCACCTCAGATAAACCATTAATCTCCAGGATATATAAAGAACAAAAAACTTAACACCAAAAAAAAAAAAAATCTAATCAACAAATGTATAGAAGAAATACAAGCAATCAACAAAGATATGGAAAAAACATTAAACATCACTAACAATTAGGGAAATGCAAGTCAAAACTACACTGAGATTCTATCTTGCTCCAGTCAAAATGGCAATTATCAAGAATAAAAGCAACAATGAATGTTGGTGAGGATGTGGGGGGAAAAGGTACACTCATACAGATGTACGCTCATACATACATTGCTGGTGGGGGCGCAAATTGGTTTAACTACTATGGAAAGCAGTATGGAGATTCCTCAGAAAACTTGGAATAGAACCATCAGCATTTTACAGTGATGCAGCCACATCAATGTTTACAGCAGCTCAATTCACAATAGCTAAACTATGGAACCAACCTAGATGCCCTTCAAAAGATGCACAGATAAAGAAAATGTGATATGTACACACAATGAAATGTTACTCAGCCTTAAAGAAGGATGAAATTATAGCATTTGCCAGTAAGTGGATGGATCTGGAAAATATTATGCTAAAGTGAAATAAGTCAATATCAACAAACCAAAGGCCAAATGTTTTCTCTGATATGTGAATGCTAATTCACAATAAAGGGTGGGACTAGGGAAGAATATAGAGGTACTTTGGATTACACAGTGGGGAGTGAAAGAAGGAGAGTTATGGGGGTAGGAAAGATAATAGAATGAATTAGACATTATTACCCTATATGGTTATATAATTACACAACCTATGTAACTCTACATCATGTACAATGAGAATGAGACGTTATACTCCATTTATATATGATGTATCAAAATGCATTCTACTGTCATGTATAACTAATTAGAACAAATAAAAAAATAAAATAACATAAAACAGGATTAGGATTGGAGATATAGCTCAATCTGTAGAGTGCTTGCCTCATAAGCAGAAGGCCCTGGGTTCAATCCTCAGCAACCACCCCCAGAAAAAAAAAGGCAGGATCATATGGTGGTTCCATTCCCAGTCACTATACCAATATTTATAGCAGTACAATTCATAATAGCCAAACTATGAAGTCAGCCTAAGTGTTCAATAATGACAAATGGATAAATGCAATGTGCATATATAAATAATAAAATTTATTCTGCCATAAAGAAAAATGAAATTATGTAATTTGAAGGAAATGAATGGAATTTGAGATCATCTTGTGAAGAGAAAAAAGCCAAACTCAGAAAGTCAAGGGTTGAATGTTCACTTTCATATGGGGAAATTAGAGAAAATGGAAGAAAAAAAAATTGTGGAGGGGATCTCATGGAAATGGAAGGGATACCAACAGAGTAGAGGAAGAGAAACAAGGGAAGTGAAGAAGCAAGGGAAAGGGGGATGAAATTGACCAAATTATATTGTTATATTGGGTGCATGTATGAATATGTAACAACTAAAAGTTCCTGTGTTAACACGGCAATGTTCACAGGTAAAATGATTAGATTATGCAAGCTGGAACCTAATCAGTCCATCCTACTTTAAATGGATTGATTGGGTGTTAACTTCAGGTAAGGGGGGTGTGGCTGCAGGAGATGAATCACCAGGGTCATGCCTCTGAAAGGTTCATATTCCCTGGTGTCCCTTCCTTTATCTTCTGCTGCTTCTTGGCTGCCATGACTGAAGAAGCACTATTCCACCATGATGTTCTGCCTCACCATGGGCCTAGAGCAATGGACTTGGTTGACCAGAAATTAAATCTCTGCAACCATGAATCAAAATAAAATTTTCCTCCCCTGATTTGTTCTTCATAGACATTTTGGTCACAGTGAAGAAATGCTAGCAAACACAGAAATTGGTACTAAAATACTGGTTGTTGCTGTGACTAATCTACGTAGCTCAAAGTTCTTCGGAGCTGATTTGTGGGAGGAGTTTGAAAAAGTTTGGAGATGCAGGCAGGAGAAG
Organism: Glaucomys volans; assembly: GCA_020662805.1. Classification (NCBI taxonomy): domain Eukaryota; kingdom Metazoa; phylum Chordata; class Mammalia; order Rodentia; family Sciuridae; genus Glaucomys; species Glaucomys volans. Next base: position 267,729 of record JAJEJO010000240.1, read on the forward strand.
TTGTAGAATATTATAAGTGGAGCTTAATCTGTGATTCTAGTGGGAGCTCAGACAACCAGATTGCTAATAGGAACAGACAAGTAAGACAATGCTCATGAGGTTTCTTAGGGAAAAGAAATTCTATTGAATTAGAGGCCAGTCATGTTATATTTTGGCAAAGAATATGCCTGCATTTTGTCCATGTTCTTAAACGTTGTCTGAGACTGAATTTAAAGATTATGGAATAATAAATCTGGCACAGAAAATGTCAAAGCAGCACAGAATTCAATCAGTGGCATGGATTTGCTGGCAGCTTTTAGCCAGGTTTACTGTGGCAATCAGGAGCAGAAAGCAACACTTAAGGATTTAAAAAATTTTGCAATTTGGTCAGAAAAAAAAATTCATATAAAACTGGGGCCAAGAAGAAGTGGTGTTAAAAAGATTACAGACATACCCACCCACCCACCCACACACACACACAAATGCTATGTACTTGCACAGAAGCATTAGGAAAAATGGTTCAAGGGCATCTCAGAAATACTCAAGATCACTCCCATCATAGGCTCAAGGGTTTAAAAAGGAAAATTCCTTTGAGAACAGACCATAGGGGTACCCTGCTTGCACTGGGGTTAGGCTAGGAATTTGTTTCACCATGTTAAACTGAATGGATTCAAGGGCCACTGCAGCTATAATTTCAGATATGCAGCTATTGCAGAGCTGGAAGCAAACCTTGGAGTCATCCCTACAGTGTTTACCCGGTTGGGTTTCAGTCTTATTTTGGCCCCATCCTATCTTTCTATGTTTCTTTGTCTCCCTTTTGGAATGCAAATGTTTACTCAGTTCCTTTATGTATTGGATATATGGGACTCACTTTTAAATTTTACAGGGACTCCAGTCAAGAGTTTGCTTCAAGTCTCAGAGGAGATTGGACTTGAATATTTGGGCAATGCTGTAACCTTCAATATGATAGGACCCTTGGAGAGGAACTGAATACATTGTCAAATGGACATAAGCTTTGGGTGGCCAGGGAGGAATTATTTGGACATGAATTGTTACCCAAAAGCTCCTGTGTTAATGCAGGAATGTTCAGAAGTAGAATCATTGGATGGTAAGAGCTGTTACCTAATCATTCCTTCCTAGTTTGAATTGACTAATTGGGGGTTAACTGTAGACAGGTGGGGCATGGTGAGAGGAAGTGGGATACTAGGGGCATGCCCTGGAAGGGTTCATCTTCCCCTGTCTGCTTCTTGGATGCTATGAATGGAGTACACTCCTTCACCTTACCTTTCTACCCAATGTTCTGCCTCACCATGGACCCAGAGCAATGGACTTAGCTGATCAGGGACTAAATCTCTTGAATCATGAGCCCAAATAAACTTTTCCTCCTCTCAATTGGTTTTGTTGTGCATTTTGGTCACAATGACAAAACATTGACTAACACATCCACTATGATGCATAATTATCATGTACAAATTAAAAATTTTAAAAAATAATAAAATGGGAAAGATATTCAGTATGAGCCATGCTATACATTAGGTGTAAAGGGAAAGAGAAAAAATTTTGAACATGGAGAAAAGTGATGAAGCATAGAGATATCTTGAGGAGAAGCATTCCAAGAAGAAAGAATGGCAAGGCGCAAAAACCCTGAAAGGGGAGAAGGCTTTGGTTTATAGATGGTATTTACCACCATGTGTTTAGAGATTATTTACTATGCGAGTGAGGACAAGGACTTACAAAGCTAAAACATTGCATTACCCAGGAATAATGAGCAAAGGAGATTTATAAAGGCAAGGAGAGCTGATAGGAAAACAAAGAGAGAAGAATATGTATCAAGGAGGAGGAAATGACCGACTGCATTAATTACTACTCAGAAATTGAGAGGTTATCTGGGTGTGATAGTGCACATCTATAATCCCAGCAGCTCAGGTGGCTGGGGCAGGAGGATTGCAAGTTTAAGGCCAGTCTCAGAAAATTAGTGAGGCCCTATGCAACTTAGTGACACACTATCTTAAAAATATAAAATTTATATTTATATTTAATTTATATTTATATATAAAAATATAAAATTTAAAAAATGAACTGGGATATAGCTCAGTGGAAAAGTGCCCCTGGGTTCAATCCCCAATACCAAAAATAATAGAACAACAAAAAAAGAACAAAACAAAACAACAAAAAACCCCAAAGATCAGAAATTGAGAGGCTAATGATTTTTTTCTCTTTACTGCATTTAATTACTTTTTCATTTCTCATCCACACTGTTTCAATTGCTGTTTCTGATAGAAATTTTTTCTTACCGTTCCATTTGCTCAGAATTTTCTTTCCCCAGATAATAAATTTTCTTACTCACTCAACTCTTTGAAGTTCTAGTTGCTTCTTCGTAAGATTTCCTCTGAAAGTTCTCATTCACAGCCCAAAGTTGCAAGTCTCAATATCTTATTTCACCAATTATTGACATAACATTTTTCTCCTCAAAATGTCTTATATTCTATTTATTCTATATTCAAAAATATTAAGAAAATTATTTTTGTACTGAACACTTATAGATTTCTTTTCTTGTGATCATTACTTATACGATACAGTGTGATAGCTACTTATATTCTATTTATATTGTAGTAGGTATTATAAGTCATCTAGAGATAATTTAAAATGTGCACATAGGTTTTATGCAGACATTAAACCACTTTATATATGGAAAACAAGCATATGTGAATTTTGGTATTTACAAGGGGGGCTGGAACCAAAACTCCTCAGATACGGAGAAATGCCTTTTTTCTACTGTTGTGAGTAGCTGAGATTGCAGGTGTGAGCCACCACTCCATTCTCCCTTTATATATTGAAAAGCTAGGTGGATATCTTTCTCAGTATAATTGATAATATATACATATATATCATATATATGAATAGATGAACAAATCTTTATAAAGATTAATAAATGTCAACATTTAAATTTGTTTTTAAGGGGTTGGGGATATAGCTCAGTTGGTAGAGTGCCTGCCTCGCAAGCACAAGGTCCTGGGTTCAATCCCCAGCACCGCAAAAAAAAAAAAAAAAAATTGTTTTTAAAAGACCAAAAAAGAAAATTTTCAATTCCCAATGCTCATTTAGTAGAAAGCACAGAGATAACTCATGTATTCTTAGTGGATCATATGGGTGAGCCTGTATAGGGATGTCAATGAGAAGATCAGTCAAAATGGTAATATTTATTTATATATGATAATTCATATAAATTTTTCCAAGAAAAAAGCACACATAGTTTCTGGAGATATCACACAAAAACAAAACAAAGAAAGGAAGAGAAGAGAGAGTAGAGTAGAAGAAAAAGAAAAAGAGAAGAAAAGAAATATGAATGCTCACATGCTCTTAATCGGTATCCCAAAAAGTGCCTCTGGTCCATCTTTCAGTGCATTCCTTCCATTACTGCTTCTTTTAAAAATGGTTCAGAGAGGTTGACCCATAATTGGATTTATCTTGAGAACCACATTCCCATACAGATGGCCCTCAAGAGATAAAAATGTTTGTTGAAACAAGTCAAAAAGCTAATTCTACCCCACTTCTCTAAAAATGAAAGTTCCCATTTTCTGAGCAGAGTGGTATGGTGGGGCTGTTAAACAGAATGGGTAAGCTGTTGTTCTATCCTCAGCCTCTAGGAGACTAAAGCATGTTCTTTTTATTCAGACCTGGACACTGAGCATTTGCTTAAGTATGGTAAGTAGATGGTTTTGATTGTTTTTTGTTGTTTTTTTTTTTTTTGCCTACTTGTTATTTAATATGCTATTATTTCTTGGTCTAATCTTTGTTTGTTTGTTTGTTTGTTTTTGGTACTGTTACTTTTTAAAAAATTCCACAACCCCAATGAAAATACGAAAAATAAGCATATGTGAATTTTGGTATTTACAAGAGGTCCTGGAACCTGGAATAAAATATATCTTACAATAACGCTGCTCTTTCCTTTCTCACTCTACTGATGTTTACATATGAGTTAGTAGAATTTTATACAGGTCTACCTCCATTGACTTCCAATGATCTGTTATCTGAATGACTTGTAGCAAACTTAAGAGTGCTTCTTTGAGACATTATAGATTAAAATTCAAATTTCATAATAGTCAGCATATTTCAACTACATGGTTACATAAATGAAACATACTTTAAAATTATATCTTTCTGGTTTGTCTAAGGCAAAAAGAAAAGAAATAACAAAAGTCTGATTCACTTGTTCTTTGAGAAAATCTAATTGCAAGTTTAGACATGAAGAAATAAATTGATTATATCCTGAAGTTAGAGTGATCTATACACAATTTATTCTCAACCTTGGTCATCTCTTTAGTACTAACTTTGTAATTCCCATATGGTAATTATTTACTTTAAGATAAAATGTATATTTTTGACATAGACAAATGGACTTTTCAGTTTCCAAAAGTTACAATAGTTTCTTAATCATCAGATTTCTGAAAAGCATATATAATAATCCCTCCTTTTCTATGGTTTTACTTTCCATAGTCTTAGTTACTCATAGTTAACTGTGATCCAAAAATATTAATGTAAAATTCCAGAGATAGTTTTTAAAGTGCTCTTCTAAGTTGTGTGGTGATCTTGTGCCATTCTGCTCTGTCCCTCCTGGGACTTCAATCAACCTTCTGTCCACACTACAGGTCCTAACCACACCACGGCAGTTGAGAGAGAGAGAGAGAAAGAAAGAGAGAGAGAGAGAGAGAATTTTCATATAATTTATATAGTACATTGCTATGATTAGTTATTATTGCTAATCTTTTGTAGTGCCTAACTTATAAATTAAATAACATATGTATGTATGCATTAGAAAACCATAATTTATATTTGGTTTAGTATTATCTGAGGTTTCAGGCTTCCACTGGGAATCTTGGAACACATCTCCCTTGGATAAGGCAAGACTACTGTAATAAGAAGTTCTTGTTCATGTTGATATCCTTCTGCATATAATTCTTTCTTACCTTGTTGCCATGCTAAAAAAATTAAAAGACACTGGAAAGAATAAGAAGAATCATTTAACTACTATTAAGCTGAGGAACAATTTTCTTACTAAAAAAATGACTTCTAAATCATAATTGGCATATTTGGTCCAGAAATACTTTTAATTATTGAAGAGATTCTAATAAAAGTCCATGAAGTTTTCATGCTGCCATCCATAGCAAGGTATAACTAAAGGCTAATGCAATTCCTTGCAAACTTATAAAAATATTTTTTATTGATAACAGTTTTAAAATTGCCAGTATTTCTAGTTTGGCCAGAAAAATTTAGAACCCCCCCCAAATCAAAATGCCTAGAAAATACATTTTTCATCTCTTTCCTCTCACCTTGATTTTTTGAAGTGAACCGAGAAATCATTTATCTTTCTGAATTGCATTAGTCTTTTTTTGTTTTTCTGAGATTGTGAAGTACTAAAGAAAGCACAAAACAACAGAAATTAGGCAAGAAAATTGAACAAATTGGGAAATATTATTTTCTAAATGTCTTTATTCCTTCACCCTCTACCTGACTCGCTCACGTTCCTACACTAAAGGTCCACACACAGAATTTTCACTGAATTTTGAAGTATTCTTATTCAAACAAAATAAGAATCTTGAGGAAATGACCTCTATTGCATTTGAAAGGAATGCACACACATGAGAAGGAGGGAATCAACAAAACAAAACAAAAAGAACACTGCAGAAACTAATAATAAGTACACAAAGTACACAAGTGTATTTATTACATTTTGCAAGCACTTTGTTCTACATTTCAAAAACGCCACCATCAAGCTGTTGGCACATTTATGTACAAAACAGATTAATTGTAATGCCTGCTACAAAGCACTCTGTGAAAATACAAACTCTAATACCAGAAATAAAAGCCAAAGGTGTCAACATCGTTACATAAATTTAAAAGACAGTTTTAAAAATCATCACAAACTGTAAAGACACAGAACTGAAACACTATAATATAGAATTTAAAGAAGCCCATTAATACTTTTGCTGAATATCTTTAATACTGCATATATCAGAAAAATGTTGAACCAGTAAGATAAGCTAAGAGTAAAAAAAAAGCAAAACGAACCCCAAAGTAATTAATTCTACAGAATGCTTAATCATGCCACAGATAACCCTAGTAATACCCCCCTACTTACTACAAGAACTTGTAAAATTACTGATGATGCATGACTAGTAGTTGTACAAAGATCGTTTCACTCAATAAATTTTATTAGAAATGCACTTACACTGAGAAAGGATTTCACAATGGTCAAATCAGTGCACAATACTACCTAGTTTTATACACTGACAAAAATGTCTTGTCAGGCTACATCATTTTGAAAGACACTTTACAGCATTCTTGTAGCATTAGAAATAATCAAAAGAAGAGAGTCAAGGTTAAAACAAACACCAAATTTGGTCCAGTAATACTGATTGCTTTTTTCTTTAAAATTCCTTTGATACAGGTACTTCTTATAAATGAATATGAATGAACATTCGGTTAAAATGACTTACTTGAAATAAAAACACAAATGTATCACTACACTTCCAAACAATACAGTCTACAGTGGCCTCTGACCACACTTGAGAAAACACTACAGGTAAGCCAACATAGATTGGAAGGCTGCAAGCAAAGCTATTATATTAATGGAAGCCTTTTCAAATATATCATACACATTTGAGGAATAGTTTACAGAGGTGCAATCCATTAAAACTGTTAAAGTAGGTATAACAAGTTTGGAGGGGTTAGTGTGCTTATTTTTAATAGACCACCTTCATAAAGGTAATTAATTTTCCACATTAGCATATTAAAAGTTCCAATCCAGCCACAGCGTAAATCACAAAGATATCATTCTCCAATAGTCCACAGTAGTTATTTCCATTAAAATTGTCTCTACACTAAACTTTAAAAGGTAAGCCTGGTGTCACAATCTTAAAAAGGCAACTAGCCATGCATTAGCTTCACTGTTTCTACATGCTCACAACATAAATAGGAGTAATCAGAGAGAAATACCTTGGAGTACATCAAGAAAAATTACAATGTTAACAAAGATAAGAAGCACTTTTTTTTTTAACCTACCCTTAGAAATTTAGAAATTGCACCTTAGATTGTTGAAAACGTTAACCAGGGCCTATCATAATGTGGCCACTGATCTCCAGACAAGATTTCCATATTTCAAGAAGAGTCATCATGATGTCATCTCTGCCTATTGTTCATAATGTACAATGGTCCCTTTGAAGGTTACCTGTAGTTAAACTAGTTACCGAAATCAAAACTAAAAAGTATAAAAAAGCTATTTTCTTCTCAAAACATAAGAAATAATGCAAAAGTGTTATGTATAACACATGGGAAGTGGTTAAAAATAAAACAAATCTTGGCATTGACAATGTTAGTATCTTCGATCGCACAGAACTATCAAATGAGTTTGAGAAATTTCAAAAGAAGACTGGATAGGAGCTTGTAGAAGAGATCCAATTCTACCAATTTAACCAATTAGGAAATTAAGTGCTAAACAACAAAGAATTGCATTTAGGTGATTCGTAAGTCACCCTACATATCATTGATGAGAAGCACTATCATTTTGTTTTTCAAAGGTTGGATGGTTGGATGGCCCTTAATTCAACACCAATGCATTCGAATGGTAGAAAGAACAGAAAGATTTATGTGTATGCATTGAGCCGCTCTTTGGAGCGAGTAGAATGGATGTCATGAAGCTCCTGCTCCTCCTTCGACTTGATATCCTCATACTTCTGCATCCGGCAGGCATCTTTCACATAGGCCCAGTTGGCAGACAGAACCATAAGGTAGTGAACCTAGGCAAAGACAGAAATAATTTATACTACCACTACAGTGGTGCAGCCACATCAATGTTCATAGCTGCTCAATTCACAATAACTAGATTGTGGAACCAACCTAGATGCCCTTCAATAGATGAATGGATAAAGAAACTGTGGTATATATACACAATGGAATATTACTCAGCCATAAAGAAGAATAAAATTATGGCATTTGCAGGTTAATGGATGATGTTGGTGACTGTTATTCTAAGTGAGATTAGCCAATCCCAAAAATCCAAAGGCCAAATGGTCTCTCTGATAAGTGAATGATGATGCATAATGTGGGGTGGAAGGAAGGCAAGAATGGAGGAAGGATAGATAGCATAGAGGGAAGGGAGAGGTGTGGTGGGGTGGGGGGGTAAGAATAATAACAGAATGTGTGACAGACATCATTGCCCTGTGTACATGTATGAATGCACAGATGGTGTGGCTCTACTTTGTGTACAACCAGAGAAACAATAGCTGTACTCCATTTGTGTTCAATGAATCAAAATTAAATAAATTTTTTAAAAAATCAAGTTTATTTTCTATGTGATGAATTTTACAGTTTCTTTCAAATGACATTACAAACTATAGGACAGAAATTATTGTGTCATATGGATTTTTTATATGTGTACACATTTACAATAACCAAAAAAAGTATCAAGGTCAAAAAGCTCCTAATTTGTCTTGAGTAATGAAGTTACTCAAGTAATGAAGCTCGTGATTTTACTTGAATCAACTCAGCAGTGAGATCACTTATTTGTTTGAGATCACTTATTTGTTTTTCTTTTCTTTCCTCCTGTTTCTTAGGAGAGAGAAAAAGCAGTTTTCCACATGACAGAATTTGAAGGATGAATAGAGAAGAGAAGGTAGGCTGTCAGTAAACTCTTTTCTCTGAATTTTAAAGGGTGGGCAGAGTTTTTATCCAGTATTTAGAAAAAAGAACACTAAATATTTTGAGAGTCAAGAGTAAATTGAAAGACAGGAGGCTAACTGGTTCTAGAAAAAAACAGAGGTACATAAAGAATATAAAGTAATTTTAAATAATGAATATTATAGTATATTCAGATAATCAATGGATATTACATTTTTTGACACAGGGATATAGGAAAATGACCATGCCACTATATTTTCAGAATTTTCTATTTTCTCAAAATTCTATTTTCACATTTTGTCTAATTTGAAAATTGTAAGCCATTGAAAGCAGGAGTTGTGAGTTATTCTTGTGCACTTCGGCATGCATGAAGTTAGTGAAAACTTATATATACACATATATGTGGATCAAATAAGATACTCAAATTTATGTGACAATTAGTTGTTAAAATCTCAAGTGTTATGGACAGTGCTTAATAAGCAGTAGGTACTAAAAATATTTGCAAGGTAGGTGGATTATTTTAGATATTCCTGTTATTGTCTGAGAATCATGGTCCCTAAATTATTATTAAATATATATGAGTGAAATACTGAAAGAAATTCAGGGTCTTTGCTAGTAATAATGATTCCTAGTGGGTCTTTCAGAGCTTCCATCTGGCCTAATGGGGAACACAATCTGTTAGCCTTGCTGTTGTCCTTCATTAGATGGACAGTCATTATCTGATGAAATGCTAAGGTGACTAATTTTGTTAGCATGTAAGAATTTCTAACGTCTCTACAAAATAATGAAGAACACTTGCTGGTTTTAATATTCAGCCATATAGCCCTTACTTAAAGTTACAGATGATGCTTTAAACATTTGGATAGAGTAAAACTCATCAAATTTTCTCCTCTACCCTATGGAGATAACAATTTTAACTATAGGGTGACCACTGAATAAGACCATCCTGAGGTCAATGATGGTTGTGATGTTATGACTACAGACTGTGCTCATGTTCATAAAGCATTTAAGTGCCTCCAACAGATTAAGTCTTCAAGAATATTAGTAGTAGTAGAACTATTGGTTGTACATATACATGTTACTAAAATTTATCCACTCTATAGGAATGTATAATTTATATACAAATTTACATCTCTTCCCTCTCATCTCACAGCTAGGCCACAAGGGACCTCACGGGACCATGAGTGTTTGGTACATCAATGATCAGAATATGTTGATACTTCAGAACATATTTTGGAATTGAGTTTAAGTTATGAATATAAAAACCTTTGCTTATTGTTCTACTTTGATTCCTCCAATAAACTAGCCAACATGATCATATTAAGCATCTCACATTTGAAATAGAATTTCTGTGTAAAAGTTTATAGTCACCACATTTAAAATGCTGAGCGATGTTTAAATTAGAATAACATCTGAAAACTTACCTTAGCAGTATCATAGAAAGTTTTAAAAATATATTTTAAAAATTTTTGTAATAAAAATATCTTGATTTTAACTCAGAAGTGTTTGTAACTGGTCTGGTGTGACTCATTAGCACATTAGTATTGTCTCATCATTTCTACTTTTAGTCTTTGACAAGAGATGAAAACACTTCTTTAAAGTATTCCTTTCCCTAATACATTTAAAGATTATTGGCAACCTTCAAGAGTTCTATACTATTTACCTTATAGTACACAAAAATAAGGACTGAAATCCTTGGCTGCAAAACATTACTGATGCTCAGAGTTCTTGAACATTATGGTATTTGGCATTCCAGTGAGCCTACTGGAATTCATGGTAAGTCATAAAAGAAGAGATGAGGATCTGGTACATAGTAGGTCCCCCAAAATAAGTAAAATCTTGATGGGTTGAAAAAGGAACTTAAGCACTTGCTGTTAATATTTCTAATGAAAACTACAGATCACATGACTTAAAATTACTGAGGTCTATCTTAAGATAAATTCATTCATTTTCCATATGTGACTCAATATTGTTTTTAATATTCTTAACTAAAAGGAAAAAGTAATATACATAAGGAATTGGTCATATAACTCAAAATAAACTGATGCATACATGTGGTAAAAGTAATTTTTGTATCAATAGTAATCAAAATTTATAATCCTAATTATTTTGTTAATGTTATCAACATTGAGTGTTTTTATCCTTATGATTTTTATTAAATATTATTTCTATTGCAAAGAAAATATTTATTTTGATTAAGCCTTGTTTTTCACTTGTTTTTTTGTCCATTGTTTCCCCCACTTCTTTTTCTGGTGAAAAAGTAATTGTATTTAATATGGACTTCAGATAGAAGATAAATTATCATTTCTATAGCAGATATCTTAGTAATTTAAATTGCAAAGAAAGCATTAAGCTTTGAGATCTTACCATAGCAATAACTGCTGCTCCAGCTCCAGCAAGTGCCACAATAAACAAGTGAAAGGTCATGTTCAGCTGCAACAAAACCCACAAAGCATATCAAAATTACACACAGAAGAGAAATCTGGACCTTGACTGTCTTAGGAACAACACAGTACATCTTAACAAAAGTAAAATTTTGATACTTCATGTGCTAGAGCACTAAAATATTGTTATAATATCTTTTGTTCTGCAAGTTATTTGAATCTTTGCAAATGCATACTTTCATTATAAAAGTGAAATGGTGATTGATAGTTGTCTATATTTAACAATATAAAGCTATGCTATCTCTGTAGTTTTTTCATCCTTTATTAAAATTAATTTCTAGAACATTTGAAATATTATTTTTACTGAAATATGTGCTGCATTCATTCATATTTATTCTCTACTCCCCCTGCATAACACCAGTGCAAGAAAAATTATCACTGAAAATAAGAAAGAAAAATTCAGTATAGATTTAATTACATTCTTCATATACCAAAATGAATTCTAAAATTCTGACAGAATTATACTGTTAAAATACTCACCTCAGTAGATTCACACATCCTTAAGAAATTCTCAGAGACAGTGCAAATTTTCTTTTCCTCTCCAATTGTCACAATCCCTACAAGTAGAAAATCACAGGTTAGCATTAAAAACATTTTTAAGATCCCAGAGAGAAAACCTATGGCTGATCAAATCTCAGCAAATTTCATTTAAGATCGTGTTAGGTTAAAATGAAAAATTCTTCCTGGGTTGGTCCTTGCTTGTGGATTAAAAATTGTGCATAGAATACAAGATGCAACACTGTCTCACTCTCAAGCAATTTAAAACATTTTCAATTTGAAGTCAATTGAATCTAGCTACCAGAATTATCAGATTCAATTATAGCTAGTTCATTGGTTTTACCCATTAATGTGATAGTTCAGGCATCACAATTATTTTGGTAACTATGCCCCAGACTGTGCTGAAGTCCCAATCTAAATTTGTTCAGCTGCTACAATGCTTCTGTTAGTCTCTAAAGGCATATTGCCCAAAGGAGTACTGTTTCTTCTACTAGTACTAAAAAACTGCTATTAGCAAATAGAAAATAAAAGTTGCCATTTCACTCATATTGACCATTACTGAGATGGTTCATGAGCCAACTACATCAGAATCACCCAGGAATTGTCAAATGTACATGTTTCCAGAGACAGCTGTTCAGAGCTATTAGGAGGAAATTTAAGAATGTTCATTCTACAGTATTATGTTTTAGAAATAAACACACATGCAGCTATCTATGGTGTCTCTAGAACTCATTTTAGAAGACAAAAGTAGTCAAGTTCACCTTACAATGGTCTTTAATTTTGCTTTGAGAACTACTGAAATGGTAAACACAGAAATGCTCAAAAGAAAACAAACCCAACAAGTTCTGAGAATCTTAATACCTAATCTTTAAGCATGTACTACTCTTTATTTAGTGTTAGTATGTATATCCATTTACACATTCTTAGTTTTTAGGTGTATCATCAACTCAGTCTCTCAGAGTTGCTGTCATTGATTTCTACATTGTCAATAGTTTATGGAATCTATTTCAGTGTAAAAAAAAATTAAAGATTCTACTTGCAGTATAACCAATGCAGAGATCCGTCTATGCAATCTTTCCTTCATACCAAGATAGGTCTGAGAGGAGAAAATTATGTACAGTACTCCCCTATGAGTCTGCATAATGAACCACCATAATTGAGAAAGCTTCCTGGTCAAGGCTATCCATCTCCACATTGATCCATTCCAGATATCGTCATTCATGCAAAATAGATACGTCAAGCTTACATTGCCTTCATTTCTCCATTCACATTACAGCAGAACTCTCGGGAAGTGTTGCCTGTACTCACTAAGCATTTCCTTTCTTCACTTCCCATTTACATCTTCTCATGTCAGATTTGCCCTATCCTTTCACTGAAAGTTTTAAGAGTTCACTAACAATTCCCAAGGATTAATTTTCATATCTTGTTTTCTTGCAATTATCAGTATTGAAGACAGTTGATCACCTCCTCTTCCTTCATGCTCTCTTCATTTGGGTTGTAATAATCTAGTCTTCTGTTTCTCTTTCTAATGTCACTGGCTCCTTCTCAGTATCCTGTTTGATTCCTTGTGTTCTCTATGATCTCTTAGGTTGAAACGTTTAAACCTTATCTGTCTTTCTCTCTCTTTGATCTCATCTAGCCTCAAAGATTCAAATATTAGTGACTCCTAAATATTTTTAGCCAACCCATCTCTCTCCCCAGAAATTAGGATTCATGTATCTAACTTCTTGACAACTCTATTTAAATTTCTAATAAACATCTAACAATTGACATTTTCAGACTTGAACTTCTCCTTTGCCTGCCCTATTCATTACCAAACAAACTTTCTCATAGCCTTTTCCATCTCTCTTTTCCATCAATCTTTCCAATTGCTCAGTCAAAAAATAAATTCCTTTTTGAATTCTGATTTTTCTCTCCAACTCAACATGCAACCTATTAGGATATTCTTTTATCCCTATCTTCCAAATCCATCCAGAATCAGACCACTACACCCCACCCCCTTGACTACTTTCCTGATGAAAGTCACCAATATCTTCCAACTGGAGTCCTACAATAGTTTGCTAAATGGCATCCCAGCTTCTGCACCTGCTACAGTTTTTCTCCACCCAGAAGTCAGAATGATCCTTATGTAAATCAGGTCATGTTCTCTCCTGCCAAAATCTCCCAATGACTCTCTACTTCCCTCAAAGGAGAAGTCACAACTTATAATGTCGTGTAACACAACATTTCTATACTCTGTTGTATTTTTCAAGCTGGCTAAAGAGAAGGAAAGTGTTTCCAGCATTGTAAGAATTAGATGTACCTACAATATGAAGAACTTCAGAGAGTCGTGTATTATGTGTCTATGAAGTTACTATGACTTTTACTACAAAGCAAAAAAACATTTGGATGGTTACTGGACAATTGCAACACCATCTCTCTGGTATTAATTCTTATCAAGGAAGTTCTGAGAGTTGGTAACAATGAATAGACAATTACAGCACTCTCAAAGGGATCAGAGAATGGTAGGAAATTGACTCTCTACTATGAAACGTGGATGCTTACATTTTAAATAATTTGTTGTTTACACATTACTTTTCAAAAATGTTGGAACTCCTGGAATATCCTCTTCTAGCTTCTGGAGACTGCCTATATTCCTTAGATCATGGTCCTTTTACTCCATTTTTAAAGACAACATCGGAATTTTTTCATGCCTATTTTCCATAATTCATCTCTCTTTAACTGATTCTTCTCTTCTTACTCATTTACTCCATCTTTAAAGACAACATCAGATTTTTTTCATGCCTATTTTCCATAATTCATCTCTCTTTAACTGATTCTTCTCTTCTTACTCATCCATTTTTTAAGGGCACTTGTGATTTCATTGGGACTACTTGGATAATTCAGGATAACTACCATTTCTCAGTTGATTATCAGCTTCAATTTCATTTGTAACTCTAAGGTCCCTAACATAGGAATACTTATACAGAGGAATAGCCTGAATAAGTTGAATATAGACAAGATTTTACCAAATTATTGAATTATGAAGCAGAGGTGACTGTAATTAGCAATGACACATAGGTAAACATACAAAAGATTTCCTATTAATACCATATGCATCAAGCTTCCATGAAGACATAAAATATCTTTAGAATGGAGTGGCTTGAAGTCAAAACTGCTAATTGTAATGTCAACTTGCTCTCGGTTATACCTGGAACAAACAGTGTAACATTTCAAAGTCAGGGCTGCATGTTTTCCATACTTTACTTTTTTGCCTTTTAGATTTTTTTTCTTTCAAAAGTAAGTCTGTTGGATCATAACAGGTAAAAGACTGTAGACAAAAGTGTGAATAAGTAAGTGAAATCTTATTGAGCAGGGCTGCAGGGAAATCAAACTAAGAACAAGCTATCTGGCTAACATGGGAAGAAGAGCTTAACAAGAGTTGGTGCTGGCTTAATGTCTGAAAGGAGGTTCACCCACTTTGAATCCCTTTCTATGGCCAATGTTGATATAGTATCATCAAATCTTCAGGATTTAGTGAAGCACTTTTAAATATTGGATCTAAATAATACGATGGGCATGAGTCTTAACATTTTCTGATATAAATTTACTAGGCTAAATACCTAATACATTCAAGCCACTAAATGAGATCATACTATTTGCAGTTGGAGGATAATGGAAATCATAATAGAAGTGTTAAAAAATGCAAGTAAATAATCTAATGTTGCATTTCAAACTACACCAAATCCTAATACAATAAAGTATGTTGAATTTTTTTACTATATCCAATAATGCCTTTGTTTTTCATTAGATCTGTTTGAATTTCTTATGTTTATTACATGCACCCAAATGAATAGGGAAATGCATATCTCTACCGAGTAAGAATAATAGTTACTACATAGTGAACATTCCTATTATGTACTTTATCTTTCTTTCTGTTTTCTTTTGTTTTCCAAGTGTGGTCTTGCTATTTTGCCCAGGTTGGTCTCCAGTTCCTGGGCTCAGGTGATTCTCCTGCCTCAGCAGTTGGCCCTATAGACTAGATGGCTTCATTCCCTATTTTTTTTGATATATTAATGATATTTATTATTCATATTGATCAACACATTATAACTTTCTATTTAAGCCTCCTTTAAAGTCATTCAATAAAGTTTTAGAATTTTCTTCAATTAAAACTTTTACAAATTCTCTGTCTCTTTACATCTCTCTCCTCTTACCTTTCTTGACTATGTTGATGAACCTGAATTACCAGGTTTTCAGATAATTTCATAGACAATAAAAACACATTCATTCAAAAATCACACACTTTTATAATGAATTCATTATTTAGTATTTGTTTATATTTCTGTTTGACTTTTTCTACCTATGAACATAGTTGAAAGTGACAGTAATCTTTAGAATGTTTCCATATTTATTTGAGATTTTTTTTAAATCATGTGGAAATGAAAGATGTTCACTGATAATAGGACTTTAACTCCTTTGAACATTTTACTACTTCAAAGGATAATTCTTTATCTTTAAAATTCTACATCTCTGTAGAATAGATTGAATTAATTTTTATGATTATGAGTCAACATGTAAAGCCATCTTTTGAATGAAGTTTTACACTAAAGCAGTAGTGGTAAGCTATAGACCACAGGGCAAATCTTACTCTTAGCAGGACAAATCCAACTCTGTCCATTTCAGGTACAGATAGTTTATGCTTTATTTATTTTACATCAGCAGGAGTGAGCTTCATCAATACATATTATATCTCACCTACTTTTAAGATGTTGGGGATCCTCCAAGATAAAAGATATCATCTTTGTTGTTAATAAGGCAATTTTTCAACATAGGGGAAATTATTTTAAAATATATTTTTACCTATTCAATTTATTTTTGGATTCACATTAGTAAATTTTACGTTAGTCACACTACAATTTTTGAAGAGTGAGATCTGATGCCACATGATAATATTACAGTTGAACATATACATTCAGAAGATTCTTTTTCGGTGACATATTTGGAGAGGAAACAAATACTGTACAACAGATTTTATAGTAAGGGCTGAACACAAAACTTTTAAAAGTTGCAGTACATCTGAAAAGTGCCTTCTCTTTCTTCCACATCCTCCTGATGAAAGTTACATTTGGATAAATCTTATTAACTATGTTATAAACACTGGTAGGTTACAAAGAACAATTTTAACCCATATATTTATGCTTTACATTTACCATGGCACATTCTTTTTTAGCGGCCAACAGAAAGGTGAACTGAGGAAATTGAAAAAGTTTTTCGACTTTGATGTTAGAACTTTTTGACCTTGGGGTGAATCTTTGGAGTCCAGAGAGTGAACTGTGGTAGGCAGAAAATGGTTCCCCTCCAAGATGTTCATGCCCTGCTCCCCAGGACATGTTAATACATCAGCTTGCAATGTGAAGGGGAATTAACAGTCTAGAATCATCAAGGAGATGTGATGTCACTAGCTCTGACAGAAGAGGAATTGAATCATGATGATGTAAACATATAAGATCATGAAAACTGTAAAATAACAAATTTGGAAAACAAAAATGGCAACTTGACTTTGGTTTAGAAGCTATATTTGTTTCTTATTACTGCTGTAACTGATAAGCATGAATTTAGACACTTAAGGCAACATGAATTTATTTTCTTACAGTGATGGAAGATGATAATCTAAAGTGAAGGGCTCATCAGAGCTTCATTCCTTCCAGAGGCTCTAAAGAAGAAGCAATTTACCTTCCTTTTCTAGTTTCCATAGGCCATTCATTTTCTTGGCTATTGGTCCCTTTTCTCCATCTTTAAAGTCAAGAACACTGTGTTTTCGAGGTCTTTTTTTTCTGCAGTAGTCCATTTCTCTCTGACTGCCTCTTCTCTCCCGGCTCTCTCCCACTTTTGAGGGGCCTTGTGATTATGTTAGACCCTTCTGGCTAACTCAGGATAATAATCTCCTCGGTTTAAGGTCCGCTGATTAGCAACATTAATTACATTTGAAATTTTAATTACCTTTGGATATGCAACCTCATGTATTCATAGGTTTCAGGAAATAGGATATGTGCATCTTTGGTCTTTGAGGAGTCATTATTCTGTCTACTGAATATAATAATGGTTTACTTAACATTTATATTGAAAACAACTCCTTTTCTACAACATGTCTAGAATACAATTGAACCAAGATTCAGGACACTCACCTTTCCACCCTAGCATTGCATGCAAGGTCACTATAAATTATTTTACCTCTTAGAACTTCCATTTCTTTTAGACAACTGTATTGATGATTAATGAGAGGGGGATGGGAAGGGGATATGAAAAATGGTGGAATGAGACAGACATCATGACCTATGTACATGTATAATTACATGAATGGTATGAATCTACATCATGCACAACCATAGAAATGAAAAGTTGTACCCCATTTGTGCACAATGACTCAAAATGAAGTCCATAAGAATTAAAAAAAAATACAAATTAAAAAGTCTATTTGTAAAAATCTATGAGTCTAAGACATATTCTATGCTTTTTGTTAGAGAGAGAGAAGTATAGATGTTAGTATACTAAGTAATATTAGGTTAATTTGGATATCATAAGCATTTGAATACACTGAAATTGGCAGAAGTGTTTAGAAAACAAAAATAAAACTAGTTGAAAAATATTTTTAAAAAAGGATCTATTTATTCTTTCCAGAGGATTATTTTCCCTTTCCTTTAGAAAACAAAATTGAGGAAATTTCAAAATCATTTTGCTAGAGTTTCTCAATATTTTCATTCTAAAATATGGTTTGATCAGACAAAAGAGTTTATAATCACCTACCTCGCCTATTTTCATTTACCCCACCCTGATACCTGAAATGTTTCTAATAGGAAGCAATGGTAACCTATCATGTTCTCTTAAAAATGCAGGTGTTCACATGAAAAACAACCTAGCCTTCTCATTCCAGTGGTGACACTATCATAAGAGAAACCGAGGCTCTCAGAGTAAGATTAACAGTAAAATAACTTCATTGTGTCTTAGCTGACTTTAGCTTTCAAAGAACAAATAATTTCAGTATATCTCCAAAAATATTTTGGAATATTGGAATATATTAGTGTTTAAAAAAAGTTGCTTGCTTATCTGAAATTCAAGTTTAACTGGTGTCCTGTACTTTATCTGTCAGGACAGACTGAGAGGCTAATATCATCTTTTCCAGTTTAACTATAAAAATCACCAGAACCAAAGGACAGCAAAGGAGAGAGAATAGAGAGAGAATGAAGCCAGAGCCAGTTTTTTAAAGTAGCTGGTCCACAGTGACCTCCAGTGGCAATCACTGAGGTTTCCTTTTCCCATGGATATCAGGAATAAAATCTCCCAGTGGAAGGAAACATGGTCCATGCTCCCTATCATCAAGAACTTCTTGGGCAGGGTGCATTATTTTGATTTTCATCTGGATCCAACTACAGGGGCCTGTGGACTTCATCTGACAGGGCGGTGTGTGGGCCACTGCTTTGGAACACAGCTGGTTAGGGAAGAGCTGTTGCTCTCTCAGCCTGTCTAGAGTACACCCATAGAAGAACTAGACCTTCAGACACTTCCTAGAGAAATGTCTCTGCTATTTATCTGAAATTCAAGTATTTGAAATGTATCTTCTATTTATCTGAAACTTCATTAGAGAAAAACATTTAGAGTGTTCCTGGATGTTAACAAATTTGCTTTTAATACACATTCAGTAAAAAAACAAATCCAATTGCAAATGTGGATCTGCATATCTTTTATAAATTTTGTAGCTTTCATAATTTTTTTTACACGTGATGAAACAGAATCTCAAATAAGTTAGCTGGGATTAGACTTCTAACTTTCTACACTTCTAGTTCATACATATATATTTTTTTCAATATGAGAGATAGTTGACTAAGGAGTTAGGACACATTCTGAAGATGAGCTGCCTGGATTTGAATCCTCATTCTGTCAGCTACTAGCTGTTTAACCATTGAGAAGTCATTTGCCTCACTGTGCCTCAGTTTTGTCATCTATGAAAGAAGGTAACACTATTTCCCACCATGTAGATTTATGAAATTGAAACAATTTATACATAGGAAGTACTTGAAATAGAGTGTAAGTGTGGTAAACACACGTATACATGAGTAATGTTTGGAGTTCCAAAGGTTTTAGCCCCATACAAAACTGACCAAGGAGGACGACTGAATTATTCAGTATTCTTTCACTTCCTTATCTTTAAATTCTAAGCATCCCCCTCCCACTTTAGAAGGCAACAAAAACTTCAAAACTTCATAATTTGGACAGTTTATCATGGATGAATAAAAGTAGAATGCAGACATCAGATTAAGGTTGGAAAAGAACATAGAAATCATGAAAGGGAAACCACAATTTTAATCTGCCCATACCAGGAATTGCCATCTGACTGCCCATCCAAATACACATGCATGACATATTTTGTGAGACCAATGTTCATTAGTCCTTGAATTCCTACTTGTTTAAATCTAAAAAGGAACTTCTTAAAAGTGAGTAGTTTGATAAACATGTCTTTGGAAGAAGCAATGATGACTCCAACATGATTTACAATATTGTCAAAAGGCCGTTCTTTAAGTAACACCATATGAGGGGATGTTTTATAGTCAGTGATCCCGAAACTACTTACCAAACTGACGAAGATCCAAGCAGAGATTTGCTCCTTCCACTAATGTGGTGTTTCGGCAGATGGTCCACAGGTTGAAGTACATATAGACTGGAAGCGAGGTGAATGCTGTGACTCCCAGCCAGGCCAACATGAAAAGATATGTCAACATGATAAACTGCAATGAAGAAAAAAAATAGAAAATACATAGTCTATTACAAAAGAATTTTGTTTTCAGTCTGCCAAACTCAACATATAAGACCTTCAGTGTTACAATACATAGACAATTTTCACAGCACTCCTAGGAGTTAAAGCACCAGAAGTTGAGAAATGGTGAATAAAATGAGTTATATGAATAATCCTGTGGAAATATCTGATCTTCACAGAGATTCTGACGTACAAAGCAGAGAACAATCCATCTACATTTCAATGCCTGTTCCATTTATAAAGTTATTTTAAAATCTCTTTGCAATTTGTTTTTATTATTATTTTAAATTTTTATTTGTTCTAATTAGTTGTATATAACAGCAGAATGCATTTATGCATTTTGATAAATCATACATAAATGGAGTATAATTTCTCATTTTTCTGATTACACATGTTGTGGGATCACATTGGTCATTTAGTCATAGATGTACATGAGGTAATAATGTCTGTTTTACTCTACTGTCCTTCCTGCCCCCATTGCAGTTTGTTTTTTAAGTTTAGAAAATTTCGGCAGGTCTAGTTAGGATTTTGCAAAATGGAGAACTGTGCTATAAAAAAATCCAAGTGAGTTAAAATGTTGTTGCTAAATTTATATTACAACTAAACTGGCCCCACTTCATATCATAAGTATTTAAGCCATATAATCATTCTATCATTACCATTATAAGTATGGCAGTTCTCAAATCATATTAGTATATAACAATATTGGTGTATACTGCATCTCTTCCTGTTTAATGATCTTTATGAACTTTAAATCTTATTGATACATGTTAATTTTACTTTTGCTATTGAAAACTACTAAAATACTATTTTACCTTTGAAAATAAAGTTTTTTAATTTATCAGAAATACTTTACTGCTTAAAATGTTTATTTAAAGAAGTTTTATTCTGTATAGAATTGAATGAGAGGCTTGATTTCAGCATAGATTTAAACAATTTTTTATTTCAAGCATGGTATAGACACTAGGTAAAAAGATATATAGATGCATTTATTAGTGGATGAGTAACAGATGATAGAATGATAGACAACAGAATGGATTAGTGGATGAATGATAAATGACAATATCTATAATTAATTCTTGGGCATCAAAAACTAAGTTTCTACAAGTATTTACTTCTTCTGAATTTCAGATACATACTTTTATAGAAAACTCAAAAAAGCATAGTGTATTCTGGATTAAGTTGAGCCCCTCAAGTAACCATATTTTTAAATGGCAATGCCCAAAGCAAACAACATGTAGTAAATACTTTTGGTGACACTAAATCTCTTATTTGACCCTATTAATTCCTCTGGTGATCAATTATAGCCAGACTTTACCCCTTTACCCTATGATTTAAATAAAACATCAAGTGAGCCAAATTTATTTAGTGACTCACATAATATATACTAAAGAGAGTAGTTTTGAAAAATAGTAAAATTGGTCTCTGCATCATGATTGAGCTTATTCATCTATATTAAAGTCTTATAGTGATTAACCTACTCAATTATTGGGGTTAATGACAGTAGGAAATTAATGTAACCAATATGAAGAGAAGCAACATGTAAAGCTAATGAGACTTGAAATCAAATCCTTCTATAAGTTCCAAATGTCACAGTACTTCAGAAAACCAGGCTGTTATTAACCATGTGCTTTCTAATAGTTAGGTTTTATATTATCTAAAATCCAACTTCCAGTTGTTCTCTCTGACTAAGTAGTAATGGTTGCAGGGAGAGTTTGATGAGCCAATGTCTGTCCCCAAAATGTCCTTAAAACTGATTTGGCAATTATATTCACATCTTGTATCTTTGAGATGAAAGAAAGGCTGGTCTAAAAATACTGGAAAATAAAACTTGAACATGAAATTATTTAAATCAGTGAGTGAATGACAGCACATGTCCTTACAATGGTTTGTTCTTTAAATAGAATTATTAAAATTTATATCACTTTTAGAATTAATCTTCCTAATGAATACTTAATGGGGGTTAATATACATAAAGATTTATGGCAAGATTTGGGACATGTATATTAATAGCACTTAATTCTTATTTTACTGATCAAAAGAACAGAAATATTCCATGTAGCAATGTAGACACACCAGGTCTCAAAACACACTTGACTGTGTGTAGTAAAAACTGTGCCAGTCTCCACCAGAGAAACAGGACGATACATTTTTCAACTTTAACATTAATAAACTATATACTATGGCACAAGTCATTTTCCATTTGGTTCCAATATGTAAGAGATAAAATTTACTTATTTGTTTATATAGTACACACTGTGTATTACGTTAGGGACACAGTGCCCCTAACTTACATGTCACATTTATTTCATAATAAAAGGGATCTTACAGCATATTCATTAAAGATGCAGGTTTTCTAGCTGCCTGAGTCTAGGCTGCTCTTTATGCTCTCACATGTTCCAGTACAGCTTAACTGAGATAATGATGGAATACATTTAGCATAGAACCTGCTACACAAGTACTTGGGACAAAGTAGTAGCTGTTTTTATTACTTGTAATATTATTCTGATTATTACTACTATGCTTTGTCGGAATAAGACCATAAAGAAAAAGGGAATTAGATCTCATTTTGAGTTAGGAGACACTAAATGAATGAGAAGCTCTTGGGTCTGTCTGGCAGTTAAAGTGAGCTTTCTCACTCACAAAAGGTTCCAGAAATTCTTGGGAAGTGTCCCAAATGTGAGGAGGCCCTGTGAGTAGAACTTCTTTGGAGTTAAAAAAAAAAAAAAGAAAGAAAGAAAAAACTAAAAAAGCGCCTTCTTTATTAACATTTTCAGTTTTTGCATCTGTAGATCTCAAGGCTAATGCATAGTCTGAAGAACACTGAGTAGGGCATGGCATCCCGAAAGGCGTTGCTCTGGATGAGTAAAAGCATCTCTGAAGTCCAGGGAAGAGTAATTAGCATGCTTTGGGCCACATCCTCTCTATCTTGGTTTCCTTTCTTTCTGCCTTGAGGGATTTTTCAATAGCTTCTTCAGAAAGTGCTGTTCGCTCGGGATTTAGGATTCAATAGGTTTAGATGCAAAGTGGATTGGAACACTTTGAACTGTTGCTGCTGCTACTTTACAAGGAGTTTTAAGTATGATTTTTTTAAAACCACAGAGTTGACTCATATTTCCTTTCTTCTTCCAACTCTAATGTTTTAACAAATTAATAAAGAAGGATGCTACAGATAAAACATTGTGGTGAGAAAAATATTTTAATTACTATTAATGAGGAAGCTCTGTTTTAAGAAAAATCCATGCCTTCTTTAGAATTTTTAGTGTAAACCAGTTTATTTCAGAGTAGTAGTTCATATTCCTGAAATAGTTAAAGGAGCTAAAATTATAATCATGCCTTTCTATATTATAAAATGTTTTATTTTAGAATCTGATATTTAATAAAACTGAAAAATTGTTCAGATAAATCATGCATAATACTAGTTAGAAAAATTGTATATGCAATAAATAAAATAGTCCATAATTAAAAATATATCCTAGCTTTGCATTGCTAATAATGTGATAGTTATATATTTTATTATCTGAATATTAGTAACTTCATAAGTTAATTTTATATTTATTATAAAATCTTTGAATACATCTTGTATAACCAGAAAAATGAGAAATTATACTCCATTATATACGATGTATCAAAGTGCATTCTACTGTCATGTATAACCAAATAAAACAAATTTTAAAACATTTAAAAAAAATCTTTGGGAATATAAAAACGTCTGATTTTGAAAACCTATTTGTTTGAGATAAAATGCTTTCTGAAATTAAACTCCATATCTGGGGAACACAGTGGGAATAAAATAACTGGAAGAAATTATAAAAGTATTTTTGGTCCTGACATCAGATGAGCTGGTTACTCTTTGATGAGGTGGACTTATCACTGAAACCCTAATCAGCACTTTCCTCATCTGTGAACTGAAAATTGGCAAACCTCTCACATCAGGCTTCCATGTCAACAAAAGAGAAGATCCTGGATTAAGTCGCTGAGCAGTCTGCAATAAACTCAGAAAGGAGGTTGTTTAACACTAATTAATTGTTTTGTACTTTTAAAGGTTAGATACAGACAGAGAGAAAATGATTTATGTTCCATTTGGTGTTTTTTGTTTTGAACAGACACTGGGTTTTCATTTCTGGTAGTTACAGGAAGGATGGATTTTGCAGAAGTTACAGATGACTCTATATAAAATGGTCCTGTTGGCTTCTCTCATTTCAATCATTATAGTATCACTCATATATATTAAAATGAGGATTACATTCTCCTTATTCACGAAGGAAAAAATCAGTAAAATTTCCTTATTTAGAAATATATTAATTAATGAATTGATTTTTGATAGTGAAATTGCAATAAAGTTAGGGATGAGTGCCAGGTATTAATTAATAACCAACATATCCCATCATTATATCATTTTAGCACCATGTTATCATAAAATGTAAATGACTATTAAAAGAAGAATCTTCTTGTTGATAACTTACTATGTTTTTCTTTTTACTCAAAAATTTGTTGAGAGCCTACCCCATGTGTTAGTATGGAATTTAACAAAATTGTTACAAATTATTTATCTGTGATCTGCAACTGAATAAAACAACGTGTAATTATTGCTTTCATGTCAACCTGCATATTCCAATCACTGTTAGAAGGCTACTGGTGAAATTCAACTGCAAGAGTTAAGGTTTTCTTCTTCTATGGAGAGTGTATGTATTTTTGCTCCTTAATTATGTAACTATTAAGACTACATTGTGTGTGGGGGGGGGCTAGGGAATAGAGTGACTTCGGATTAGGTAGAGGGGCATGAAGGAAGGGAAAGGATATGGAGGTAGGAAGAATAATAGAATGAATCTGACATTATTACCCTATGTACATATTATCTACACAACTAGTGTGATTCTATATCATGTACAAACAGAAGAATGAGAAATGATACTCCATTTAAGTATGATGTGTCAAAGTGCATTCTACTGTCATGGATAACTAATTAGGACAAATTTTTAAAAGATCACATTGTGCTTAACTTGAAAATGACTTGTAAAAGGTAATAATTGGTTTTTCATATGAACCTCTATGAACTCTGATTTAATGTCTAAGAAAATCACAATTTCTTGATCTATAAATTTTCTGTGGCAAGTTTAGCAGATGGGTGTCAGTGGAAGTAAAAATAGCAGGGTAGAAGTCAGTAGCACAGATGAAAAGAATCCAGCTGACTCTGACTTCAAAGTCTCTGAGTCTGAATTACCCAACTGCTGAAAAAATATATCAGTGAATAGAATGTTATGATGAAATTAAGAGTCTCAGGTAAAATAAGCATTTAAAGTTAGGAGAAATTAACAAAATGGATCTATCAATACACCCAGAAGTCTTTTTATAACCAAAAATAACAACAAATTGCACTCAGGTCATTGTTCATAAGTTCCCCTTCTCATTATCTCTTTCAAGGAATAGGATATAAAAATACTTCGCAAAATCTTAGCTCAGAACCCTATATTTCACAATACTATATTTTAATTATCTCTCGTCTTCAAATGGATTTAAAGAATATCAATCAATCATGTTTGCACTTCAATAAAAAAAGGAAGTATCTTTAGATTTCACTAAAGGCAGACATAGCTCAGGGCTTAATCATTCCATGATCAAGCAATTTCACAGGGCAGACATTAGCTTGGGAATACAGTGTCTAATAGTGGTTTTCAACCATGTCCATGAATTAGATTCATCTCAGAAGTGTGAGACAGAAAGACTTGCTTAGACCTTTCTGTGCTGATTCTATTTTTTAAGTCTTTTTTTAATTATTACATCTTTTTGTTTTTACAGACTTCATTTTGATTCACTGTGCACATATGGGGTCCCAAAGAAACAGGGGCTGAATGTTTTCCCTGATAAGCAGATGATGATAGAGAATCTGATTCTATTTTTAAAAAATCACTGCAGGTGATTCTGATGGAAATCCCGTGTTAAGAACTGATGCTGTATTAGAATGAAAAACTCTCATGAGAATATTTTAAGTGAGCTTCATCATTTGACTTTGTAGGGTAGTACTGCTGAAGTTAAAAAATGGAATAGTAATCCAGAAGTTCATGTAAATGTCACTAAAATGGCCCGAAGTATGGATGAGTGGGGTACTGAAAATGAGCCAAATTTCTGAATCAGGGCTTTTCAAACTTGGCACTACTCAAATTTTGGTTCAAGTAATTTTATTGGGGATCATCGTGAACACTGAAGGATGCTTACCAACATCTCTGGCATCTATCCACTAGATGTCAGTTGTGCAATCAAAAATTTTCAATCTCTCCTGAAAGGAAAATAGCCTCTGACTGAGAATCACAACACTAACACACGAAAATAAGAGGTCAAAGGGAAGCAAATGAATACCAAAATGCACTATCAATCCAAATGCACACTGGAAAAGTATTAAACATATTGGCCATGCTAGGCTCTAAAAATTATGCAGAGAATGGTTTAATGCAGAGAAAATTCCCATCATTTTGTAAATTACTTGAATACATGTGATCATCATCATCATCGTTATTTTCATAATTATGACTCAAAACTACCAATGAACTAGTTGTGATCATAAAATTGTTTAATAAATAATTCTCTATGTTTAGAGCACCTTTGTTCATAATTGTCAAAACCAGGAGGCTACCAAGATGTCCTTTGGTAGGTGAATGATAACAAATGTGGTACATCTAGATGATAGCAGGAATATTAGTAGTAAGAAAACAAATGAGCTATCCAAGAATAAAAAATGAGGAATATTAATGTATACACTATGTGAAACACCTATCTGAAAAGGCTGCCTCCTGTGTGACTTCAGCTATAACATGCTGGATGGAAAGGAAAAATTATGGAGTTAAGTAAAAAGAGGAATAGGTAAAGCACAAAGGATTTTTAGGCTTACCCTACTTTACCTCACTTGCTTTACTGCACTTCACAGACAGTGCTTTTTATTTATTTTTCTCTTTCTTCACATTCTTATTGGTGCATCATGGTTGTTCATAAAGTGAAATTTGTTGTTACATATTTGTACATGCTCACAATATAACAATATAACTTGGCCAATATCACTCTCCAGTACTTCCCCTCTCACTCCCCACCTGTCACCCCAAGTCTCTTTCCTCTACTGATGTCCCTTTTGAATTAAGAGAAAACATTCAACCCTTGACCTTCTGAATTTGATTTCAGAGCTTAACATGATGGTCTTAAGTTCCTTCCATTTCTCTTCAAGTGACATAATTTCACTTTCTTAAATAGCTGAATAAAACTCCGTTGTGCATATATACCACAATTTCTTTATTCATTCATCTGTTGATGGACACCTAGGCTGGTTCCATAGTTTGGCTGTTGTGAATTGTTCTGCTATAAACATGGGTATGCATGTATCCATGTATTATGACAACTAATTCTTCAGGATTAAAACCAAGTAATGGTGTGTCTGGGTCATATGCTGATTCCATGCCTAGTCTTTTGAGGAACCTCCATACTGATTACTATAATGGTTGCACTAATTACAGTCCCATCAACAGTGTAGAAGTGTTCCTTTTTCTCCTCATCCTCTGCAGCATTTATTATTATTTGTATTCTTGATGACTGTCATTCTGATTGGTATGAGATGAAATCACTGTGTAGTTTTGATTTGCATTTCCTTAATTGTTAATGATGTTGAATATTTTTTTTCATATTTTTGTTGGCCATTTGTATTTCTTCCTTTAAGAAATGCATTTACTGCATTTTTAACAAGCCAAAGGTTTTTGTTAACTCTGCACCTAGCAAATTTATCAGTGCCATTTTCCCAAAAAACCTGTGGAAAAATGTGTTTGAATCATACCCTGAAATTTCTTGCAATATTTCAAACTTTTTCATTATATTTCACTTATGGTGATCTGTGATCAATGATCTATGATATTACTAGCATAATTATTACACATATATCAGTTGGTGACCCTAATCA
Source organism: Glaucomys volans (assembly GCA_020662805.1). NCBI lineage: Eukaryota > Metazoa > Chordata > Mammalia > Rodentia > Sciuridae > Glaucomys > Glaucomys volans. Next base: position 296,053 of record JAJEJO010000240.1, read on the forward strand.
ATAAATGTTGTGTTCTCTGGTCAACTCCACTGATCTCTCAGTCATTTCTATCTCTTTCCTTCTCCTCAGGCCTCTCTATTCCCTGAGACTCAATAATATTGAAATTAGATCAGTTAATAGCCCTGTGATAATCTCTAAGTGTTCAAATGCGAGGAGGAGTTCCATGTCTTTTGCTTTATATCAAAAGCTAGAAATGATTAAACTTAGGGAGGAAAGCATGTCAAAAGTTAAGACAGGCCAAAAGCTAACCTCACATGTCACAGTTAGTTGAGTTATGAATGCAAAGGAAAAGTCCCTGAAGCCCTATTCCAGTGAACAAAGGAATGATAGAAGAAAGCTTGAGTGGTCTGGATAAAATATCAAACCACCTCCAACATTTCCTTCAGGCAAAGCCTAACTGAGAGTGAGGCCCTAACTCTTCTCAATCCTATGAAGGCTGAGAGAGGTTAGGAAACTGAAGGGAAAAGAATGTTAAGTTAGCAGAGGTTGGCTCATGACATTCAGGGAAAGAAGCCAACTCCATAACATAACGGACAACATGAAGCACCAGATGCTGTCACAGAGACTGCAGTAAGTTATCCAGAAGACCCAGCCAAGGCCTCTGATGAAGCTGGCTACCAAACCACAAATTTTCAATGTAGATGAAACATTCTTCTATTTGAAGAAGGTACCATTTGGGACTTTCATAGCTAGAGAGGAGAAATCAATGTCTGATTTCAAAGCATCAAAGGACAGGCTGACTCTCTGGGGCTAATGCAGCTGGTAACTGTCAGTTGAAACCAGTACTCATATATTATTCAAAAATTCTTGGGCTCTTAAAAATTATACTAAATATACTTTGACTGTATTCTATAAATTATATGACAAAGTCTGGTTGACAGCATGTCTGGATTACTGTACACTTTAAGCCTACTGTTGATACTGAATTAATCCATTTTCTGTTACTTTAATGAAATACCTGAGGCTGGGTGAGTTATTGTATTTCACTATTTTTATTTAATTTTCTTTTGTTATTTTTATTTATTTTTTTATTTTTGCAGACTTCATTTTGATTCATTGTACACAAATGGGGTACAACTTTTCGTTTTCTATGGTTGTGCATGATGTACATTCATACCATTCGTGTAATCATACATGTACATAGGGTAATGTTGTCTGTCTCATTCCACCATCTTTCATACCCCCGCCCCCTCCTCCATCTCATTTCCCTCTATGTAATCTAGAGTTCCTCCATTCTTCTCTTTAAAAAGAGTTTTATTTAGTTCACAAACCTAGAAGATCAAGAGCATGTGGCCATCATTGACTCTGCTTCAGTGAGGAGTTTCAAGAGAATGGTATCACATGTTGGAAGTACATGCAGTACGAGATCACATAGCAAAATAGGAGAAAGACTGGGGTGCCACTATATCTTCTGAAGCCAAACTTCCAGTTGACATAGGATCTCCCACTAAGCCTTGTCTATTAAAGGTCCACCATCCCTTAAAATCACCACACTATGGAACAAGCTTCCAACTCATGAAACTTTGCAGACACAACACTTTCAAAGCAAAGCAAGACCTACTGCTTAGGAAAAAATGATTCTTTTTGATAATATTATTATTCATTGACAATGCACCTGGTCACTCAAGAACTCTGATGAAGATATACAAAATTATTGTTGTTTTCATACTGGTTGACACAACATCCATTCTGCAGTCCACAAACCAATGAGAAATTTCAAATTTTAAGTCTCACTTACAAAATGTTTCCTAAGGCTATAGCTGCATTAGGTAGTGATTCCTCTAATGGATTTGGGCAAAATATGTACAATACTGACAACCATCTGAAAAGGTTCTAGATGCTATGAGATCATTCATGATTTATGGGGAGAGGTGAATTATTAATATTAACTGGAATTGCTAAAGTAAAATCATAGATTTAAAAGGAGACAATATAAGAAATACCTCAGAAATACAAATGATTATGAGATTATTATGAACAAATATATGCCAATGAATTGAAAAACTCCATCATAAGTAAATGCCTGAATACAAAAAACCTACCAAGATTGAGTCATGAATAAACAGAAACTAAGTACAGAACAAAGTAATGAAGCCCAATGAGTCATTAAAAGTCTCCATTCACAGAAAAGCCCAAGACCAGAGGTCTTCAGTGCTGAAATTTACCAAATTTTTAAAGAGCTTTAGTTCTCGATTCTAGTCAAACTATTTATAAAACATTTGAAGAGAAAGAAATACTTTCAAACTCATTCTATAATACAAACATTGCCCTAATAGCAAGAACAGACACAGATACAAAGTAAAAGAAACCTGTAGGTCAATATCCCTAATGACGATAGATAAAATGTCCTCAACAAAATACCAGCAAACTGAATTCTTCACATGAAAAAGATCATTTAATATGCTCAAATGGAATTCATGCCAGGAATGCAAAGATAGTTTAAATATGCAAATCAATATACATAACACACCATGTTAAAAAATGAAGCACAAAAACAAAGTGATTACTTCAATACATGCAGGAAAGCATCTGATGAAATTCAAATAGCCCTTCATGATAAAAACTCTTGGGATAAAAAATTTAGGAAGAGAAGAAACATAACACAATAAAGACCAGATCTGATAAATTCATAAATGACATCATACTGAAAGGGAAAAGCTAGTGGTTTTCTTCTAAGATTTGGAACAAGACAAGGATACCCACTTTCACCACTTTTGCTCAGAATTCTACTCAATGTTCTAGTCACAGACGTGAGGTAAGAGAAAGAAAGAAAGACCATCAACTGGAAGAAAATAGGGCTGGGCATGTAGCTCAGGATTAGGTTGCTTGACAAGTATCTGCAGGCCCAAGATTTCATCCTCAGCACTGAAAAAATCATTTTTAATTTGAAATAATGATGTCAAGTTGTCCTTTTTTGCAGATAACTTGATCATATGTATTAGAAAACACTAAAGATCACCAAAAATCTATTAGAAGTAATAAATCAATTCAGTAAAGTGGTAGAATAGAAAATCAACCTACAAAAATCAGCAGTATTTCTAAAGTCTATCTGAAAAATAAAACAAGAAATTGGCTTCATTTTCAATTGTTACAAAAGAAGAAAATATTTAGAAATAAATTTAACCAAGGAATTGAAATATTTCTACAATGAAAACTATGAAACTTTGATGAAGAAAACTGAAAAAAATGCAAAAATAAATAGAAATATATCCTGTATGTAAATTGGAAGAATTAATATAATTAAAATGTCCATACTATCCAAAGTGATTTGCAGTGACTTGATACAGGTCCTACAACATACTAATGAAATTCTTCACAGAAATAGAAAAGAAATCTAAAATTCATATAGAACCACCAAGACCTCTAAATAGCCATAGCAATCCTGAACACCAAAAACATAAAGCCAGAGGCACCATATTTCCTGACTTCAGAATGCTATTAAATAAAGTATAGCAACCAAAAGATCTTGGTGCTGATAGGAAAACAGATACAATGACAAATAGAACAGAATTTAGACCCTCAAAATAAATCCAAGCATTTACAGACAATGGATTTTTGACAAGTTGCCAAGAACACACATGGGAGTAAAGAAAGTCTTGTCAATCAATGGCACTGGGAAAACTGAGCATCAACACACAGAGCAATGAAACTAGAGCCTTAACCCTATCATGATAAAAAATCAAATCAAAATAGATAAATGAGTTAAATAGAAAACCCAAACTTATAAAAACTATTAGAGGAGAACACTGGGAAAATACTTTATATCACTGGACGATGGGAGAATTTTTGGGGTAAGATTTCAAAAACAGGCAACAAAAATGAAATAGGCAAATGGGATTACATCAAACTAAAAAGCTTCTGCACTACAATGGAAGCAATCAACAGAGCATAGAGACTCTACAGAATGTGTGAATATATTTGCAAAATACAGACCTGTAGGATTTGGATATGCAGAATATATGTGAAATTCAACTCAGTAGTCCCAAGCCCTCCAAGCCCCCAAATACTCCAATTAAAAATGGATGAGACTTCAACAGACACTTCTTAAGAGAAGACTATTAAGACTATATGTAATCTATGACTTTTATTTCATTCCTAACATAGTGACTTATGATAAAATATATTTTAAAGATCTGTTTAAATTTTTATTTGTAAAACTGTAAATTGAAAAATTATAGTTTTACATATATATGGAATGGAGTAAACATTATGAATTTCTCCCTACCACAAATATTTTTCTTCTTCATTCCAAATATTTATTTTGTCAAGAGATCTATTTTTATATGATGTGATGGGAAAGACATATTTCTGTGGTCTTCATCTCCATCCCCTAAACCCCTCTAATCTTGAGAAAAACAAAATACAAATCATACCTGAGATACCATTACAAAATACATAGCTAACATCCTCAGAACTGTCAAGGTCATCAAAAACAAGGTAAGTCTTAGCAAACGTCACAGGTCAGTGCTGCTTAGGGAGAAATTACTAAATCCTTAATAGGATACTGGTACAGAACTAGAAGATTTAGTACAAACTAAGGAAATCTGAATAAAACATGGACTTCAGTGGATAGTTAATATCAATATTGATTCATTAATTATAACAAATGTACCATATATATATTAGTAATTGGGCAATTTGGTTTCATAAATATGGAAACTCTGTACCATCTCCACCTTTCTGTAAATCTAAAACTATTCGAAATGAAAACACTGGTTTTTAAAAAACTCAATTTAGGATTATGGAAATATAAAAAGTCACAAATTTCTCATCAGAAATTCTATCATGGAATGATATATATAGATGTGTCTAATGAAATTTGAAATCCTTTACTGAATTCATAAAATTTATTTTAAAAAATGTTTGGCAGAAGCCTATACAACATGACTTGAATAATCAAAAGAACAACAAAAAAGAACATAAAACAAAAAAATGTTGACTTAACATTTTAAGAAATTATTTTAATTCTAATCGAATTACAAATAGAACTTATGGTGAGCTGAGAGTTTCTGCATGATTCAAACTTTTAAGTTGTTGAAACTGGCCTTGAACTTGAGATCCTCCTGCCTGGGCCTCCCGAGTTGCTGGGATTATAGGTATGCACTAAGATGCTAGGTTCTCATGATGTTTGAATAAAGCAGATAATAATGATTTATACTCTCAAAGTTAAATATTGTGATTTTGTGTTTTATGAGTCTCCAATTCTGACTTTTGAATTATGATGCTAAATTTTTTAAATGAATTTGAATGGGCTTTGACATAGCATGAGAGGAAGTGCACAATGCAGATCAAGTGTGCTTTCAAGAGCACTAATTAATAAAGAATATTGATTAGCGTTCTCAGTTTAGTGATATAATGTTGCTTTAAAATTAATTGCATTTATGCTGATGTAGTTTCAATTAGTAACTTTACTTTTCTTTTGACATAGAGAAATGGATAGAATAACAAATTTCTATTAGTATTAATTCAGGAAGCTTTTTACAGAGTTGATGCAAAAACACTATTCCACCTTTTAGTATCATTCACTATTACAAGTAGAAATGCATTGATAAAATTTCAGAAATAGACATTTTTGAAAGGAAGAGAGGCAGAACAAGTTAACTCACTGAACTTAAGGTAGACTGTAAGATATAATTTACCTACAAATAGGAGGAAGAGAGAAGGAGGAGGTGGGGATGGGGAGGATGAAAAGAAGGATTGAACTAAGAAAGAAAGGAAAACAAGCACCAGAGAGGACAGAGGGTAAATCTTTCCCCTAACTGCATAGAGCTACACTGATAAGCAAGCTTGGAGGGGAGAGAGGAAGGACCACAGCGCTCTGCAGTAGGAGTTGCAGCCACAGCTATTCACTTCCTGGGCCCCAGAGTGGTTCCCTTCAAGAATGCAGTGTTGGGGTAACTGAGCATGACCCAGAGGTCTCACTTGCTATCTCTGCAATGTGCAGGGAGTGGCAGCTTTTGCTTCTGCCTCAGTTTTGCTCATTCCCACCGTGGCAGAGGGCTAACAAAGGAGTTGGGGGCACATTTTGGTGGGCAGACTCCAGGCTGCACGGCCACTGAGGGAGCCCATGCAGCTGTTTCTAGTTTGTTGGGTGGGGCTGGTGACACAATTGTTACTATTAACAGAGAAAAGATGGCTCATGATTTGCTTTAAAAGTAGTTAAGTGAGATGCCTTTAAGATGCTTAAATGGCATACAAATAAGGAGTTACACATAGATATTCATTTCCTTCTGTGATTATTTTTACTATGGATTTATTTTACAATTCTGAATGAAACAACACAATTGACTGCAGGTATCCTGGCCGCGCGGCATCTCTGATAGCAGAAATGGGCTTACAGGCTCCTTTATCTCTCATCAGTTCACTTTTGTGGACTCTGAGCTGGAATGAACTGTAGAGATGATCTTGATTTTCTAGAGGAGTAAACTGCGATCCAGAAGAGGAAAGTGACTTTCTAAGGCTCACCATGCTTTGCAATGATACTATCCCAATCATAAGAAAAAGCCCAATATTAATTTAATTTGCTATATTCTAGTCATTAATAATTTATTTCACTATATTGGCAAAATGGAAATGAATCTAAAATCAGTTTGTCTTTTTATTAGACAAATTGCTTAGGAATCACTGAGAACTAGCCCACTGAATATTCATGCTTCTTTTGTTAAACCAAGATTTTTTTATGTATATTAATTTTCTCTAGATTTGTAATTAGATATTAATGCTACAAAGAATTTAGGTGATAGGTGCAGTTTAAAGCTCCTTAGTCACATTATTCAAATTCCACTTTTATTCACATTCATGTATTTTACTTCCTTGAGTACACTGTCCCCAAAACACAAATAAATGAGTCTTACAAAAAATTATTCCCTGGACAAGTATAAGTATCCACAACATGGGCAAACTATCATCTGAGATTCCTATAACTAAGGACATTGAACAGCAACACAGAATTTGTTACAAGCTAAGGAAAAAACATTTGTTGGTTAACAAATATTTTCGAACTTTTCTGTGAGATTGAAGAAAATGATATCTTTCCTTATTAGAAAGCATACTTGATATGAATTATATGCTGTAATTAAACACATTCTTATATAGCAGAAAAATAGGACAGAAACTTCAGCACTTCGCCATAAGAAAATTCTTCTGAATAAAATATACAAAAGTACTTTCAACCACATTACTCTGAATTTTCACCATTCCTGTGCATTAGAAGATACATAAATGCTTAGTCTACATTGTATTAACTCTAGCAATATGGTTATAAATTTGATTTACCACAAATATCATAGCAATAAGATTTAAGGTAAGAATTCATATAATTCTTAAGTCAATGGAAAATGTTATAGTTGCTCCCAAATTTATAGTAAAATACAGAGATGTGTTTAGGTGGGATTCACATATATATATTACCTACAAATTAGGAATAGATTTTTCTGTTATTCTGCATGTTAATGTCAGATTCCTTTGTAAAAACTAATGGCAAATCAATAGGCAGCATTGCTGCGTATAGAAACAAAGCAAGTTGTACTGCATGTAATTTGAGAATTTGAAAAGAATTTTCACAAGGAAAAAATCTTAATTTAGAAGCAATATCATCAAGGTCTAAGAGAGTCCATCAATGCAGAGAATGTTAATGTGTTTAAAAAATACTTTAATTCTTTGCAGAGGAATATAAACACCTGTGTGCTGTTGAAATAAACTCACATTAAACATGAAATGTAGAGAAATAACATACCCAGGCGCTCACGCATCTTCCGCAAGTGGTGATTTTGAAATCCCCATAGAGATCTTTGATTGCACCAGTTGTGAAGAAACCTTCCACCATCAGCAGAATGCCGTACACGAAGAAAGCAGCTGCAATGCCGTAGATCACATACTTAAAGATGTCAATCCTGGGGGAGAAGGGAAAGTGATTTTTTTCGATAACTTTTTGCAGTTGGTCTGCAGAAATCAATTCTCACATGCTCTGGGCTCTTTGGGAAGAAAAGTTGTGGAATGTTGATATTCCTGGTGGAGGCTCACCTAGCATTGCAATGATAACAAAATCATAACAAAAAGCCCAATATAATTTAATTTGCTATGTTCTAGTCATTATTTGATTATAAATTCTCAAATTTATAATCAATTTTGCTTCATATTTCTAATGTGTATATATACATTTTATTCTGCTAGTTTTGATATTTGTCCTGAAGGGATTTGAGGGTTCCGTGTGTGTAGGTGTCTTCCTCCCTTCTAGCGTCCCCGCTTCCCATCAATGTAGTCTTGGATAAGCAGTGAATTAGATTCCCAAAGGAGTTTGCTTCAATTCATTTGGTAAGTAGGATAATTTCTCTGATTTGTTCAAAATGACGAATGTAAACATTTACATATAGAACACTGAGATTTTTCAAACATTTTTTAAAAAGAAAGCTTTGTAGTTAATGATATAGTTCTGCACAAAATGACATGCTTGATTATTTTTGTCATTCTGAATAGTCAATTTAATTGTTTTATTTTATACTTACCTTAAACCGTCACTAACATTTGTTGCTGTTACTAAGCAATATCAGTATGAAAAGGGTAGAGTTTTGTAGATAAATTATAATTTATCTGTAAAACTTAGTCAGAATCACTCATCTATGGAACTGGACCTGAATTAAACCATAGCATAATTCCACAAAGGTTTGGGAAGATATTTTTCCTTTTCTCAATTGATGGCCCATTAGAAAAAAAAATCACATGGCTAAAATAAAACATTTACTTTTTTAAAAAATTTATTTATTTTGATTCATTGTACACAAATGGAGTACAGCTGTTGTTTCTCTGGTTGTACACGAAGTGGAGTCACACCATCCGTGCAATCATACATGTACACAGGGCAATGATGTCTGTCTCATTCTGTTATTATTCTTACTCCCCCACCCCAACTCCACCTTTCCCTTCCCTCTATGCAAGGGAAATATAAAAGTGCACACACAGAGAACTGATGCATAGAAGATAAATGGAGATAGGGAGGTAGGTATGCAGATGGATGATGGATGGATAGATAGCCTGATGACAGATGGATAGATGTTAAAAAGGTAAATTCATATTCCATAGCATTGAAACTAGGATATGAATATTCACTGAGATTAAAAACAAACAGTGCTTTTGTGGAGTGAGCTTCTATTTGCATTTCCTTGTTTTGAAAATATTCATTCTATTTATGCTCCAAATGATAACGTTTAAAACTATGGGAATATTCATCATCATTGTGGCTTGGACACATGTTCGTAATGGGAGAACATTCCATTAAGATTTGCCATTACATAATTATAACCAGGGAACATTTTACATTCAATGTAATCAGAGTTGTAAGAATGCCAGTGAAATGTAGATGTGATATACCACCAGTTTAATGCTCTACATTTACTTAGCCTAAGAAACAGATCATCTATAACATTTGGAATGAAGTCACTATGTGCATTGCTTATGATACAGGACATGACATTCTAACCTAAAAGTCAACACAGCATCAAAATTGAGGTGCCTTGATGCTAAATATTTTTTGGACACAGTGGGGTGAATTTGATGAGTAAGACATAATTCCACAATTCAGCAAAGCTCAACCATGGTGTTTCGGTAGGGATTGCATTAAATCTGCAATCACTTTCAGTAGTATAGACATTTTAATGATATTTCTTCTTCTAAATCATGAACACAGGATCTTTTCATCTTCAGTATCTGTTGTCAGTGTTTTATAGTGTTCCTGTAGGCATCTTTCAATTCTGGTTAAATAAACTCCTAGGGTTTTTTTCCCTTTGTTTTGTTTTGTTTTATTTTAAAGCTATTGTAAATGAAACAGATTTCTTGATCCCTATTTCAGATCACTCATGCTTTCTTCTACCATGTGTATAGTTTCATGTTATTTTATTTAGATTTCCAACAAATGTAGTGTTTATTCTTTGGGTGGTATAAATTGAATACAATTTTTTTTTTATTTTTCAAAATGACTGCCTGTTTGTCTCACTATTTATTAAAAAGATCGTCTTTGATCAACTGATTTCAGTTCTCCCACTATTCTAAAATGTATATCTAGGTCTTGATGTGTCTATTGCTATCCTCTCCATGTTATTCCACAGGTCTGTCTGTGTGTGTACCAGTACAACATTGCTTTAACTATAGAGGCTGTGGGTGTATCTTGATATCTTCCAGAGTCAGACCCCACCAAGCTCTTCCTTTTCAGTATTTTCTTAGCTCTTCTTATGTTTTCATCTTTTCATGTGAATTTTTAAAAAATTTTTAATTTGTCCTAATTAGTTGTACATGACAGTAGAATACATTTATATATTTTGATAAATTATACATAAATGGAGTATAATTTCTCATTTTTCTGATTGTAGATATTGTAGGCTCACATTGGTCATGCAGTCATATGAGGTAATAATGTCTGTTTCACTCTACTCTTTCCTACCCCTATATCCTCTCCCCTCTCTTCACTCCCTTCTCCCAAATATAAAGTAACTCTGTTCATATGAATTTTAGGTTCAAGTTTCCTAGTTCTTGAGAAAAACTCATTGAAGTTTTAGATTTCATTTAATTTGTAAATTAATTTTGAGAGAACTAACACTTTAATGATCCTCACCAAGAACCAGGGATACCTTTTCACTTGTTCACATCAACTTTTACAACTATCGGGAACATTTACTGTTTACTTCAGGTAGCTTTGAAGCATTTATGGTTAAGTTTATTATTTGACTTTTTTGACCAATGTAAAATAAAATTTGCTTTTACCACCAAATCTTCTAATTATTATTTGTCTTTACAAATGTTACTGTTTCCCATGTAGTTTTTTTTTTGTCCTGAACATTGCTGAATTATCCTATTATTTGAATTAGCTAAAGCATTGATTCTCTAAGATTGTCCCAGGTATATCATCATATTCTCCAGTTTTATTTCTTGTTTCCTAAGTCTTAGGTCTCTGATTATTTTCTCTAATCTAACTGAATTAGCAAAGATATCCAGAACAAAGTTGAACAGGTGTAGAGATTATTCTTACCTTCCTTGTCCCTGATTTTAGTGGGAGTGTCTTCTTGTATAATATTCTGAGTTTAGAGTTGTTTGTATGTATATAAGCATTTGTGTGTATATATATATATATACACACACATATGTGTGTATGTGTGTATAAACACATATACATATATATAGCATTTATGGTTTTTTTTATTTTATTGGGTTTTTTTTAGTTATACATGACAGCATAGTATATTTTGATATAGTTATACAAGCATGGAATATATCTTATTCTAATTAGGACCCTAGACTCATGGATATATATGATGGTGAGATTCACTGTGGTGTATTCATATTTGTACATAGGAAAGTTATGTCAAATTCATTCCACTGTCTTTCCTTTCCCTATCCCCCTTCCTTCCCTTCATTCCCCTTTGTCTAATCCACTGAACTTCTATTCTCCCTCCCCCTCTTCTTGTGGATTTGTATCTAAATATCAGAGGGAACATTTGACCTTTGTTTTTTGGGGATTGTCTTATTTTACTTAGCAAGACAGTCTTCAGATCCATCCCTATTGCTATTTTTCTAAGAGTTTATTAGAAATCAACATTTTTACTTATATAAGTTTTAAGTTGAAATGAAATTATCAATAAAAGATTGTGTGCATATATGTGTGCATGCATTTTTCTAGGTATTATGGAAATGGGCTTAATCCCTTCATTGAAACTAGAAATATATTTTCTGTTCAGCTTTCCTATATATCTTATAGTTCCAAATTGCTCTTTATACCCACCTGGATTCTTCTCACATCAAAATGAGGAGATGAAAAGTGCAGGAGGAACTATACACCCATGCTTTCTTTGCTCATGTACCTCTAAAAGTTTCCAGTGTTTTCACTTTTACAAAAAGCTTTAATTGGCAGAAATTGTAAGAAGAGCAAAGGGAAAACCCTTGGGTTTGGTGGTCAGCTAAAAACCTATTCCCCAGCATTTACTTTATAATCCCTGAAGCCTATGGCTATTACTTGATAAGGCAAATGAATGAATATCATTTAATATTACATGAATTATGATTAAATTAAAGTTTTTGGCAAGAGAAGATAATCCTGTATTATCCAGGTGGTCCTCAATACAATCACATGTATCCCTATAGTGGACAGGAAGAAGGAGCTTAGAGAGAGACACGCAGAAAAAAAGAAAAAACTAAGATGGAGGCAGAGATTGGTGAGAAGTGTTTTCAAGCCAGGGAATGCCTGGAAGAGGCAAAGAACACCCCAGCATTCTGTAAAGGTCCAACCCTGCAGACACTTTGATTCCAGACTTCTGGCCTCTCTACTATGAGAAAAAATACATATTTTCCTCCTCCTTTTCTTCCTCTTTTTCCTCCTCTTCTTCTTCCTCCTCTTCTTCCTCTAATGCTGTGCTGTGGATTGAACTTAGGGCTTCTTCATGCATTCCAGACAAGTGTTCTACCTCTGAGTTGTACGCAGGTTCCATTTCCTTTGTTTATACTACCAAGATTGTGTGAGTTCTTCATGATGGTGGCACTTATTGATGTGACTGAATAGGAGGTCGTTTTAAACTATTTCTGACACTCCCTCTGTGATGCATGCTATAGATCGTGTATTAGAATACACTGATTTGACAGAGACGTTAGAGTATGTGATATCTCCTCTTAGAGTTGGAAAGTGTTGATTTTAAAAGGCAGGAGAATGGCTGCTTATTCTTAATCTGTTCAAATGGATTCATGAATAAGCAATGAACAGATTTTCCAGTATTGGGTATAGATATACTGAAGTTAATGGTTCCCATGGCTTTTCTATTAGAATTCAGAAAAGAACACAACATCAGAAATTTAAGAGATTCTGAAACTACTCTGAATGTTCATGAATGTCATACAGAAAATTCATATTAAATTAGTTTTATTGTGGTAAATAAACATAGAATATTTAATCTCTTAGCAGATTTTTAATTGCACATTATCCTATGGTTAACTATAAACACAATGTTCTGTGGCAAATCTATAGAACTTTTCATCTTGCAAGCCTGAAACTTCATACCCATTGAACAGCAATTCTTCTATTCTCCCACCAGCCCCTGGCAACCACCACTTCTGTTTCTGAGTTTGAGTATGTTATGTATCTCATGTATATGGAATCATGCAGCATGTTCCTTCTGGTGACTGCCTTATTTCACTTAGAGTAAAGCCCTGCACCTTCATCTGTGTTTTAGAATCTGACAGGATTTCCATTTTTAATGGTAGAATAATATTCCATTACATGTATAAACCATACTTTCTTTATTCATTCACCCATCCACAGACATTTAGTATGTTTCCACACAGGCTATTGTGATTGATTCTGCAATAAACATGGGAGTGAAGGTATCTCTTCAAGATCTTGATTTCCATTCATTTGGATAAATATTCAAAATTAGGATTGTTGGATTCTATGGTAATTATATGTTTAAAAATGGTGGAATGAGACAGACATCATTACCCTATGTACATGTATGATTACATGAATGGTATGAATCTACATCATGCACAACCATAGAAATGAAAAGTTGTACCCCGTTTTGTACAATGAATCAAAAAGAAGTCTGTAAACATTTTTTAAAATTTTTTAAAAAATAAAAATTTTTAAGGAACTTCTGTACTATTTTTACACAGTTGTACAATTTTACATTCCTACCAATTATGCACAAGGATTCAGGTTTTATTTTTAATCTTTAATTCATTCCAAGCAAATTTTTAGGCATAGCATAATGGTACAATTTCATTCTTTTGTACATGGATATCCTGTTATCCCAATATCATTTATTGAGGAGACCACATTTTCTGCATTTTTTGAAGAGACAATCTTGCCACCCTATGGAAAATAATTAAACTGTGTATGTATGGACTTTAAATTTTGTTCCATTGGTTTATTTGTCTTTATGCCGTGCTAGATTGTTTTAATTACTAGAGATCTGCAATGTTTTGAAATCAAGAAATAACATACATCTGCCTTTATTCTTTCTCAAGAGTAAGAATGTTTTTCTGTCCAGAGTTTTTCATAATACCATATAGATTTTAGAATTAAATAATTTTTACATTTCTGTAAAGCTGCCATTGGGGTTTTGTTGGGAAGCAAATTGATCTATAGATTGCTTTGGGTTGTATGGACATATTAGCAATAAAAAAGTTTTCTAATCCATGAATATAGGATATCTTTCCATTGATTTGTGTCTTTGATTTCTTTGAGAAATTTTTTGCAGTTTTCAGTGTGCAAATCTTTTGCCTCCTTGGTTCATTTTTCCCTATGCATTTTTCTCCCTCTTGGATGCTATTGTAAATGGAATTATATTGGCATGAATTCAATCATCCTGAATTTGTTAAATATTGTTTGGGCTTTAATATATTATATATACTGATTAATATTCCATGTGCACTTGAGACAAATGTGTATATCTATTGATATTAGGTAGGATGCTATGATAGTCTTTCATTTCCAAATGATCTAGAACTTATTTAAAAGTTTTGGTTTCTCTATTGATCTCTCTAGATATTTGATCCATTACTGAAAGTGGGGTTTTAAAGTCCACCACTATGATGGTGTTACAGTCTGTTTGGATTTGTCAATGTTTGCTGATTATTTTCCTCCCTCTCTAGCTGTGAGTCATCCCTGGCTTCACTGAATTTTTCTCAAAGGACACTGTCATACAAACTATACTAGTTCTGTCAATTGGAAGAATGAACTGAGACAGAAACGAGCACTTGGGCAGCTCTCTGAAGTCAGAACACTGATGCACGCTCCACTTCTCTCTTTCCCCCCCAAGGGAAAATCATAAGTTGGAACATTCTTGCCAGGTGCTGAGCAGCATTGGCTTGAGGTAGGGGCTGATGTGGGCTACTTCACGTGGCTCTTCTTACCTGTTTCAATGTGACTACTTAGCAAAAAGTGCTGGTACTTACTATTTCATCATCTTTGTTTCCAAAGTCATGTTTATTGAATTAAAATGCATGTGTACATCAAGTGTGGCATTTGGCTAGAAGTACCAAATCATTGATGACAGTTATAGCAATCACATACTTCTTGATTTTGCCTTTTTGAAATTTAACTCAAACATTCTGTAAGAATATCTGGCAATAATAATCACAATTTTGTGGAATTAACTAAAATTTATAATAAGTACTATTGATAAATAATAGTAATAATCAATAATTTATAGTAAGAACTGCAATAAAATGATCTGGCTACATATTAATTTCCTATGGCTGCTCTAACAAACTTATGGTTGAAAACAATATCAACTTTCTTATAGTTATGGATGTCAGAAGTTTGAAATCAGTTTCACTGGGCTGAACTCAGGGTGTTAGAAAGACCTTCACTCCCTCTACTGATGGCAGGGACTGTTTCTTTGAACTTCACAGCTTCTAGAGCTATGTTCCCAGCTTTCATTGACGAGGGGTCCCTTCTCCATCTTCAAAGCTAGAGACAAGACCTTATTTCAATAGTCGCACTGGCTTCTATGGTCAAATATCTCTCTTTTTCCCTCTCATGCCCTTGTATTTGGAGTGAGGGCCCTCCTGGATAATCTAGAAGGATCTCCCCACCTCAATATCCTGACCTTAATCACACCCTTTAATCCACTATTGCCATATAAGGTAATATACTCAGGTCACAGAGATTAGAATCTGGATGACAATAGGAGCAATTACTCAGATTATCACCAACTGTATACTTCAAGTTGCATGCTAGTTTCTGCATGTACAAATATTCTTACATAAATTTTTTCTTCAAACAACCTGAATATGAAAATTTCCTAATGTTACATTCCAAAATCCATTTCAAGATTTTGAATCATCAAAATATTTAAATTATAATAAGCCTGACCTTATCTTATTGACTTGATTCCTTCTACTTTATCATAAAAGTAGTCTTTTATCCACATGATACATGTGGACTTAATATAACAAATAACTTCAGATTTATATTAGGAAAATAAAACTTGTCATTTACATAAATTTCTGTAAATGATATATCATTGATAATGCAATAATAATCCTCTGCTATGAAGTCACTAACTTAAGGTCCATAGGATTAAATAATCATGTGCTTCTTTCCACTGCTTTTGCTTTTCAAAGTTATAATTCATGTTATCATATTCTAAAGCTATTTTACTTTTTCTATTTTCTATTTTCTGTTTGCTTACTTTCTAAATGCAAACTTTCAAGTTTATCAATGTTTGTGTACACAACTATTTTACTAATCACAAAACAATGTATGTTCATTGGGGAAAATGAATAAAAAATCAAAACTAACAACTATTCACTGTTTATCCTACCATTTTTATATAAATTTAATTCCAAAAAGTTATGATTACCATAGGCTATTTGAAAACTTCCTTTTTAGTAAAATATACTTTCCCTCTGTTGATCAGTGGTAGGAAGACAGGTGTTCCCTAAAGATGTCTTCAGGCTAATCTCCAGAACCCATGAACATGTCACATTACAAGGTAACAGGGACTTGGGTAATGATCTCAATGGGGGAGAAGACTATCCTGCAGGATCTGGGTGGATCCATATAATTACAAGCGGTGTCCAAAATGAAAGAGAGGTAGAAGGGACATGGCCAAAATCGGAGATGGAACTGAAGATGCCACAATGCTGGCTTTGAATACAGAAAGGAACAATGAGCCAAAAAGTATGAAGGTGGTTTTGGGAAGTTGGAACAAACAAGGATATGGATTCTTCCCTACAGACTCCAGATGGGACAGAGTTATGCCAATACTATGATTTTAGCCTACCTCAGTAAACCCAGTAAGACCCCTTTCAGACTTCTGACCTCCAGAACTATAGAAATAAATTTTGTGCTGCTAAGCCACTAAATGTGTGGTCATTTGTTTTATAGCAGCAGTGGGAAGCGAGGGCATCAATATTGCAAACAGCATGGCAGTTATGCTTTGATAGCCTTTGTTCACAGCTTAAGTTGTTTCCCAGGGATCCTAGAAAAATTAAGGTATGTGTATCAAAACAGTGTCCAGAAAGTTTACACAAAATAAAACTTTATTCATAAAGAGGAGAAGGGCTTCTCTGTTTCCTAACATCAGGTATTATGATTTTCTTCTAAGTTATCACTCTAAATAACATTTCTTAGTTTTTTAAGTGATGATGAACATACATATAATTATCAGCTATTAACTTTTTTTTTTTTTTTTTTTTTTTTTTTTTTGCGATGCTGGGGATTGAACCCAGGGCCTTGTGCTGGGAAGGTAAGCACTCTACCAACTGAGCTCTATCCCCAGTCCAACCCTTTGTATTTTTATTGGCATTGCTATTTTGTACATTATACCTTTGTTTCATTAGAATATTTTTTTGACTTAGTTTTTCTTTTATTAACATTAGAAACTCTTGTCATGTAAGCTGTATTTTTATCAGTTTTTATGTAAATTCAGTATTTTAATAACATTTAAAGAGTAAAATTTTAATTTTTATTAGGTTAAATCCACAAATCTTTAGTAATTTCTTGTATTGCTGGTATACTTCTTATCCCACAATGAGTAGAATTTTAATTTATATTTTATTCTAGCTTCTATAAATTAGCTTAGTCTTCAATTTTAACTTTCAATTCACTTGAAAGTTTTTTAGTAAAAGTAGAAGGCAGACACATAATTTTATTTGCACTTGTCAGTATTCACATATCCTTGAGTCTCTTTTTACCACTGTATTCTGTCTCATTTGATATAATTTTCTATGTCTATGTAAATACCATATAGCCTGACCTGTTATAGTTTCTTCACTTCATTTGGTTAGCCGGATGCATCACAGACTCAGTTAAAGTAGTGACTCCATCATTCTCTAATCTGTACCTGTTCAGTCTGATGTGGATGATACTTTGCTCTCCTGTCTTCGATATGTCAGTCTTGAGGACAAGGAATTTGTCTGGCTATGCTATGCATCCCTAAAGACTACCATAGTGATTGGCACATAGTATAGCTCAGTGAAAGAATACATTAAAAGAGTAATCAGACAAAAGATTAGCCTGGAAAAGGTACCGAGACTTTTGAAAACAGGAATACTATAGAACAAAAATTAATTCTAGGAGTTTAACATATTCTCATACTCAATATTCACAACTCAATTAGTTAAATGGGTGCTATTACTATGATAGTTTTCTTAAAAAGAGACTAAGTGAATCACAGATTGTAAGCATCTAGGGACTGAAAGTTCATTACCAGCTCTATCTAAACACCTTCACTGACCAACAAATCATTACACTCCAAGGCAATCCATCCCTACAAATTGAAATCCTCAGCCTGTGTCTTTCTTTTCACCACGAAGAACAAAGTAAGTTTGCTTCTACCTGATATCAAGATATCACTTAAAATTGTTATGTTCTTATTTAGAAATATTTTTCCTAATGTAACTGTATTCCTGCATTTTTGAATGTTCAGAGAGAATGGAAGTTAGATCTTCAAATTCAGATCCAGTCTGAACTTTGCTCAAATGTTTAGTTCTGCTGTGATCTCTGTCCTAATGGAATAGTAAAGCAATAGCAGTATTTTAGTTAAGTGGGCCATGACCAGGAACAACCAGGTATTAGGAAGCAGGACAGCGGGCATTAAAATTGAAACAGGGCTTCAAGGAACACAGCATTATCATTAACGTAACCATCATTATCATCATCATCATCACTATCTCCATCACATTAAATAACTGTATGCTGCTTATTATGAACCAGATATAATTTTTTAAAAAATATCAGCAAATTTTACATTTGTCAAAGAGTTAGGAAGTAGGCAGCATTAGTTCATTCCCTTTACTGATGAGGGAATGAGGTAGAGATGTTAAGTAACTTGTCGAAGTTAAGATACCTAAAATGACAAAGAGCCAAACTGGAAGAAACCCAGAGAGTGAGTATGTTGTCTTCTTATCTAAATCCTTCACATTTCGATAATTGGTTTTATTTTTGTTGTTTCTTTATATCAGCATTTTAAAAATTAATTAATGAATTTATTAACTTGAGAACACTCATTTGAGGAATACTAGCCTGGCTAAAATAGTGGCTAATGAAATGCACACTGTTTGATAATTATTTCAGAAGTCAGGAATTCAGTATGGTTTTCTAACATAAGTGCTAGCTATGATTTAAATTATGTTTGACGCTTCAAGACTAACAATAATCTCACATCAATACTAATTTTCCTGATATGCAGACACTGTGGTATGTGAAGACGTCAGCAGACTGGTGTAATTATCAATACCCTTAATCTCTATAGGTAGTTTGCACACTGTCATGGGTCTTGTCAGCCTATGAAACTTCATTTTGTCTTCAATCCATGATATTTTTTCCCTTCTTATTCTCACCCATTAAGCAACTGATAACTGTGTCCTATTTCATTAATTTCCAAGTAAAGTTAGAAAAACAAAGTTAGAAATATACACACACATAAAGTTAATTGAGAGTGAAACCGATTAATCTATTTTATCAAAACTTACTGCCCTCTTTTGCTTTGAAATATTAAAGAATTCATTATCTAGTGAACTGTTTTTGATCCATTGGACTGAAATCAGAGTTATAACATTTTGAAAATAAAATTTATTTACTCTAGAAATCAATGATATCAGTTTCTGGAGACTCGCTATAATTTGCTAAAGCCCAAGCACAGTCCATACTAAATAATTTTGGGGTGAGTATATTTGTGAGTAAGGCTCATCTTTCCCCTGTTCTCAGGAGAGCTATTCAAGAAGCCAACTCAATCAGCAAAAGCAGTAATTTAATCATTTCAATAGCTAATTTTCTATTAAATGTCTGTATTTCATTGAAGTGTATGAATCTGCTTTCCAAAGTAAAATACCTACCTTCCTTCTGATTCACTGTCAAATGACACTAAGGGGTCACAGCAATAATACCTTCCCCAAATCTCTCAAGGTAAGAAAGTCTGAATATCAACTTAGAACATTTCCTCTTTATCACAAAAGAAAGTGGCTCTGGGAAACTAAGTAGATGAGGAGAGATGGAGAAATATTAAAACTCACATCAACAAGAAACAAAATCTTTGAGAAAGTCACTTTTTTTTTCTGCTCTCTGAAGGTCTCCACATATCAAAGGTAATATGACAAAATGATTTAATGGGTAATATTACCTGAGCACATCAGATCCAGATTTCAGTTCCCCTTCTGTTGGTATGAGCTAATGGTATTTAGTATTAAATATCTGAAATATACCTTGCATAAGAATAGAGATTACTTGCACACTTACTTATAATAAATACATTCTTTGTCCTGGACAGGTGATTATGGATCAGAGTAATTGTGTTTCAGCATGATTGCCCTTCGAATATTTCCCTTCGAGAGATAATGACCATGTTGGGATACTTGGAAGTATTGAAGTATTGACGAAAAGGAAGAGAATGCAGGAGAATGGAGGAAGAAGAAGGGTGAGATTATGAGGAAGGGAAAAAGAGAGAGACTTTGTGGTACTTGAGATAAAGGAGGAGTAATCCTCATATTCTGAGAACCACAGTGGAAGTCAAGTCTTGAGGAATTGTCTCTTATAATTCATCCATCCAGTAGTCAGGCATCTTTTCCATTCTAAGAATAAGATGTAGAAGTGCTTACCTTCGTTGAATTAAGCATGAAAACTATGAAGCACAGTAATAAGAATCTCTGTAAATTACTAAAATTAGCTATAAGTCTTTTCTTCACAATCCCTCTCTTAATTTTCTTTTTCAAACAATTGATTACCAAGCAAGAAGGATCTCTTGCAAGCACATCTCTCATTCTCCACTGCCTTATATTTCACCTTTTCCAATTCTCTGATACCCCTGTAATCTCTACTTCCTCTGAACCTTTATGTAAATTTCAACCTTTTCAATTGGCACTGATTACACTGAGAAGTTTACAGGACGCATCTGCCCTCTGTGTTTCCATGAACTATTTTTTTGGCAGGGAGAGTCTTAATCCATTTGGCAGCTCCACAGGACCTCTACAAGAAATCAGGTAATTTGAACAAGGAAAAGAGAGATAATTTTGGCATTAATTTTTCCCAACCAAAATGATGTTTTGCCATTCCAAAAATGTGTTATCAGTGGTGTTTAATTTCTCATATAACAGATCAAAGGTAAAAATACCAAATAAAGTCTATGACCTCAAATCTCTCTTCTAAACTCTCACACTTTCAGAGCTATAGTTGAGCTCTGAGATATATTAAAATTTGTTGTCTAAACATCAAAGGTATCTTGACAATTGGTTGCTAATAGATGTATACAAGAATGTCATTTATTAGGCTTATAATTCCTAACAAGCTTCACACTCTATAACTAAATTTAGCAATTTGGATGTAGCCTAAGTATAGAGAATCTGTAGATTTTTAAGGACATCTGTGGTAGCTTAAAATAATGAACAGTGAGAACATATTTTGTCCAGGGTAGGCTGAGATACAACTAAAAAGAAAATGTCAGTTTTGTCACATTAAAATATAACCATGCAATCATCTTCTTAAAACTTTCTGCAAACTAACTTTCAGTAATACAGTGCATTTTCAAAAGCTTTAATTATATTCCAAATGATTAATATCATTATAAACTGAAGAATTGATTCATGCATATTTGCATTTAATCTGATGGAAATTGATAAACTGTCTACTCCTATAGGCTTAAAGAATTCGATTTAGTAGATAATGTTAACTTCCTAGAATGAATTTGCAAAATAAAGTTATAATGGGAAATAATTTTTAGCTTGCTATTAATATTTCATTGCCATTTGCCAGTGACAGTGGTGATGCTCTATCCTTGATACTCCAAAATTAGGGACTATATTTTTACAGTAGCTTTATTTCTTAACTAATCAAAGGCCTTTCTCCCTCTAATCACTATGCCTGGGGTGTTGGCAGTTTCCCTAGTCTCACAATATTTTTAAATTTTCTTTCTTTCTTTTTTAAAAAATTTTACAGACTTCATTTTGATTCATTGTACACAAATGGGGTACAACTTTTCTGTCTCATTCCACCATTTTTCATACTCCCGCCCTCTCCCCATGGAATTGGAGAATATCATGCTAAGTGAACTAAGCTAATCCCAAAAAACCAAAGGCCGAATGTTTTCCCTGATAAGTTAAATTTTATTTCTTATTTTATCAATGTATTAATTACTAAGATATTTTAGATTAAAATAAATATTCTAACTTTTCCTAAAAATTTTGGTATGCATTCTGTCTGGAAGTACATACCCTTGATGTAGCAAAGAAGAGAATTCTTGCTTTATTTAGTCATATGAATGTGCAACTCTATTCACTTTTCATTTTCATGGAAAATTACTCACCTGAATGAACAAAATGATAAATATAATTGATAAAAATATCTTGTTCAAAGCAATCTGCTTCTAGATGATGGGAGTATAAAGAAACGTAGCAATATGATATATTTTTGATAACGTAGTTGGAGAACAGTTGTCTTCTACCAAGAAACTTGTCCAAGTTGACCAAATCTTGTCTCAGATTAGGGTTTTGGGTTAAAATTACAGTAGGACAATAGGAACTACCTTGCATTAATCAGAGTTGTGGTCAACTGCTTTTAGACGGAATTACAGAAATAAAAAGCAAAACTACTGTAGCCATCCTGATAACCATGAAGATTTATAAGTCTAAATGCATCTTATTCCAGAAAAAAAGTGAATATACTTCGGAGCATTTGAGTGTATTTAGAATGACAACATAAAGGGCGTGAAGTACAATACAAACACAGTATCAAGCAGCATGAAATAAATGCAAGAAGTTGCAAGAGTAACAAAAATTGATGGCTCTTGGGACAAATAGTGGTTGAGATTACAAAAAACAACTTGTAATAGACAAGCTATTTTCTTTTTTGTAGTTATGAACTCACTGAGTAGACTGAATCAAAAACTTATTTGGAAATAAATTCTTCTGTAATCAATCCCCAAACTCCTGTTTACTATAAAATTAAGCAATAAAGGACTGGAATTTGAACAACAATCCTTCACTTCCAGACTATTTATCTTTCTAAAAATCTATTATTTTAATATCATCATAGTTTAGTAATCCCAGGAGTCTCCAATGTGGGAGAAAAGCATAATTGGTATTTGGAGGAAAAAAAAAGATTCTCAGTATTTTCTTGAGATTTATTGTTTTACAGAAAACTTTAAGAACCTCCCACAATGTTCTCATAATTTTTTGTGAGACAGGCAAAGTATGAGGATATCATATCTGTGACTGAATTAGATTTTTTTGAAAAATCGGAGAAACTTGGAGGTTTGGGTTTTTTGTTTTTATGGTTTTTTCTTTTTCTTTCTTTTTTTTTTTTTTTTTGTCCTGGAATTAGCAGCAGAGTATAGATGTACATCTCAACTTGTTCTTTTTTCTCTGTTCTGTTGAGACTTTGTTCAAATTAAAAGCAAGAGAAAATTAAATATTCTCTCTAATGCTAACTGAAGTTTGGATAAAACTTGAGTCAAAGCCTAGAGCAAACCTGAATTAATTTGGCTTCTGATTCTATGCCAAGAGCCTTGTGTTGATGGAAAGACCAATGTTCTTTTGAACAATGTGCACCCTAATAGTAATTTTTTCACACATATTATCACCTCCCTAACTCTAGATGCCCATTTATTCAACACACAGAAATGTAAACAGCATAGACACTCCGTACAAGACGCAGTACTAGATCAACTCACATGGTAAAAACATCCAGTGTGTCTCCAGCAGTTCTGGCCATCTCAAAGTAGGTTTGCAGAATGTTGACAGTTCCAGAAAGTGCTTCATGACCACAGCCGCAGAACAGGGCCACGCCCGCATACAGCAGGATGGTGGCGATCAGAGATGCATAGGGAATACCTCCTAGGCATTTAATACAGCATTCAAAACACCCTGTAGAAATCAACAGGAAAAATGAGAAAAATTCATTTTAAGTTAAAAAAAATTCCAACTTCAGTATTAGGGGAAATTATATTTGCATTGATAGATGATATCAGGTTAACCATATAAATCAAGTCCTAGGATGTTATGGACAATATAAAAATCAAGTGCCTTTGTATAATCCATCCTGCAGAGACAGAAAATACTTATTATTTCTGATGACTCCTTCTATGCCTCAAGTCCACAGAAGCCCGTTTCCAGCTCAGACTTCTTTTGACACCATTCTTGCATGTATACATGCATTCTATGTTGAATTTATTGCTCTCAAATTTTAGATGCTCACACTTTTATTTTAATGATAGTTTATCTTTTGAACTCTGTGGCTATCTGTTTCAGTGAGTTGAAACCAGTTAGTACATTATAAACTTAAGTTGTTGAAACTTGGCCAGCAAAGTATTTAAATGTGAGACCATAGAATAGCTGATATCCAAATTCATTGCATGTAGTACGAGAAATTTTGAGTTCAGATCATTAATACATATTCTTAGTATAGTGACTCATCATGCATAATCTTTTTGTTTCTATGGCTCATGGCTTTAAGAAAATGAGAAAGACACTGGCAGAGCAGAAAAGAGAGAGTAGGCAGGATAGAATCCTGATCTCATCTCTGTGATTTTTAGTAAATTTATTCTTTTGATCTTATCATCTATAAAAGGGTGAAAATAAGAGAATTTTCTTCATATGGCTCCTGTTGAATTAATACATAAAATAGTGACTAATGTAGGGTAGCGAGATGTTAGTTGCCATTACTAGACCTATTTTGAACTATTATCAATCTTAATTATTAATGTGCTGTCATATGGTTGTCAAATATTCTTTGGCCACGGCAGTCACTTTTGCTTTTTGATGTTCCTCACTTAAATCTTTATTGAAAGATAGCATTCAGCAACTACCTTGAGACAACAGAAAGCCATGGTTGTTAATATTCAAAATAAATGTCAAAATTTTCTAGGTTACTGCTAGATATCTTCTAAGACATTAATTAAGTACATATGCTTTACAGTAGTAAACACTGGCAAGATACTATGTTCTAGTCACTGTTGATAAAGGAAAATCTAGGTGAGGGGTTTGACAGGTTAGACATGTCCTCACAGATCTGTTTTATATGTACTCACCCCTACAGCCTCCCCTCCTACAGGCTAATCCTCATTTCCTCCAACTTTTTCTCATTCTGAACATTTTTTATTAAATCTCATTTGGAACACTAAAGGCTCCCATATAACTAATGACTTTTCCTTTTTCTACAGAAATAAATAAAAAATGAGATTTAAAAATGAATCATGGTGATTGTACTTAAGTCAGTCAAAGGAAGATCTCCGTGCATTTATGTAAAAGGCATATATGCAGACTATCACTTATTCAAAATCCTTGGAACCAGAGGTGTTTTGGATTTGAGAATTTTTTGGATTTTGTAATATTTGCAGATATATAAAGCCATATCAGGAGGATAGCACCCACATCTAAACATGAGTCATTTATGTTTCATATACATTTTATATACATAGCCTGAAAGCAATTTTGTACAATATTTTTAGCATGCCAGTGTTTTGACTGTGACCCATTAGGTGAAGTCAGGTGTGGAATTTTCTAATTGTGGCATCATGTATGGCCTCAAAAACTTCTAGATTTTGGAGCATTTTGGATTTCACATTCAGACGCTCACCCTATAGGCATATATCAACACATGAACATGAGATAAACTCAAAGTCCCTGTGTGAAATAACTTTATGCTAATCTGGTATCATAATATTGCTCATTGAACTGGTCTTATTGAGAACTACATAGCTCATCTCATATGACCCAGAGGAAGCTTTAAAAAAATGGAACAATTTGAACACCTCCCCAATTCATGGCTATTATTTGTGCAACCAGAATAATTTCCTGAATATTCCTCCCTGGACACACATATGAACATTCAGACACATACAATATGAGGAGGTGGAAAAGGTTAAAACAACTAGAAACTTTACAGAGTAGGAAGAAATTTCATCAGTAGGTGGCTGAAATCAGTGTGTCAGCATCTGGAGATCACTGGACACAGTTTTGGGTGGAGTTTTTCTGCTATTAACAATAGCAGAAAAGTCTTCAAACTATTTGCTTTCCATTTTCTAAAATTCACATCTCACCATTTTAAAATAAAGGAAAATGAGAAATAAAACTGATACCAATCCAAAGAAGACCTCCTTCTAATTTTGGCAAATACAACTAATAGTCCCACCATTTTAAATCCCATTCCTCTCTTATTTCCTCCTTTACTCTTCTCAAAACACTTCATGCAGTGTGGGAGATTTGTACTGCAGACAACCTGAGGTATTAAAACCAAATGAACATGTTCAACAAAACACTCAGAATAAAAGTTCAAATAAAAGGAAAAATAATAATAAACTGGGCAAGAATGAAATCAGAATGAGAATAGTTCAGGGGCAGATAAAATGGCTATCCCACCAATGGTCACCCAAACTGCCCCTGAGGACTGCTGGGTAATTTGATGACTAATTCAAAGTCAGTATGCACTTAGTTCTCTTATCTTCTCACTGTGTTTTAGATGACCTATGTCAGCCTCTATGCTAGGCTCTAGATCTGCTATGGGGATCATGAAGTCATCACATGAGAGCATTGATTATATAAGCAGTAGTTTTCCAAGTTTGAATAGTGTGTGATAAATTGCAATAGTTGGGTAAACTCAAATGGACAGCCCTGAGTTAAGTCTCGTTTTCAAATGAGTTTAAGGTCTCCAAATGAAATGGAACCCTTTCCTTTACTCTTATTTAAATGCTGCCATTTAAATCCCTCAGAATTATGTTATCTTTATTGACAAACACAAATCCCTGTAAACAGCCATTACTGTAAGGTTAGGCTAAAATATTTCAATTTAAGAACTGATCCTTCTCAAAACTTGTATTCAAAGAAGAAACTCTGAGTGTCTCATGGGGCACATATTGCACTCATAATGGACTGCCTCCTAATCACCTTGTTCCTCCTATGAGTCTGAGTTGAGTTGCCTATTGGATTTAAAAGAAGACTCTCAGAACTCCCATATGGTGAAGCAGCGCATCATTTCAGAATTCTCCCAGCTGCCAGAATCCCACGTAGTTGCTGGCAGGGGAGCTTCTTTCCACCCACAGTGAGAAACAGCCTTGGCAGAGCAGCAGAGAAACCATGGCAACCATGCCCCTGGGCCAGGATACACTCCCGACAATCACCCTTCGCAGCTGAGCATTCTGCTGCCCCCATCACCATGTTTCTACTGAACCAAAGTGAAAAAACATTCTATTAAATTAATATTAATGAAGGCATAGTAAGTGAGTGTGGTACTGGAGAAAATAACTTTCTTGAGAAAATCTGTATCAAAACAATACAGATTATTTTGCACAGGAAACATTTTCAATAGATGTTATAAAAAACAAGCCTATTAATCTTCAAATAAAGCTGAGCTTCAAATATTGGCACAAAATTTGTATATTTTTCATATCCATATGTATGCAAAGCAGCATTTCTTATATCCAGTATGGTTACAGTGTCCCCAAAGAAATCACACGATGCCTTCAGCTTTCAGTAGAAAACAAATATTAAAAGAAATATGAGTCATTTTTTTCAACATAGTCTGAGTATTGGGCATTAGCCCGATATTTAGTGAGCTTAGAGATTGACTTGTGCTTATATAAAAATTTCAAAAAGTAGAAGCTCCTGAGATACAGTATCTTTTGCAATAATGATTACATTTATATGAAATATAAGATTAATTCACCTCTATCTAAATACTATGAAGTAAACACAGCCTTTGCCATTGCCCTTGCTAACTTCTCAAACCACACCAAAATAAAAACAAGGAAAAGATCTTAACCCAACAAAGGGAAAACCAAAAAAGGAAGATAGACAACAGAGAAGAGAGACTAACACAATTTTTGATTCTAGAAAAGAAATTTCCAAGAGATTGAAAAGACACTAACAATTTATTCATTGGTAAATATTTCTTGGTACATTTTTCAGCAAATCAAGTCCTTCTCCACTGATGAATGTCACCTTTGGCTTTATCAAGTATGCAGAGAGGAGGGGGGGTGTCCATCCCTTTGTTGGACCACCTATTCTGTCCCATTAATCTATTTGTCTATTCTGTGCCTACATCAGCTCCCTTTACATCATGTCATACCATACCATATACCATATCATATTACCATCTTGTTTTATGGTAAAGAAAATCCTCCAATTTAATTTCCTCCTGAGTGTCATGGCTATTCGTTGCCATTGAGCATATAAATTTTAGAAACAGTCATCTTGTTATGCAAATGAATTCATGAATTTTGATTAGTATTCTTACATGGAATTTTTATCTGTAAATTTAATTTTTTATTTGATTAGATGAATTATTTTGCATTTGTGGATTACTTAGTGTTTATATTGATAACCATATCCATGTGAAAAATATTGAGCTTTATTTCTATCTCTTCAAAATCTGAACCTTCATACTTAAAGTCTTATTCTTAAAAATGCAGTGAGAAGTGATGAAAAAAGGCATCAGCTTGTGTTTCTGATATTAAAGAAAACATGTGCCCTGTTTTACCATTAGTTTGTTGTTGGTTTGTTATTTGAAGAGGGTCTTGTTTTGAGTTCTATAACAGACTTTTGCATCATCTGGTGAAATAATTTTTTGATTTTTTTCCCTTTTTCCCTATCATTGGAATACATTTTCCTAAGTAAGATTTGCATTCCTAAAACACAGAGTTTTGGTATATTTATCATTTGCTGAATTTGTCATGCTAACATTTTGTTCAATAATTTTACATTTATAAATGTATTCAACATACAATCATGGAGTCCTCACAGGTATAGGAGGCACTATGCTAATTGCTGGAGCTGTAGAAACAAACTAAATCAACAAAAATCCTCGAAAGGTGGGAGGCAGGGAAAAGTAGGACGCTGAAGTAATATATGAGAGGTAGAAAAGTGACAAGAAGAAAACCTAAACAGAGAAGGAGGATAGGGAATAATGAGACAGTGTGTCAGGTTTTGATAGAAAGGTCAGGGAAGGAATAACTGAGATGACATTTGTAAAAAGATCTGAAGGTGGTAAAGAGCCAACCAAGACTTATGAAACAAAAGTAAAATAGTCCAAATTTACATTTTAATGGAATGCTAAAAACAGAACCTATGACGAGGTAGAACAAGAAGACAAAAGACAAAAGAGGAAGTTGAAGTGAAGAGGTAAACATATTAGATCATCAGAAGAGCAAAAGAAAAGTCCACAGTTCGACTTAATTGATAAAAATAATGAAAATGAAGATTAGCAAATCATCAAATAATTAACATAAAAACAGATTCCTAGAATTGACAACCACAATCTCCAGGTGGGTGGGGATGTTTCCCTTCAGGAAGTCCCCGACTGAAGTCCAGGAGTCCTCCACCTACTGCTGCCCTGCAGCCAAACCAGCACCTCAGAAGGCCAGTGGCTGACGCTGGCTACACACCTTAGGCACCCACCAAGTTAAGAAAGGATGACACCAGCAGATGGGGTCATGGACAAGTGTCTTAACATCTTCAGACAAGGAGAATGAGAAGTTATCAGCTAAAATTAGAGCCAATTGTTTTCAGAGGACTATTTCTGAAATTTGTAACAATTCAAAGTTAGCCTTAGGTTCTTTAAGTGTCTATGGAAATTTCAACAGAGTAGAACCAACCTGATTTTTTCTTTATTCTCTTATGGCAGGAAAACATGTCCTTTGGATAGAAACAAAAAATCAATTTGATCACCTGACTGTGCTAAGTTTATTTTATATGCTTACTCCTTTTTTTTATGCTGTTCTGACAGTGTGGTTACTGAATTGTTTTACTAATGTTCAGGGAGTGTTTATTGAGCAACTATTAGTTCTATGGAGTGTACACAGAAGGGATGAAAAAATAGGAATCCCACATTACTTGAGCCTACATAGTATTGAGAGATAAAATTAGAAATGTCTCGTACCTTTCCAGAAAATCTTCTCAAAACATCCTAAGAAAACATTTAATATTATTGTGGCAAACTGAGTATCCAATTAGAGTAGCCAGGATCAATGTGTCCCCTCTGTCTCTCAGCAAATCAGAATTAGTGACAGTGGGCTTGGAGTTTAAAAATTATCCAAATAGTAGATTTAAAAAACCCTTTTGTAAAATATAGCACATCAGAAATAAAAATGACAGCAGTTCAAAATTGTACCTATGAATGCTTTACAGGGCAAAGCACTTAGCAAACACACTTTGTAATAGTTAACTGTTTAATTAATGAGATTATAACCTATGTTTTTAAATAATTTTAGAATCTAGTTCAAATAATGATTAAATAATATTAGGTTTTCATTAACATTTTATTTAAAAATTTTACAGACTAAACAAAATACAAAATTAAGATAGACACTTGAAGTTTGACACAAAGTGCCATTACCAAGATAACAAACTTGAATGACAGGTTTTTATCTTAACTATTTTCATCATTGCTAAAACACAGTGCTTAAACCAACCAGTTTCTAATTTTAAAAGGAATATCTTTTAAATGAGAAAGGATTTGCAGAGTATGGAGGCATTTTTTATATATGCTCCTAAGTTTTTGGCTACCTATCAAAATCACCAGGAATTGTGTCAAAAATAGAGATTCCGGATGCGCTCTATGGAGAACCCTATCTCTTTTTATCGAGTGCTTCAGTTGATTCTGACATACAGATGTAACAGCAGATGGAAACCATATGATAGCATATAAAATTGTACTAAATTCCTAAGATGCTTTGAAACCGGTTTATAAAGTGGGATATACATGAAATATAGGGATGAGGAAGGCATTACTCTATGAAATTTGAACAAGTTGTTAAATGGAATATACAGCTTACAGCTAATGACGCCACTATGAATTTTCTGAACACTTAGCGTGTTTCAGGAACAGTGCCAAGACTCTTAATGCCTTGACTGGTAGGATCTCCACAGCTCCCTCTGAGCAACTTATAATTATGTATAGACAATTTCTCAAATGATTATGGAGAGTAGATAATGAAAAGTATATGGAAGTCTATTTACTCTGAATTGTTCAGGAAAATGATGGTTTTTCTTTTAAGTATGCTTTTATTGTCGAAGTGCTTATTAATATTTAAGATAGATATATTTTAGAATTGTATCACTAATTACAAAGTATTCTGCACTGGCCAACATGGCTGAGCAAGAATGGCCTGATTAATTAAACGTGTTTCCCTAAGGCAGAAAATTTAATTGCT
Organism: Glaucomys volans; assembly: GCA_020662805.1. NCBI lineage: Eukaryota > Metazoa > Chordata > Mammalia > Rodentia > Sciuridae > Glaucomys > Glaucomys volans. The sequence continues at coordinate 327,168 of JAJEJO010000240.1, forward strand.
TCAATAATGATTAGAAACATACTCTTCTGACTATGATAAATAAGCCCCGAGGATAAAGGAACAAGCAGGTGGAGACATGTTTTTTTGGTATATAAAAGCAATTCTCAGAAGGGAAATACATGGGACATCATAACTGGTCTGAATTCCAAATGTTTAAAAGGCTTTTTAAGACCACACCTTGCTTTTCTGATGGTGTCGGGAGCTCCAGTTAAAATCCTGGTCTCCCCCTGTCATTAGTACCCCAGGGCATAAATCCCTAGACATCTGATGGTTTTCTCCCTCACAGCCTTTAGGGTTCAGTTCAAACGATTCCTCATTCATTTCATTCATTTCTTTGTTCATGTGTTTGTAAGTTCATTTGTTTGTTGAGTTTCCCACTGCTACGTAACAAACTACCCCACAATTTTAATAGCTCAAAATAAAAATGTATTATAATTTTTCACATTTTGGGAGGTTTTACTGAGTTCAACAGGGAGTTTTCTCTTAGGATCATTCATGCAGTTTCAGTCAGAAAGTGAATGTCCTAGGATCATCTGAATGCTGGAGCTGAAGCTGGGTGCCCAAGACAGGGGGTTCTCTGCATGTCTGATCCTCAGCTAGCCTGTCTGAAACATCTGAGGACTTGGTAGTAATACCTCACTTCATGTGGCCTTTCCAAGTGCTTGGTTTGAAACATAATGGATGGATTCCATCAGAGCAGGAGCCCCAAGAGAGAGAAAGCAAAAGTTGCCAATCTTCTTAACGTCTAAGCCCAGGAGTGGCAGGGCATAATTCTGCCATCTTCTATTGTTGAAGTAAACACAGGGAGCCCAGAGTCGGGGTGGGGAGTTTGGGGAGTTGACTCCTACTCTGGATGGGAGGGAAGGTAGAATTCACAGCTATCATTAACCATGACAGATCTGTTCAGTTTAAATCTGAACTCTGGACTTCAAGAATTGCTTTCTTTATCTCCATGACACTCATCCAATATATTGTTTATCTTGTTGACTTTGTATGTTTATTTGTAAAAACCATGAGGTCAAGAATGTTTTAATTTCTCTATGCCCAGTTCCTAGAACATTATCTAACGAGGTAGGTATTCAACTAATATGGGTTGAATAATTTAATTAAATGTAAAATTTGTCTCAACAAATAAAGGATAGTCCCAAAAGAGGTCATAAGTCTCAAACTTTCTACCAAAATTCCACCCTGAAGACAAACTTCAGAATCATGACATTTTTCTACTTTGGGACCAAAGATGAAAAACTTTGGGGAATGGTGATTAATTAAAACACTATTTCTCCTTTGTTTTCCTCTTATAACTCTTTCAAAAGTGCCTATTTTCTTTCAGAACAACTAGCAAAGACTGTTTATGCCGATAGACTAGTGAGATAATTAAAAAGCCATCCTGTAATATATTATTATTTTAAATTTATAGAAGAAGGAGCTGGGGTTAGGTCTTTTATCATACAATATAAGACAAATCAGTAACTGGCAATATTTGGATATATTCATCTCTAAAATTCTTTGATAATTCAACAATACTGAGGAATATTAATATGACACTCCACTAAACTCAAAATAGACACATACACACACACACATACACACACACATGCACAATTTTCACACCAAAACAACAGAAAGAGTCCAAAAGGAATGTAAGAAGTTTAGAATCCCAGGAAGACATCGACAATAAAAGTTAAAATCATTGACCCTGTAGACAAGCTAACAAGAAATGCAGAGTGTTTCTCTGAATGAAATTGATTATCGTAAGTTATTTACTAGTGTTCAATAAAAATTCACATGGTTTTGAAAATCATTTGCTTCAAAACAGTGTGGTGCCTGGGTGATGTCTCTCTGGGCACAGATGTGCCTGTCTGGACATGTCTACTTTTTAACCTTATCTCACAGACCATCAATTCAACCGCTGGAAGAAGATTTATTTCAAAATGTGAAAGGGACTATGTCACTCTCTGACTTAAAATCTCTCCTTGCCTTTCCATCACACTATTACACTTTCCATGCCCTCCTGAAACACCAGAAGGCTGGAAGACTGCTGTGTTACCTCCACAACCCACTCCCCTCACTGCCCACTGCTAAGCAGGCCACCTTTGATACCCAGATCCAAGCTTAGCTCTCATTCCCTCCTCAGCTCCTCTTCTGACATTCTTCCCAAGCAAGGCTGTATTCTCCTTGAACTTCAAATGACTCTTCCTTAGAGAGAATCCCCTTTATTGTTCAGAAAAGAGGTTCCTATTTCAAAATGTCTAGTGGAAATCTTATGTTTGTTGATAATAAGATTATCCTCACATGTCGTAAAGCTCATTATTTATTAAAGTTAATTTTTAATTATGCATTTATCTGACTAATCTAATCACTGATAGTGAAACTCCACAGACTGCAAAAAACATTTGCTTTAGTTGGGGTTTGACAATGTGTGGTAGCAGTGGTATTCAATTCCATTTCCACTTATGGACATATAAATGAGTAATCAAATAAAAATAATTAATCATAACTTAGATTTTTCTAAGACACACAGTCTTTCAAGGCAACTGGAAAGAAGAGGGAACCTGTGGATAAATCTGATCCTCTTGAAAAATGTGGGATATGCTGCTTTAAATAAAAATACCTCACAGTTCTTGACTAATAGGATGAACCATGTATTATCTGAAAAAAATATTTACAAGCATCTTTTGTACATCATGAAGGAAATGCTATAATTGCCAAGAATTTTCAGTGTAGTAAGGCTTTCTGTGTTGTTAAATCATCATTATATGTTATACAATGAAAAAAATATGGTGCATGAAGTTACTTTGTACCTATAACCAGTATATAAAATTTCATATATAAAACTTCATAAAATTTCACCAAGTATAGCAGCTTGAATTTCTGATCTAGTTATATTTAAAACTTATGATCAAGGCAATTTTAATATTTTAAAAATCTTTATTGTCATTGAGAAATTTTTAAAAAATAACTGTGTAAACTGCAATGGTTTATGTCATTGTGTTGGACATTGAGTGGATTTCTTTTTCTAAAATTAGTGTTTGTATACAATAGAACTTTGGTTCCTATAATTAAATGAATTCATCAGGCTTTTAAAGAAGACATCTGTATCATCTATAAAGTCCTTACAAAATTTCTATATATCAACAAATATTATCTTGATACATATTTTACTTTAAAGCAATAAAAGAAGAAACAGAATTTTAAAAACTTATCTTGGAAAAAGAAATTTGCATTATTAAAGCTAAATTGATCAAACATATATATTGGTCATGGTTTAAACTCTCTCTCTCTCTCTCTCTCTCTCTCTCACACACACACACACACACACACACACACACACACACACACTCACACACTAAGAAAAAACCTAAATGTATGGATCAAAGTTTTTTCAAAATTCCAAAATTCCAGAGTTTTAAAAGGCAAAGAGAGGATCATAGATTAGAACATTCCAGTAGATGATCAAATACAAATCATTTTAATAGAATTTAAGCATCTTTGAAATATAATTGAGGAATTTGAAGCCATTCTTAAAATTATAAATTTAAAATCCCATAATTTAAATAGTATTAAATATATCCTGATTATGAATTAAAGTGTTAAAGAAATATTTTAAAATGCGAATCATCTTTAAAAAGATAGCATTAATGACTTATAGAAAGTTTGTTTCTTCAATTTAGTTCATGGAAATTCACTATGACATATTTTACTCAGATGTAATAATGGCTTTTTAATGAAATCTGCCATTTTTGAACTTATACATTTATTCAAAATTTAAACTATCATTTTTATTTAAAGTGGATAGTTAAATTCTATTTCAGAGTTACTACAACATACCAAAATTGACTATAAGGTAAATGTTAAATCCATAATTTGAAATATTTCTGCTGGGTATGGTGGCCCATGCCTGTAATATCAGCAGCTCCGGAGACTGAGGCAGGAGAATCGCAAGTTTGAAGCCAGCCTTAGAAATTTAGCGAGGTCCTAAGCAACTAAGCAAGACCCTGTCTCTAAATAAAAACTAAAACAAAACAAAACAAAACAAAACAAAACAAGTGTGTGTGTGTGTGTGTGTGTGTGTGTATCTTACTTGGAAACACTATCAATGGATGGAGAATACATATGGAATATATATGTATGAAATAGAGAACAAAAAAATAGTCTCATGATAATCAATAGTTATTTTATCATAAACATTAGTGGAATATTCAGAATGGGTATGTAACAATTAGTTGGTCACAATTAGAAAAGAATTGCCACCATTTGTTAAGAGGAAAACTCTCCTCCACCGTTCTGAGTGCTGTTTGAGAGCTTGAGTTGTCTAATGCAAGTTTGGAAACAGGGAAAATGGCAGCATTTCAAAGCAAAAATCTCACTGCTACAAGCACTATCGTTTCTCAGGCATCAGAGACTCTACATGGCTAAACTGCATTTTTAAATCAACAGAAAAATATTTCTATTCTTTCCCTCCGCCATCCCCTCCCTGTTTCTCATTAGAGGAGCTGCTTTGCTGGGCTTTGCTCCCTACAGGCCAGGGAAATATTGGTTGAGTCTTTAGTACATTATCTTTTTAAATGTTCTAGAGGATATGTTGATTTTATTTGAGCCAAGCATAATTTGATTTGCTTTTATTATACTCCAAATGAACACCATGATTGCAAAATCAGAGGTACTTGGTTTTATTATGGAAAATTTCACCCCCAACTAATGTGTCCCATACCCCAAATACTTGATGTTCTTTGTTTCTTTTGATCATCTCTCATATGACCCTTGGATGATGGGGACTGAAAAATCAAGGTTTAGAGAGAGAGATAAGAGGCCTACAAAGCAGCCTACGGACATGTTAGAGAAGAGTACGCCTGTTAGCTCTTTTTGTATTCTGTTCACCACAGGGCATACCCTTAAGAGCTCAGCCTATGTATGAAAACCTGCACTTCACATAAATCTTTTTATTTCACGTTACTAATCCCCAGAATTTCATGAATACACACAAAGCTCATTTTCAGTTCCTGCCAGTCACCTCTGGTGGCTGTGAAATAAAAATAAGAATTGCTGAGAATCTCGTAGAAAAATGTCTGTTGGTAACTATGAAAAATCAGAAATATCAAATGAAAGTTAATCTTTATAATATCTAATATATAATCGACACTTGAGTAAAGCACTGCTGTGTTGTGGTTTATATTAAAACATAATTAGTTCCTGAGATCAGGGATGATGTTTTACACATCTTTATATATTCTGCATTTCACACAAAGTTTAGCTCATGAGCACAGGAAGCACTGAATAATGTTTTGTTTGGATTTTGTTGTTATCTTTGCTTGGTTACCTTATGTACAGGAAGGATAAATCATATTCATCCTTCAAAATGGTCACCCTTCAGTTTCAGCGTGTCGTCAATTCAAATAACATTGGGAAAAATATATTGGACTCACAATAATAGAATCAAAACATGTAGCCTAACCCAAGGAAACCTTAAAAGTTTATTTCACAATATTAAAAAAGGTGGTGATTTCTGCATTTGACAGGAACAATTGTAGCTGAAGATGAAAAAGACCTTGCGGAAGGTAAGGGCAGAGATGTGTTTCTGCTTTTTTCAATACCTAGGGGTTGTCTAAGCTTTTCTAGCATTTCCTACTGGTATTTGTAAAACATAAAAATCTAATTTAAAAACATCATTTGGAGGTTGTTAGTGGTGTAGGACTAGTTTTATTATTCTTACAGCTGCTGTGAAAACTCATTAGCATGTTGTAAATCATTAGTAATTATAAATGACTAATGAAAAATAATTCTTAAAGAGGCTGCTTACAATATAAATAATATTATTTGGAATTAAAACATGGAACACAAACTTCTATTTTCTAAATGAAAAGCTATTGACATAATGTGTCTTCCATAAGCATGTATGATTTAATTTAGATTTTTAAATAATTAAATGGATTCTTTTTATCAAGCACATCTAACAATATTCCTGGTAAGACTGAACTTGGAAGTGAAAAAAAGTAACAGAAGTAAAGGACATTTTTGACAGTGCAAATGTATTCCAATGGTCTGTTTTTTTAAAATTCTTAAATATAACAGTATTTTATACTGTAATTTATAAAATTACATAATGCATGAAGAATAATGTATAAAAATTTTTTTCTCTACTATTATATATAGCAATATTTGAAAAATCCTATCACTGTACATCACATTGTGGGAGAGGAGTTTATGGTAACTTTAAAGGTTTACTGTAATAATGAGATTCTAAATGGAATCGATCCTTGCTGCTGTTCAATTACACAAAGATAATGTATATGTCTAAGATTATCTTCCCTTCACTCAAGAGGCTAAAAACTTGAAGTAGTTCACAACCAGAACAGAATGAAGAAAATTCAGAGGAATATACCACAGAAGCAGCCTGGACCATTTCATGACTGAAAAGCAAAAATCTTGAGCAATGTGATCTTTATCAGTGTTTCATCTCTGACAAATGATAATAAAAGCCATTATTGGAATTTTCTACCGCCTTTCTAAGCATTATCATAACGATCTCAATTATCTATTCAGTAAACTACCTAGATGTAGCTGACTAATCAGTAGGTATATTTGTTTGAAATTTTAACAGATGCAGATGTGGTAAAGGGCAGACAAAAATGATATAACTGGCGAGTCTGGCTACAGTGCTGTATTTTTACTAACAAGTTTCTGAATTTGAACATACTATATTTTAATCATTTATTAACCAAATTAAAAGAAAATATGGAATGTCCATCTAATAAGCTGGTTACTTTTGAAAAGGAAGAGCAGTAAGAGAGAGTTGGCCTTGTTATTTATAAAGATATATTAAGTTATACTAAATGTTGAATCCATTACTGGATAAGCAGAACATCAACATGAGTACAGGCGTTAACCTCAGTAGATGTGAAATTCTAACACTGAAAGAGAGCACTGTGCATTATATGTTATTTAATTATGAATAATAAATGTTCAGAGCAATAAATTTGAGTTAGGTTGGGAGTCAACTGAGATTAGAATAGGCCAGGCCTTGACAGAAGCAGTGGTAGACACCTATAATCCTAGCTCCTCAGGACGCAGGTGCAGGAAAAGTGCAAATCTGAAGCCCATCCAGGCAACTTAGAGAGACCCTGTCTTAAAATTATTTAAAATATGTGGAAGTGCTGAGAATACAGTTTAGTGGTAAAGCAACTCTAGGTCCAATCCCCAGTACGGCAAAGGGAAAAAAGAAAGAGAGAAAGGGAGGAAGGAAAGAAGGAAGGAAGGAAGGAAGGAAGGAAGGAAGGAAGGAAGGAAGGGAGGAAGAAAGGGGAGTAGGAAGGATCGAAGGAAGGAAGGGTCAGGAGGAAAAGACGCTTTAAGAGTGGGTGCTTTGCTCAAAAACTTGAACTAGGTCCTTACTTTCCATAAAGTCAAACGTCTTAAAATGGTTTTCAGAGACCCTGCAGCTTGTTCTCCTCCTCACCTCCCTGATCTCATCTTCTACTTGCTCCTCCTCCCCAACGCTGGCCATTACCCTCCTTGCTTTTTAACTCACACCCAGCACATTGTGGGCTGTGCACTGGTTCATTCTTCAGCTAGCTGCCTAATTAACTTCTTCACTTCCTACAAGATTTTGCTCAGATTTTACCATGACTATCCTATCCAAATCACATTCTGCTCTGCCCAAATTCTTTTTCTAATTCCACATCATACAAGCAACTTCTAACACACCTCTACTCATCTATATTATCTACTGTTTTTCTGTTTTCCCCATTGGAGTTTAAATTCTCCGAATCCAGGAGAATAATGTTGAAAAAGACTTTTCAGACAGTAGAACTGTGTTGTATTTCTGCTTTTCTCAATAACCAACAGAAGTTTCCATTTTTAGGACTTTTTTTCCTGCTATCTTCATTGATATATCTTATGTGCCTAGAAAATTAGAAAAGGGACTCATATATCCTTGTTGCTCAATTAGTATTTGTTGACTAAATTTTATCTTTCACACAGAGAAAGTCCTATGTTATTATTGTCAAATAAAAAAGACTAGAGTTCACAATCGACAAGGGAAATAACAAAAAGAAGTTGCTTGAACAATGCTGAGTTTATATCTAAAATCCTGTGTTCATGCGTATTGAGCAGCACACTTCCTATTTTTAGCCCTCCCTTCAAGTCTATCCATGACCTCTTTTCAAGAGGTATCCATGGTCCCTTGAGTCATCCTCTCTAAGATACTTTTGGGAGGATGAAGATGAGATTATCCTGGTCCATTTTTGCCACTTGTTTATTTACCAGATCCAGTTTATGAAGTGTGTATCATTTTAATAGTGCGCAACATTTTGAATGTTAGAAGTCTTACAAAGAGTGAGGTTTGAAAATCTACACTGAAAAGTACAAGGGATAATTTAGTATAGTATTTCCTTTAAATGAATTAGAAATGTAACATTCTTTTGTAATGGAATAGAAAACTCCAATGCAGATTTTACAGACACCTAATATTTCAACATTGTAGTTTTACACATTCTGCCATTTTTTGAGGTTTTCCTCAGATTGTGGTCATGAATAATAATTTTGACATTAATTAATATCTTTTGATATATATGCAATGAAAGGTTGCAAAGAATTTTCTAATGCATGAGCAAAAACTTGAATTTTTGTCCAAGAGTTATTAAATATTTTATTAAATAGCTGAATCATGGCTTCATTCATTTTCTTAGTAATTACAATATGGAAATTATTTTAAAGTATGAATGAGGTTGGAAAACACTAAAAGATTTGCAAAGCTGGAGATTCCTTGCAACCCTGACTCATAGGCAACTTCTTGTTTGTCCTCATCTGTGTCTTTGAAGGCCTGACTTTCTCCTCAATTTCTGAACCTGACAGGAATTCTAAAAAATAAGAATACAAAACACATTTCCCTTATAATCCACATAGAATAATCATTGTACATATCTACAATAGCATTTGCCTGTAATGTATAATTTGAACCTAGTTGTACTCAAGTGAGTACTGTCTCATAAAATGACTGGTATAGCTCTCCAACAGAATGTTCTCTGTAGGAGTTCTCATTTTCCTAGATGGAGCAAAAGTGAAAGCAAGAGAAGTAGTGGTCATGATTGAATTCAGAAAAAAAGGAAAAAGAAACTAGTACACGTGGCTAGAAAAAGTACACTTTATGGTGCTACATGTGGCTGTCCAGAATAAAAGTGTAACAGTTATAAATACTCTTTGCTTCTAAAGGAAGAGCAATAGAATTTGTGAAGTCAAAGTTGCAGGGAACATAAAATGAAAGAGGAAAAAAGATATTAATAGTAGGAAGTTTTAATTTGTCTTTCTCTTTCAAAGACATAGGTAATTATACAGAAGATTGAAACCACATAGCAGGAGACACAACACACACACACAGCCTAAGAAGGAAATAACACACCTTCCTTCCAAGCACCTGTGGAATAATTGGAAGATACATTCCATTTTTATAATATGTAAATACTGGGAAATTTAAATTAAGAGTTAGAACTAAACATAGGTTTGAGGCATGAACAGGGTTTGTGTAAAGGAAGAAAATGACTATATTTAGTCATTTATCCTAAGATAGCCTAAGACTATTAGCAAATGCAAACAGAAGATATTGGTCAAAAACTACATCCATGCCTTGAGGGGCATCAGTAGACTGTGAGGCATGTACCTGCTAATGTGGGAAAGGGAAGAGAGACTTGGAGGTAGGTAATGATTGTCTTGTGCCACAATGTTTCCTCAATTTTTTAATGGCCACGTGGAGACATTACAGACTACTGAATGGACATAACAAATGAAATTGTTAATTAAGTTGGTTGGTGCAAAATGTACTGGAGGAGAAAAGAGTTGAAGTAAAGATAATAGCATTATGTCATTACTAAATGTGTGCACTGTGAAATACTTCACAGGGTATGAAGGCTTATTCTAAATACGTAACAATAGAAGAAGAAATGATGAAGCATGCTTAGGGAACAATGAAAGAAAAATGACAGGACATAGTATCAGGCTGAGAAATGAAGGAATCAGAATTTTCTCCCAGATTTCAATTGTGGGGAAATGGCGGTAAAATTGGCAAATTCTAAAAAGGAGAAATGGATGATTAATATAAGATTCTAAACTTCAATCATTGTGAATCTTGCATCATAGCTTTCTTTCCCTTAAATTGATAATGCAGTCTCTCAAAAAAGCAGGTCGCCCTGTGATGAGGCCACGCCCTCAGAGGTAATTCAGAATGTTTGCACCAGCCTCCAAATAAGCTGGGGAGCCTGAGATGGGGAGGGGTGGGGGTATGAAAAATGGTGGAATGAGCAGACATCATTACCCTATGTACATGTGTGATTAACAAGAATGATATGAATCTACATCATGCACAACCATAGAAAGGAAAAGTTGTACCCCATATATGTACAATGAATCAAAATGAAGTCTGTAAAAATTAAAAAAAAAACCTTTCCTCTTTAAAAAAAATTAATAATGCATCCTTCATATACAGAATTTAAAAACTGAACTTCTAGATTTAAATTTGGATAAGACTTGGCTCATCAAGGTGTTTGGTTTGGCCAGCACCAACCCATTGTTCTTAATTATAATGTGGGACACAGGGGAGGCCTATTCTCTGTCTGACTTCAGCACTGCAGAACTCATCACCCCAGCTGTGCCAGACTTTAATGTCACCTGCAATTTTAGTCTAAGGGATTTTGATTCATGAAAGCTTTGAGAAAATCTAGAGATGTTAGGGGAAAGGCAAACATAAAAATAATTAAAATTAGCATTAATAACATGACATCCTGCTCTGTATACTCTTCAAATAGTGCTCCATTTATAGAGCAAATCTATGATACATAATGGAATTGTTATGAAGAATGAAGCAGCTGATTTATAAATAAATTGCATGATCCAGTAGATATTCAATGTCATTTTGCAATTCTGTTTATTGTAGTTTAAAAGGTTTGTTTTGGAGGAAGACATTTTAAAATTGGGAGTTTTTGTCTTAATTTAGCCTTTAGTGATAATTATGCACAGTATTTGCAAGAGAATCTGGCACATAACAAAACTTAATAAATGTTACTTTTATTAGTAGTAGTGGAAAACACTATTGATATATTGTTTTTAATTTGTCATGTTTAATTTTTATTTCTCAATAGTATATTTTGTTCCCCATCACATTGACTTTTTCAAAATTAAGTTATACTGTTTATAACTAAAAAACAATAAAACACTGTTAATGAGTATGAATGAGTATGAATAAAAAGCTCAATTTGTATGTTGTCATAAAGAATAGTCCATGTATTGAATCAATACACAAAATAAATTGATATGCTATTTTCCATATTCATTATTTAAATAAAAGGAATGCCTTACAATTCATTAGACTAGATGTAAGCCTCCAAATCATAATTCAGTTTTTCAACATGAAAAACATGATTAAAAGCAACTATCTTTTATTGAAAAATAGTTCACAGAAATAAAACTAAATTCATTTTTCTGTATCATATCATGATTTCCAAATATCCTATATTTTCTCTAATGCAACTAGAGTTGATTTTTCAAATCACTGAAGTGTACATAGTCAAATCTTTTTATCTATCCATATCTGTATAAAAATTATGCTTAAAGGCTCTTAAATACTCTTAAAACTTTATTTTCTTCTTGCAGAAGTGTAGATTGTATATGGCACAAAGATAACACAAATATATTCCAATTAATGTTTGTGTTTATGAATTGAACATGTTACATATCGAGATATTAATTTACTAAGATAACTGTTTTATATATTTTATTGCTTACTCTATGTTGATGACCTGTTTTCTAGGATTGACTTTATAATTTTTAATTCACAGTGTAGATGTGAGAGAAGATCAAGTATTAAAATGCAAAATGTTAATTTTATGTCAGAAAATCTCCCATCATCCCCCAATTTTTAGTAATCCCCCCCCCCAAATACTGAAATTTTAAATGGTCAAATTGCAAAAATTCCTCACTATATTTTCCTAAAATGGAAGTAGCATCAGATGACATTATGTCAGAAGTATAACTGAAAGACAGGTTGTTTAAAGTTTGTGACACATACTTTCAAAGAATTGTTTATTTACAAAACTGGAAGTAATGAAAGGCTACAAAGAAGCAGCACAGTAGACTCAAAAGTGAGTTCACATTCAAGTTGACTCATACTGAGAGATCTGTAATGTGAGACAATAATAAATAAGCCAATTATCTTCTAAATTTGTACATGGAAGAATTCATATTAATTTAACGGGGCAAAACCAGGAAAAAACAAATTCATCTTTTCTGTATTTATTCAATATCCTTAACTTTTAGTTACAAATCCATGAGAAACATGAGACACAGAACAATTTCTGACCTTTTAGATTAAATGCCTCATGTATCAGAGTCCTGACTAATCCATGGGGAAAATACTTGACTAATGAGACCTGGTTTTCTATGGATTGTGCACAATAATTAATAGATTAGGAAACTCATCAGCTAGTTATGTGCTGCCTATACATCACCAATTCACTCACTTCTAATAATGCCATACAATTATAAAAAATTGTTACATTGTGTTTTTTAAAAAATATCTATATCAATTTCAAATCATCTCGTTTTTAAATACTTCAGATAATAATAGAGCAACTAGATACTTACCTGATTTATTCTTTGTTAACTGAAATAAGATTACATTATTAAACTACAGGTAAGGACTTGGAAATACTACATGGGTAGAATTATATATAAAATGCATGCACACGGAGGGGCCAAATGGCACATTTGGCCCTGGAGACTGAGATTTTGTCCCTGGAGACTGAGGCAGGAGGTTCACAAGTTCCAGGATAGCCTCAGCAACTAGTGGGACCCCGTCTCACTGGGGATTTAGCTCAGTGGTAGAGTGCCCTGATTCAGTCCCTGGTATCAAACAAACAAACCAAAAATCTGAACACAAGCAAATGGATTGTCATTATTTTTTTGGTGTGAGAATCCAGAAGAAACCCTGAAGTCTTTCCTCTTAAAAACAAATTTAAAATGATCGATTGCTAACAAAAAACCTAAAATAAAACAAAACATATTAAAAGTATTCACTGAAGAACTGAAGAGCTCTTTGGCAGGTATTATCTTGATAAAAGATAGCATATCTCAACTCAGAATATATGATTTTGTTTTCTAGGCAGTTAAAATCTGATATAATTTCTTTGCCATAGTGGCAATTCCTCTTCTGTCAAATTTAGATAAAGAAGCAATTATCAACTACCACTAGAAGATTCCCAGTTGTGGTATAGTGACCTCAGCACCCCCAAGTGAGCTTATATTTTCTTATATTTGCTTATATTTTCTCCATGCTCTGGTTTCTTTCAACTTCCCACCTATCTACCAATTCTCAAGAAATCACCTTGGTTCACATTGTAATTTAGGTCAAAATTTAGGCTGAAAGTTGTTGGTGCCTTTTCCATTTCCCCCAGCATATCACTCAGTGCAGGATAGAGTTATGTCTTTATTGGTTTAAAGATGTCCTCAGTCTCCCAAATGCTCTGTCTGCCAACAAGGCAAGTGTAAAAAATTTTTGCTCACCTAAGAACAACCCTCATCCAGTTATTGATAGGTTTAGTACAAGTATCCCATCTTCTCTTCTAGGAAGAGGTAAGTGTTGAGATATGTGATCTACATTGGCTCTGAATGTTTCCCTGCCTGAATGAGGTCACAACTGCTCAAAGTACTACCAAGCTTGATAATACCTGCTTTGTTGGTTTCCTTTATGCCACCAATTTTATTAGCTGCTTCAATTTCCTATTCTCCTACTGATGATATTGCCTTCACCTTCCAATATAATACCAAAAACTCAAATCTGTACTAGAGTCATTTTCTGGAAGAACTCAAAATAGTGATCCTATGTTCCAGTTTGCAAAAAATCACGTAAAACCAGATTAATTATCAATAGTACCTACTTTTATTCCTAGTTTATAGGTTTGACCATTCAAACCTATAAACTTATTAACTCCATGATTTAATCCATCTCATTCATCAACAGGTAGACTTAGTATGGTCAACCTGTTTTTAGGAACACAGAAACTGAATAGAATGTCATCTTTTTCTAGAGACTGGCATGAAGTTCTGCCAATAACTGCAATTTTTACTCATTCTGAGTCTCCCTTGTTTCAGAAATAAGATTCCCTCTACTATGGAAAAGACAATAGGTCTCCCTGCCTATTTTAAGTCATTTCTTCTCCCTGGGGTTTCTGAATTGTTCTACAGTCAATTAGCCTGTCTTTCATACACACTCAACTTCTTCTCAATGGATTTTCCCATTGACTTTCAAATACTCTTAAATCACTTTTTGTTTTAAAAATAAATAAATAAAAGCTGTCCCTAGTCCCATATGCACCACTAGCTTCTAAAGTATAATTGCTTTCACAGCCAATCTGCTTCTGATTAGGGGTTACATTTTTACATCTTTTCAACATATCCATCTCATTCTACAAACTCTTCCAGTTTGACTTTCTCATTGATCACTGAACTGGACTGGACTGCAACTATTCCCATGATTTCTTATGTTTACCAACACACGTGATTTATTCTCATTTATATTGACCATTAATTACCCCTCCCTCCTTCTTGACACTGCTTTTATTGGTGCCAAAAGCCGTAGAAGTCAGCAGGTCTCCTGGTTTTCTCCCTGTGTATGACACCACTACCACTTACCCCTTCATCTCTATCTTCTACCAATATTCTGGAAGTCTATTCTGTCTTCCTTTTTTTTTCACACTATTAACAGCATTTTTAATGAGTCTCACTGCATCCTCACTGACTCATCTCAATCATCATACTTTGCTTGAATATAAATGATTATCATTTTTCCAACTTAGAATACATCAATGACATATTCTTATTTCAGAATATTCTTGATGTTAGAATAAAAGACAAATCCTTACATGGCTTTCAAAACTCTTCATTCTCAGATTACACTTAGCAGGAGCTACATCCTTTGCTGCAGCCAATATCAGATTTCTTTGATTTCCTCTCTGACACAAAGCTTGACCAAATAGCATACCTCCCCTCATGGTCTGGAGTTCACTCCCAACCACACAAGGTACATCTTCATTCTCATCTTCTCAACTTCTATGCTTCTTATCTGTTTAATAATTCCTTTGCAGAGCAGCTTCCCTTGGCTTCTTGACAAGACCTCACCACTCTAGAATATTATCTTAAGCATGTGTTTAATTCTTAGAGCAACAGTGCTCTCATGAGGGCAAAGCACAGATCTCTGCTCAATGTCACATGAATAGCTTCCAACACAAGGCCTGGAGAGGCCATATGCTTCATATGCTCGATAAATATTTCTTGAATGAACAATTAAAGAATATGAAAAGCACTCAAAATGCTAAGTGTCAGTAAATCAACTTATTTCTGACCTCAAAAGACAAGTATAAATGATTATTTTAGAAATTAGATCACATGATCCCTCTTCTTAAATCCACCAATGACTCTTCAGTAAATCAGAGACAGTCTACGATGTAGTGCTTACGCTGGCTGCCCCTCTGAAGGTCTCTCTCAGTGAGGTCAAGATCATTCTCTCAGATCCAGCTGTATTACTTCAGTGCTCCTCAAACATGACAGGTATGCTCATATCTCAAGATCTTTGCCCTGTTTGTTCCCTTATACTGATAATGCTTTCTCTCAGATACCTCCAGAATTTCTTCCATCACCTCCTCAAGTCTTTGCTCAAGTGCTATTTCTACAGTGGTGCCCATCTCTTTACCTTGTCTATAATACCCCAGTATTACTTATTCCTCAGTTTCTGATTTGTTTTTTATTTATAGTAATTATTGCCTTCTAGTATGTATACTGTTTAAATTCCATATTTGTGTGCTTCCCTAATCTAAGATCCATAAGGATTTCTTACCTGCCTAGTTCAGTGCTATATCCCCAGCACCAAGGTCAGCACCTGGCTTATAATATGTACTCAATATCATCTTTGTGGACAAAACAAGAAATCATTACTATTAGATTAAACTCTCTTTGCTTGGTTACTAAGTCATCTTCACTAGTGAATACCATGTGGTTAAATATGCATAGAAGATAAAAAATCTTACATTTATGTTTACACATTATCACTGTAAGCCTGTCATACTCCAGGTAAGAAAATCAAAAGTTTATGTGCCTTTTGTAACAGTAAGAAACAAAAGTAAGATCCCAGAAAAAAGGAATTAAAACTTTATTGACACCTGGAGCTGAAGTGCATTCATAAAGATGAGAAAATACAGATGAGAGAGAGCAATCAGAATACACAGAGAACTATGTCAGAGTGTACATATTGAGGGTATATAAAGCTGAACTCTGATTATTAATTGGGGTACACTTTCAGAGTTTTTGTATATCATAAAGCTAGGGCACCTCAAATTGCCCCAGCTTTCTTCCAGATATAATAGAATATCCTGTGGAACATTGAATTAGACTGAACTAGGTATAAGAAAAGTGAAAGGAGAGTGGGAATGGAAACTAACACACCTGGTTTAGATTCCTACCTCAGTCACTTACTAGGTACCTAGCTGCAAACCATCCACTCGCCTCTTCCGAAACTCAGTTTTGTTTTGTTGCTGACTTGCTATATACAACATTCGCCTCAGAGTTTTTAGAAGTATAAAGTGATGACAATAAAATTTATTTTCCAATTTAACAACATGTTTGAGGATAAAAGAGGGTGCTATAATAATGATGCCCGAAGAACAAAAAATAATTGTGAGTGTTCTGGATAAATTGACACTGCCACGATAAACTAGGACATAGAATCACTCTGATTAAATGAGATTACACATTTGGCAAAATCTGTCATCAATCATATGTTCAACAAACATTTGTCTTAAAAAGATTCAAATTACATACTACAAATTGTCTAACTTTGAGTAAGTCACACAGTAACATTGTCAAATTTTACAATGCCCATAACTTTTAAAAAGAGATGGACTTCTTCATGAGTTTGTGTGTGCCTGTGTGTATGTACACATATATCTCAGTGTATACATTTTTTTATTAAGTGTATGTGTGTAATCTGAAGAAGCAAGGGATTTTGGACGGTTCACATTGGTTTCAATAAATACAACTATATTAAGCTAGATAATAAACTTTCCACCTTTTATCTTTTAAAATATACAAATAAAGAAAACCCTTTGACATGAAAATATCACCTTTCTATAACTATTTCAAATATTTAATATTGCAATTTAAGATTACCTTGCAGTAGCAGACACCAGGAAAGCTTATTGTTAAGTCTCCATGTAAGAATTCCTCGCAGAATTAAAGGTTCTCACCAACCTGTCATTGTCTCAGAGAAATATTATGAAATGATACTGGGACATTGCATTTATATAGAAGTTTAGATTTTTGAGGAGATTTCATACTTACAGGGCAACTGTTAGGTAAGAATTTGTGTGCTATTATCTGAATTTTACAACCTGATGAAACTGAGCAACAGAAATAGAAATTGCTTTGCCTAAGGCTACACAGATCAGAGGAACAGAACCAAGCCATGGGCCAGATCCACTGTCAGACTCATGCTAGGGGCCGGCAATGTTATAAATGAACCTGACGTCTTACAGCTTTCATGAAGCTAAGAACCCCAGGTGAAATCGTTTTTATTGTACAGTATTCCTTCTTTGTGAAAAAGATTGACTGTGAAAGATGTAAAACAAACAAACCCAAGAAGCCAAAATATTTAAATAGTTCAAACTGTTTTTAAAAATAAGCTCAATTATCTTTTGTCCCTGCTATTGTTTTACTTACATGGGGAAAAAGTAACTTCTCAGTGGAGGTTTGATTATCTTTATAACATTCATCCATGAAGCAAATGCTTCTTACAAATCAGCAAGTGCCCCTGACTCACTCATTCTATCTGAGAGACTATGGAAATAATAAAATACAAAGATACAGGTAAAACACTCTGAATTTCATATCTGCATAGTTTTTCAGTTTGATTGTGTTTAAGAGTAATGGCACGTAACATATTTTTCTTACAAAAGTAACCTTAAGTTATGTCCAAAATGGCATTTTTATACCAATTTGAGAACTAATTTTATTTAAATTAAAATGTTGGTGTAAATATCATGACATTTGGGGGATTCTTATTTAAATTTTCATGCCACACATCTAAATTCATATACGATACGCCCAACTTAATGTTCCATCATAGTCAAGGGTTCCAACATCAAACTGTAAATCATCTCCTTCAAATTGACTTCCATTGACTTAAACCCTAAAATGAAACTGTATGTTGATTAGATCCCTCTCTCATTGCCTATTTGCAATCTGAAGACACATTTTCTGCCAATTTTTTTTCAAGTTCAGCTCCCAGCCACTGCCATAGCTACCATTATAATTTGCAACTCTTCAGGTTGTACTTGGATTCATGTCTCAGAATCATACTCCTTTCCCTTCCCCTCTAATTCAGACCCAAATAATGATCAATTAACATAGTTCACTACCTTACATGGACCATTCTCTGTATAAAAACATGCTGTGGAGCTCTGTTGGTATATTATCGTTTTATGTCTTTGCTAGTTTTCAAGATTTCTCAATTCATATTAAAATATTCCAATGTAGTCAACCTTCACTTTGAAAAATAGTATAATATTCACTTCAGGTAAACTATTCCTTATTCAGTTTTTCTATTTGGAATTCCAAATTTTGCCCACCAAACTATTTCTTTCTGAAGCCAAATTACACCTTTCAGAATGATTTATTTAAAAGAACTTTTCATATTACATGTACTTTCCAATAAGCCAATAAATAATTATCAAATGCTTGCTTTCTAAATGTCATGAAATAACATTTATCTGTTTGGAACATTGCTTTCTTCTCTGTATTTTGTAAGTGTCATTTAGTACAACTTAAAATAAATTGTTTTCAAGGTACATCCTTCTGGAATTTTCCATTACTTCCACGTATGTTGGATTTCTAAATTCTAGAATTAATAGCTGTGCTTTTTCTGGCAAAAAAAAAATCTTCTACAATCTTTCAGGGTGAGGAGTGAATGTGATGTTAAACAGAAAATGTAGAAACCAATGGGCTTAGGTTTGAGGAGTTTGGAATCTTAGAGGTCATATAAAGAGAATATAAGTTATTACATTTATGTTCAGATTAGGTCCTAAATTCTGTCTAATCTGGAAAACAAGAAGTTTTTATTCCTAATTATTTTTTAAGTCATCCAGTCACACTCCCCGAGAAGGTCAAATGTAATAATCAAGCTCTGAATGTGATGAATGCATAGATGAGATCACTGATATTTCATAAATAAAAATCATAAGTCAAAAGTAGAGTACAAATTATGAGCCTCTGTTACAAATAACAATCAGAAATAGCCATGTGCCTGAGAACACAAATGGAGCTAGAATATAAACACAGTGTGCATGTCATCAGTTAAAAATAGATGCACATAAAAATATAAAGGCAGTTACACCCCTCTGAAACTCCCTCTGATGGATTTCACCCACAAGGTCCTGAGACTAAAAGAACAATTTATTATAGAAAAGACTGCTAGGAGAAATTGTCTATAAAAATAGAAATAAACCAAGGGAGAGTTTTGACCTGGGGGGATCCATTCTACCTTTTCCCTTAGACTGACCATCCTATTACCAAAATGATGGTTTCCTGGTGTACAATATAGTAAAAGCAATACCACATTGTTGTTGCTGTCTTTTAAAATGCTTTTGCTCTGATAAAGAGTAATTTTTATTCTCTATAAAATTGGCTTTATGTTGTTGAAACAAAAATAAACCTTACATAATATCCTCAAATAGCTAAATTTCCAAGTGAAAATTTAAGCAAAATTGTCTTCTTATATATGCTTATAAAATACAAAAAAATAAAGATAACACCTTGCATCCTATCAGATCATAATGCAATGAAATTAGAAATCAATGATAAAATAAACAATAGAAATTTCTCTAACACTTAAAAACTAAATAATATTCTAGTACAAAGAAGTTTTATTGCTTTGATAGTAAAGGAGAAACACAGAAGACTCCTATCCCAAAGGCTGTGATTCTGTCCATCAGCAGGAACAGGGGGCTTTTAAAGAGGTGATTCAGAGAAAATGAGATTAGGATGGAGAAATCAGGAAGGGGAAGATCAGGGAAAAGAAGATCATGAGAGAAGGTTAGGGAAAAGAAGATGAGGGAAGAAAAGGTCAGGGAGAAGTTGGGAAAAAGAAGAAAACGTACATTTCAAAGTGACAAGGGTAGATACAGTCAAAGCATCAGTGAATTCCTGTTACATTTACCCAGTGGCAATTTCTAGCTTCCATTTCTATGGAAAGTGGGTGAAGACATCTCCAAGCTATTTCTTACTGAAAGGTGGTAAAGTTGGGGAAAGTAACCCAAAGTTCTTGCTCTCTATCAGGTATAGAGTGGACAGTTAAGGGCATTCATCATCAGAGCAGTCCAGAAGTCCACAGTGGTAGATGGCAGGTGCCTGGACAAGGCATACATAGGGCAGGGATCATGCAGAAATGCAGGGCCCAGGGGCATGTCCCATCGTTCTCTGCATCCTGGTTGACCTTAGAGGGCAAGGGCCAAAATGTTGACTGCTTTTTCCTTGGTCCTCTTGCTTCCTTGACTTTGGTCTCTAAGCTCTTGGTTTTAAATACTCAGCAAGCCAGTTTCACTAGTGGTTTCAGAGGTCCTACTCCAAAGAAGGCCAGCTCCATTCCTCAGCGCTTTGGGTGAGGCTGAACATCATGATGAAAGAGTGTGGCAGAGGAAAGCAGCTCAGATCATCAAGAAGCAGAGAGAATAATATGCTATTGAATGATTAATGAAAGCAGAAGAAATAAGGGATGAAATAAAAAATACTTGAAGGTAAATGAGAACAGTGATACAACATATCAAAATCTCGGGGCCACTATGAAGGCAATCCTAAGAGAAAAGTTCATTGCATTGAACTCATACATTAAAAGAATAGAAAGTCAATGAATAAATGACCTTATATTACATCTTAACACCCTAGAAAGGGAAGAACAAATCAACACCAAAGGCAGTAGAATACAGGAAATGATTAAAATCAGAGTTGAAATCATTAAAATTGAAACAAAAGAAATAATCCAAGAAACTGACAAAACGAAAAGTTGATTCTGTGAAAAATCAATAAAATTGATAACCTTAGCCAAGCTAACAAAGAGAAAGAGAGAGAAAACTCAAATTACTAAAATTCATGATGAAAAAGGAAAATCACAATGGACACTACTGAAATACAGATGATAATCAGAAACTATTAGAAAATGTATACTCTAATAAAACAGAAAATCTTGAAGACATCAACAAATTTCTAGAGACATATGACCTACACAAATTGAATCAGGAGGACTTGGAATGTTTCAACAGACCAATTTCAAGCAATGAAATTGAAGATGCCATCAAATGACTACCAAGAAAGAAAAGTCTAGGACCAGATGATTCTCATCTGGGTTCTGCCAGACCTTTAAAAAAGAACTAACATCAATCCTCCTCAAATTATTCCATGAATTAGAAAATGATGGAACCCTTCCAAACTCATTCAATGAAGCTAGAGTCACCCTGATACCAAAACCGGACAAAGACATCAAGGAAAGAAAACTTTAGAGCAATAACTCTAAAGAAAATAGATGCAAAAATTCTTAATAAATACTGACTATTACATAAAAAAAAAACATATTAAAAAGACAGTTAACCATGATCAAGTGGGGTTCATCCCAGGGTTGCAAAGTTGGTTCAACATGCGGAAATCAATAAATGTAATTCATCACATTAATAGACTTAAAGAAAGAATCACATGATTATCTAAAGAGATGCAGAAAATTCATTTGACAGAATGCAGCATCCATTCATGTTCAAAACACTATAAAAACTAGGAATAGTAGGAACTTACCTTAACATTACTATCTATGCTAAAGCTATCTATGCTAAAACCAAGTCCAACATCATTCTAAATGGAGGAAAACTGAAAGCATTCTTTCTAAAACCTGGAACAAGACAGGGATGCCATCTTTCACCACTTGTAGTCAACATAGTCCTGGAAACTCTAGCTGGAGCAATTGGACAGAAGAAAGAAATCAAAGGGATACAATAAAAAAAGAAGACCTCAAACTATTCCTATTTGCTGATGACAGTATTCTATAATTAGAAGACCCAAAAAACTCCACCAGAAAAATTCTATAACTCATAAATGAATTCAGTAAAGTAGCAGTATATAAAATTAGCACTCATAAATCAATTATGTTCCTATACATCAGTGATGAAACAACTGAAAGAGAAATTGGGAAAACTATCCCATTCACAATAGCCTCAAATAAAATGAAATATTTGGGAATCAATCTAACAAAAGCTGTGAAAGACCTGTACAATGAAAACTACAGAACACTAAAGAAAGAAATTGAAGAAGACCTTACAAGATGGAAACATCTCCCATGTTCCTGGATAGGCAGAATTAATACTATCAAAAGTGCCATACTACCAAAAGCATTATGCAGATTTAATGCAATTTCTATTAAGGTTCCAATGATGCTATTCATAAAAAAAAAGCAGTCAAGAAATTCATTTAGAAAAATAAGAGGCTAAAGCTATCCTCAGCAAGAAAAGTGAAACAGGAGGCATCACAATACCAGAACTTAAGTTACACTACAGAGCTATGGTATGGTAACAGAAAAAGCATGGTAACAGAAACAGCACTAAAACAGATGTGAAGACCAAAGGTACAGAATAGAAGACATAGAGACAGACCACATAAATACAGTTATCTCATAATAGAGAAAGGCACCATAATCATACTTTGGACAAAATATAGCCTTTTCAACAAATGGTGTTGGAAAACTGGAAATCCATATGTAACAAAATGAAATTAGACCCTTCTCTCTCACCCTGTACAAAATTCAACTCTAAGAGGATCAAGGACCTAGGTTTTAGATCAGAGACCCTGTATCTACTAGAAGAAAAAGGAGGCTCAAGTCTCCATCCTGTCAGCTGAGGAACAAATTTCCTCAAGAAGACTCTAAAAAGTGCAAGAAATTAATCAAGAATCAATAAATGGGATTATATCAAACTGAAAAGCTTCTTCCTAGCAAAGGAAACAGTCAAGCACGTGAAGAGAGAGCTCACAGAATGGCAGAAAATCTTTGCCTTCTGCCCCTCAGATATAGCATTAATTTCTAGGATATATAAAGAACTCAAAACATTTAACAGCAAAAGAACAAATAACCCAATAACTAAATAGGAAAAGGAACTGAATAGATATTTCACAGAAGAAATACAAATGGTCAACAAATATATGAAAAAATGTTCAGCATCATTAACAATAAGGGAAACGCAAATCAAAACTACATTTTCAATCCAATCAGAATGGCAATGATCAAGAATACAAGGAACACTAAATGTAGGTGAGAAGGAGGGGAAGAAGGTACACTCATACATTGCCGATTGGACTGCAAATTGGTGCAACCACTCTGAAATGCAGTATGGAAATTTCTCTGAAAACTTGGAATGGAAACACCATTTGACCCAGTTATCCCACTCCTGGGTATATACCCAAAGGACTTAAAATCAGCATACTATAGTGACACGACCACATCAATGTCTATAGCAGCTTAATTCACAATAGCCAAGCAACGGAACCAACATAGATACCCTTCAACAAATGAATGGATAAAGAAAATATGGTACATATACACAATGGAATATTACTCACTCATAAAGAAGAAAGAAATTATAGCATTTGCTGGTAAATGGATGGAACTGGAGAGAATCATGCCAAGTAAAATAAGCCAATCCCAAAAAACCAAAGGCTGAATGTTCTCTCTGACATATGGATGCTGACTCATAATAGGCAGGGGTGGAGAGATAGGAATGGAGGTTCACTGGATTGGACAAGGGAGGATGGGGGAAGGGAGGGAGATGGGAATTGGAAAGACTGTAGAATGCATGAGACATAACTTTTTTATGTTTATATATGAATACATGTCGAGCATAACTCCACATCAGGTCCAACCACAAGACTGGGAGTTATAATCCATGTATGTATGATGTGTCAAAATATATTCTACTGTCAAGTATAACTAAAAAGAACAAATAAAAAAAATACAAGGATGCTTATGGGCATAGTTTTCTAAAACTGCTTTAAGACACCTACTGATTTTTATCATAAAATAAAATAGGCATAATCACGCAAATTACATAAATTACAAGGTAAATTAGCATATTATTTTTGTTAGAAGAAAGTTCTGACACTTAAGGGGTTTAGTGTTAACTTTAAAGAATTCTCATATAACGAAATACCTTTTCCTAAAAACAATCAAGTTTTTCTATGAAAAAAAATGCTTACAAATTTAATTAAAATGACATTATCCAGAGACTGTCTTCAAGAAATTAAAATCTTCAATGCCATTCAAATTTATAGAGAAATATCTTTATTCCTTTTGCTTTTTCTTTTCATAAATGCCTAATGAAATAAATCAGGATTTTAAAGAAAATATTTGAATAACCGAGGAAATGTATGCTAGCTGAACACTTAGTTATTGCAAATGCTGGGTTGGCTTTTTAAATTCATAGTTAAAGGAAGTAGGGGAAATGTTTCAGTCAATAATTAAAACATATTAGAAAAGAATATGCACCTGTTACCTGGTATATACTAACTCCTGTGCTTTTTATACAAGTTGATTCTATGTTCCAGCTGATCACAGTTGATAAAGACAAATGCTCCCAACAGGCCATAATACTTTCTGCTACTCATATCTCTGATCTGTTCCCTCAGTCACTCAGGTCCAGGCCACCTGACTGACCACCAGTACAACGTTCCCCATCCCACCTCATTAAGCCTTTTGAGTTGACATCCTTCCACCTGGAATACCCCAAACCCTACAACGGTCTTTTCCTTATATCCTCAAGTCCTTATTCAAATGTGATCCTCTTCACTGACAGTTTCACTGACAGCACTGTCCCCCCATTAAATTTTAAAATCCCCAGACTCCTGGCAACAACCTATCTCCTTCCATTCTTAAGTGTTTTTTAACATTAGAATGACATTTTAAAAAATATTCTACTTCTTTTCATTTGTCTGTCTCTTCAGTACAATGTAAATGTAGTCATCCTTACAAGGCAGGGATATTTATCTCTTTTGCTATAATATAGCAATAAAAAATATATGGTTTGGGAGAGAAGGATAGGCTTTTTTTTTACTTGCTTCCTTCCTTCCTTCCTTCCTTCCTTCCTTCCTTCCTTCCTTTTTCAAGTAATATTTTAACTAAGACTCAAAGAAGCTCAATGTGGCAGAAGGCTGAGATAGTTTTCCAGGGAGGAAACAATATGGAATTTAACCTACTTTCCTGTCTCTGAAACTGCCTAAAGTAACCTAGAAAACCCTTCTATTGACTATTTTTAACCACATCAAAAAACACTCCCAAGATGTCACCGAAGTTACTTTCTGAAAAGTCTGAGTATAGAAAGCTGTTGCAAACTTCAAAAAAAAAAAATTAAAACTTTAAAAATGATTCTCATATTCTTTGAATCATATCTTAAGTATCTGTTAAGTGGTGTTGTCCTAGCCACTTGGAATACATTAGGGAATGATACAGAGGTCCCTCCTCCAAGGATCCTACTTCCTGTAGTGTGGCAAATAGAAAGCAAAGAATAACCAAGCATACATAAGAAAACAGTCATCAAGTATGTAAAAATAAGATAAGAGCCATGACACAAAGAAAATGTAAAGCAGGATAAGGTGGGATCCAAAGTAGGGTGGTGCAAAGAAGATGGGTGGGAAGAAGTATTAAGCAAGGAGGTTGTGACAGGAGGGCAGGTTGCACCATGAGGGTGAGCTGAAATGAACCTTGAAGGAGGTGGGACAATTAGCTGTATGTGTGGGTATGGGAGCAGTCAGTCCACGGCAGGCCTTGCAGCTCCAGCAATGACTCAAGTAGTATTTTCAAGGAGGGGTGGGTAGTCACTGTTTCCAGAGTTGAGTGCAA
Source organism: Glaucomys volans (assembly GCA_020662805.1). Lineage (NCBI taxonomy): Eukaryota > Metazoa > Chordata > Mammalia > Rodentia > Sciuridae > Glaucomys > Glaucomys volans. The sequence goes on from JAJEJO010000240.1 coordinate 353,119, forward strand.
AAAGAGGAGAATGGGAAACGAAGTCAGAGGAGAGATGAGGACCTTGAAGCCACTACAGTAACTTTGGCATTTACTCTACATGAAATGGGCAGAGGATGGAAGAGATGACAGGGAGAGTCTGAAGAATGGAAGGGAGTGAGCAGAGGCGATGATGATCCGGCAGTACTGAGCAGCTGGGGATGCCTGAGACCAGGCTGGTGTCGATGGGGACAGTGGGGAGGTCAGGTTCTGGATACAGCTGAAGGTAGAGCTGTTTGTCTTCATGATGGAATGGATTAAAGGATGGGAGAAAATGAGTCCATTCAAGGAGACCCCCAAGGATTTTAACCTAAGCCAATGAAAGGGGGTATTCAACACCAAGCTTCCAACATTCACAGAATTCAAAAAATAGTTTGGAAATTTGTCACTACAAAGAAATTGGTGACCATTTGGCTTGGATATATTCAGATAAACAAATTCTTTCTGCCTCCTTGGAGGAAGAGAAAGAATAGAAACACCAAACCTATAAGGGATTGGTCCTGAGCACTTTTGGCCCTGTAGCAAGTGACCAGGCCTTTCCAGTATTGGGTGTATGATGAATGCTTAATTAATTAAAGAATAATTTGCTAAATAGTGAATAGTTGATAAGCAAATGTCCTTATCAATAACCTGACACATGGGAAGCATTAAATAACTGAAATCATTATTTATGTTTCCCAGAATTAAGATCAGTCTTATAGAAATCCATAGCAGTTGGTTGATTGGTGGCCCTAAAAAAGTGTGCAAAACAGAAACAAAGTTTCCTTTCTTTCTTTTTAATGGTCACATAATAATTGTGCACATTAATGACATACATTGTGATAATGTTACATTTATATAATGTGTATTGCTCAAATCCAGAAAATTATCATTTTCATCTCTTTAAACATTTATGATTTCTCTATGTTAGGAAAATGTGAAGTCCTTTCCTCTAGTTTATTTATTTATTTATTTTTGCATACTGAGGATTGAACTCAGGGGCACTGAGTCACATCCCCAGCCCTATTTTTTATTTTATTTAGAGACAGGTCTCACTGAATTGCTTAGCGCCTCACTTTTGCGGAGGCTGGCTTTGAACTCACGATCTGACTGCTCAGCCTCCCAAGCCACTGGAGGCCATGTGCCACTGCATCCGCTTCTTCTAGTTTTTTATAAGATATATAATACATAACTATAAACTATGCTCACCTTACTGTGCTACAGAGCACTGAACCTTATTCTATCCAGCTACCTATATTTTGGTACTTATTATCCAGCCTCCCTTCTTTCCCTTACCTCCTTCCCTTCTTAGCATCGAGTGATTGCAATTACATTCTCTACTTCTATGAAATCATCCTTTTCTTAGCTTCCACATATGAATAAGAAAATATGGTTTTCACTTTCTTGCGACTGACTTATTTCACTTAATATGTTTTCCTCCAATTCCATCCATGTTGCTGCAAATGGCAGGATTTCAATTTTATGATTCAATAATGTTCCACTATGGGTGTGCAATATGGATAAATGCCTCAGTATCCATAAATACGTCATGGATAAATACCTCTATTCATAACATCTTTTGACTATTGTGATTCGTTCTACAATAAACATTAATACCGGTATCTCTTTGGTATATGATTTCATTTCCTTTGAATATATATCCAGTAGTGGTATTGCTGGATCATATGGTAGTTCTATTTTTAGTTTTTCAAGGAATCTCCATATTATTTTCTTAATAGCTCCTTCTTCAAAATACCAATGATATTCTTCTCAGAAACAGAAAAAAAATCCTAAAATTCATATTGAAAATCACAAAAGACCCCTAAGAGCCAAAGCAATCTTGAACAGAAAGAACGAAGCTGGAAACATCCAAGTACCTGACCTCAAAACAAACTACAAAACTATAGTAACCCAAGCAATATGGTACTCGCATAAAAACAGACACATAGACCAATGGTATAGAGAATAGAGAATCCAGAAATAGATCCACACATCTATAGTCAATGTGCTTTTTGACAAAGGTGCCAAAAATATACATTGAAGAAGGGAGAGTTACTTCAACAAATCACGCTGGGAAAACTGGATGTCCATAGGCAAAACAATAGAACCTCTTTCTCACTACATAAAAAAATCAACTCAAACAACATCTACTACCTAAATGTAAAACCTGAAACTATGAAACTGCTAGAATAAAGCAGGGAAACATTTGAAGACATTTTTATAGTCAATGTGCTTTTTGTTTGGATAAGACCCCAAAAGCACTAGCAATAAAAGAAAAATGGACAAATGAAATTGTATCAAAACTTTCTGTTCAGCAAAGAAGCAATCAACAGAGCCAGGAGACAAACTGCATAAAGAGAGAAGATATTTGCAAATTATACCCATAATAAAGGGTTAATAACCGAAATATATAAAACTTAAAAACTCACTGTAAAAAAAAATCCAATTAAAAAATGAGCAAATGATCTGAGTAGACATTGTTAAAAAGAAGATACACAAATGATCAAGAAATATGTTAAAAAATGTTCAACATCCCTAATCTGGTTTGGGGATGTAGATCAGTGGAAGAACATTTGCCTAGCATGCTTGAGGCCCTGGGTCTGACCCTCAGGACAGGAAAAAAGAAAAAAGAATCAGCAATCATCAGGGAAATGCAAACATTCCAGTGCTTTGTGTTTGCCAGCAAGTCATTTGAACCAAGAGTAATGAATACAATCCAAGAAAATCTCATTATTTATTGAAAGAATCAGCTAATTGAATGGTTTGTCAGAGTGAATAATTAGCCTCTGAAAAATGTGGCAATAAAGAGGAAAGGGGACATAAAATCATGTGCCCCAATGTTCATTTCTAACAGGTAACTAAAATTTTAATTATTTTCATATATTTGAACCTATTCCCTATGAAATTTTTAATTACTAAGTAACTTCTACATATTTAGCTAATAGATAATTAACTATACTACCACAAGTTAGCTTAGTTATGTTTTATTTCTATTAAAATTGCTATATTTTAATATATTTTATGAACTCTGCTTTTATAGTAAGGTTACTAACATAATAAATTTACTACACTATCATTTCCCATTTTTATACTTGATTTTTTTGAACCAGGGATTGAACTCAGGGACACTCGGCCACTGAGCCACATCCCCAGCCCTATTTTGTATTTTATTTAGAGACAGGTCTCACTGAGTTGCTTAGGGCCTCTCTAAGTTGCTGAGGCTGGCTTTGAACTCGCGATCCTCCCGACTCAGCCTCCCAAGTCACTTGGATTTCAGGCGTGTGCCACCACGCCCGGCTATACTTAATTTTTAATATTAAAAACTTCATAAAAATAAAAACTTGTAAGTCAACTAAAGAGTAAACCAGGATTTCACAAGGTAGACCAGCCAGAAAGAATTGACAAGTCAGTAGCTAATTTGTCTTACTCTTTTAACATTAATATTCATTTTTATGATTTGTACATCTGCATTATTAATGTACTTGAAATTTGTGAAAGGCCAAATGTAAACAGGGAATTGTTATTTAGCTGTACTTCTCCTTAGGACCCCAAAATGGCTGATCAAAACAAGTACTTTGGATTCAAGAGTCAGGGTAAAATAACTGCTCTATGGAAAGTTACAGCAAAGCTCAATTTCCAACTCTTTTAAGAAAATTTTCAACTCTTTTCAAGAAAATTTAGTTATGGTTTCTGGACAACTTGAGGTAGTCTCTGAGCACTGACAGAGTAAAGAGACAACACCTATCCATTTACATGCACCCATTACTTTTTTAAATTAATTAGACAGGCTTATCAAAAATCATGATGAAATGTAAACACCAATGTTAAGCTAAAAAACTGGGATGATTATCAAGTTCAACTTATATCTCATATTCTTTACCCCTGTTTTTTAAGTGCATAAATTTAAAATTACTCTGCACAGTGAGGCATGGTGGTACATGTCTGTAATTCCAGAGGGTTGGGAGGCTGACACAGGAGCAGCGCAAGTTCAAAGTCAGCCTCAGCAATTTAGCGAGGCTGTAAGCAGCCTAGCAATAAAAAAATAAAAAGTGCTGGGGATATGGCACAGTGGTTAAGTGCCCTTGGGTTTAATCGCCAGTACCAAAAAAAAAAAAAAAAAATTACTCTGCACAATCAATTTAATCAGCTTATTCAATATTTCAAGAGCCATTCAGGGACAAAGGGGAGCTTATAACCTTTAATCTAGCTTTAAAGTCTTTGCTTTTAATGACCATTCTGTATTTTCTCTCCAAAATCTTGAGCCAAGTTTATTCTTTCTGCTGAGAATTCTACCACCATCAACCCTTTCCAACTTTATCAGCTCTCTTATATTTTGCTAACTTAAGTTCATCCTTGTGGACCCAATTAGGGCAGCACCTATACCAGGAAGTTTAGTTCACCTTGTGCTTCTAGCATTTGGTTCATAATCTTACCATGACACTAAGCACAGTGTAGTGTAATCATCAATGTAGTATGGGGCTGGTCTGATATTACAGAATCTAAGCTACCTGTGGGCAAACATTATCCTTTCTTAAATATCTATAAGTATTGAATATTTACATAATAGAAATTAATATTAATCTCAAATGTTGGATAAACGCATGAAAAACTAATACGAGCAAATTCTAAAAATTTAAGGTCAAATACAATTCCATATATTTTATTTTAAAACAAATCAAGATTATTCCTTTCTGAGAAATAAAGCATTGATCTTTTAAGACAAGTTAATAGAATTGTGATATCCATAACTGTATAAAACAATAGAAAATAGTGTTTTATTCTATTATGCACATGAAATATATTTACAGAAACTAAATTTAACTATAGAAGAATAGCACTCAAATTTCAGATATCGCATAATTTAAGAAATAAATGAGTATAAATGTTATTCAAATTTTTTGTTGTTGATTCAGTTTTGGCTGGGGGAGGAAGAAAGTCTTAGGAAGTGCTACTATCTAAAGTTTAAGTGATTCCACTTTTAGAAAAAATGCTAAAGATACATGCCATTTTTTCTATGAAGGCTCATAATTATCACTAAAAAGTCATGGCTGAATATTTCATCTATGGGAGTAGTACTCGCTATTTGCAGCTCAGTACCTATTCCAATCATTTTAATAATGAATTTTCGAACATTTTATTTTAAAATCTTTTTAATAAGTAGCACGTGTATCAGGCTTCTTGTTTGGTGAAAATTCTGCTATACAACATAAAACTCAGTTTCACAGACGTTACTCAGTTTGTCTATAGAAAATTCAAAACAGAGATATTTAATGGAAAACATTTTTATTTCTATGCCAGTGAAATTCTAAAACCAATTGAAAAAATAATAAATAAGTCCTCAAACAGTACAAGTATCTGACTTGATGATGTTGACTTCTCAGGGAGAGCTGACATAAGAGAGACTTATCAATATATATTCCTATTTAAAAGAGGCCCAATAATTAAAAGACTCTGAAACCATCCTTCGTTTTTTTTAAAAGGTTCTAGGCTAGTAGTATCCAGGGTAGAGCTCACTGGAGCATCCACCAAGGAAGGAACGTGTTATAAAACAGAAGGGGTTCACTAATTTTGTACAGTAAAAGACCTAAGCACCTCAGCCAGGCAACTTTAAAGTGAAGCCCCTTTCTATACTGATCACTACTCTCGATGACAGACAGATCTTCTGAAAATGCCATTATGTCCTATTGGCAGTATTACTATCTTGCTTGAGAAAATATTCTCATGACTCTTTCTTGAAACCATCCTAACAAAACTAAATCCAGAGACAGAATCAGAAGGAAAGGATTCAGCTCTTTTGTATTCTTCACAGTGTTCCTGAGTGTGCTAGTTACAGAGACAGTAAAAAGGGCAAACTGTAGGCAAAAACAAATGGGAAAATAGAGACCTGAGAGATGATATGCTGTGATCTGAGAATATTTTAAACTTTATCTATGCTAGACAAATAACCTTTCATAAACAAACAGAATGCAAAGAAATTTTTAACATGTAATTCTCAACATAAAAAGCAGCAATGTGTTCATATTGTAAATCATTTAACGTGCAGATAATATGACTAAATTCATTTCAGATACATTCTACACTCCCACCCTCCCCACACACCATCTGCTATTTGTTTTAGCAATACAAAGTTACAGGTGAAGTGAATATCAGATTGATTTTTAAAATCTTAATTTTAAAAACTCTCAGTTTATTTTTGAAGGCAAGTAGCCTTTTGTTTCATATAAAAAAGCAAACCAATAAACAAACAAATAAAAAAACACCCATTAAGCTACAAAACCAACATAATTTGTGGAGGTGGTCATATTTTGTTCTAAGAAACTAGAGAGCATTTGGCATAAGTCTAAAGCGAGCATTAAAAAAAAAATAACTACAGCTTTGTCTGACAAGGTGATGAATAGAAGAAACTTTATTTTCATTTCCTTCTGACAGCATAAGTTCCTAATTATTCTCACCATGTTCTTTGCCTGAAATTAAAAATTGGCATATTTTTATTCCATTGACCTCAATCTTATACCAAAATTTCCTGTTATATCATTTAATCTTCTTGGATCAAGATTTCTATTTACCTAAGAAGTATAAATTCAATTATAAATAACACTAAATTAGACGAACTTTTAAAAATACCTATGGATGGAGGTTTCTTCCAAAGGATCTCAGGCACAAAATCTTCCATATCCTCACATAAACCGAACAAAACAAAATGTCTATTCCTAGAAACAATTTTTTTCTAAGCCTCTAAATAACTATAGCATGATACTATAATTCCCAAATTGAAAACTAATTATAATTAAGAATAAAGTATTATTGAAGGTAGTAATTACATGCATGGAAAAATTCTCTACATATGAAATGCAAAGTTTGGTAAGATGACTGAGCTATGTGAAAACATGACAATCTTTTTCTTAATTATTATCATTCATGATTCAACCTTTTTATAAGTAAATGACCCAAAAACATTAATCTCTAATTCTTAAGGTTGATAAAAAGGGGATATTTTGAAAATATTATGGTGAACCACTAGAAAGAAGCCTGAGTAATTCAATTTTTCCCAGGGTGTTAAGCAATTGTGATTTCTTAAAAACTTCCTTGGAACTTGTTAATTCAACTAAATAAAAATGTAAACTTTTAAAAATTATCAGATTATCCACGTTTTTGGTTCATAAAATTAAGGGTTTTATTCCTGATCATTACATTCTTCAGACAAATCTAAGAATTATATAAAAATATGCCAGAAAACAAGATATACAGGAAACAACTTCAAAAATGACTCTCAAAATAGTAAATAGCATTTGATCAATAGTTTATCCAGTTAAATATATAGATATATTGTGTCAAAGTCAATTAATTTCTTTTCCAGTTAACTTAGTTAATAACAAGGGAGTTAGGAAAACAGGTCAATAAATTTAGGTTACCATATCATTCATACTTTGACTCACCTGATATAATTACACACTCAAAAATTACAAATGATTTCTGAAACCAGATTCTCTTAATTTAAAATATAAATTGTATCAAAATCTGTTTTAGTCAGCTTTTTCACTGCTGTGACTACAGCAACTGACAAGAACAAGTGTTCAGTAGATAAAAGTTTATTTGGGGCTCACAGTTACAGTGGTCTCAGTCCACTGATGCCTGACTCCATTGCTCTGTGCCTGAGATGATACAGAAAATCAAGGCAGAAGGGCATGACAGAGGAAAGCAGCTCAGGACATGACAATCAGGAAGCAGAGAGAGACTAAACTTGGCTCACCAGAAAAATAATATATACCTTCAAGGCATACCCCCAGTGACTCACTTCCTCCAGTCACACCTACTTGCCTAAGTTACCACCCAGTTAGGCCCTGTTAGCTGATTATCACCCAGTTAGCTGATTAGATTAGATTAAGTCTCTCAAAGCCCAATCATTTCACCTCTAATTTTTGAGCTTTTGGGGGACATCTAATATCTAAACCACAACAAAATCACAGTTCTATAGTAAAAATGAGTGGATATGGGGAAAATGTTCTCTGGCATTACAGAAATTTGAAAGATAGTGTGTATTCATTTAAATTTGGAAAGAATCAACATTATGCAAAAATTATAGATGAAATTTAAATGGCAGAATTCTTAGTTAATAACTGCTAAAAGGAATTCCTTTGTGGATCCTAGTGTTTTGAGTAGCAAATGTAATTGCTTTTTTATTCAGTGGAGAAAACAATCTCTGATTTTCTGTTTTCTTATAATATCTCCAATTAGAGGATAAATTTAAATTAATATTTCTCAATAGTGATGTTTTGAACCCAAGAAACATTGAAGGTGGATGAATTTTGCTTCATGTTTGCAACTACGTAGAAAGATGAGCAGTAATTAAATTAGAAAAGATTTTTTTCTTGCTTCATCTTAATTGTAAGAAAATTAATTTTACTTCATTTAGTTTTTAGAAGAGTTTCATGTTCATAAGTCTATCAAAACTGCCAAAAGGTTAAAAAAGCTTCCAAAATAAGGTAAAAGAGTAGCATTTTAAGTAAGACTAAAGAGACTAATGAAAGGTGCTGTTAAAGCAGAAATCTGAAAGTCATCATAAATATATTCTACAAAAGTATGGGTACATAAATGCATTAGGAACCAGCTTCTAAATTTATTTCAGTACTAGTATTCAAAAATGCAATTACTAAGTAAATGTTATTGGAATCATTCTGTGTTCCAATCCTCAAAACTACACAGTTTTTGTTCACCTGATCATTCTATTGAAATAGTTTCTCAACAAAAGTTATTAAGGGTCATTTACATTTCAGCTCTAAATAAGACTCCTCATTTTTTCTCTTACTGACTTGCTTAAAGTGCCAAGATGCAGAAGAGTAAGTCCCTGCCTCGAAAGACCCAGTGTATTTGTCAGGGAAGATGTAGTCTTTTAAGATGAGGTAATTGTGTAGTTCATGGAAATCCTTTTAAAGAGGTTATGTTTACATGATTATTATTTCTAAGATACACAGGAGCTTTTGCAAGAAAGGGAAGATTAAATTGAAATACAGAATAACTAAAGGCACAAGGGCAGGAAATGTGATGTGTGATGAGAAAGAGCCACCACCATCAATGTCACCAGGGTATACTTAGCAAAGCAAAGAAGATGGTATCTGAGGCTGAAGGAGATGGGGATCAAGTTGTAAAGTTTCCTTCATGGGGATGAATTTGGTTTTTACTTATTCAGAGACTGACATAGTCAATTTGTATTTTAGAGAAATCACACGGTTTGTAGTGCAAATGATGGATTTACATTGAGGCAAGACCAGAGGCAATAATAATAATAATAATAATAATAATAATAATAATAATAATAAAGTGTCATTTCTAATAGCCCAAATGAGTGATGACTAGAGCTCTTGTTAGGACAGGGCAGCTAGTTGCAGGAATAAAGAAAAGTTAATGAACTCATCATCTGCTGAACTAAAGTGGACATTTTGAGCAGTTCTAGACAGAGAGACTAAAATTTCCATATATTCATAAAACATCATCTTTCCCAAAAAAGCACTTGTTCATATTCAGACAAGGATGAGTTATAGGCTGGTAAAAAAGAATTAGGATTTGATGGGGAAACCACAGTGAGAAATAAGGGATAAGATTGAAACAAGACAATTATAAAAATACTTCTGTAGCTCAGCTTGATTAGGGATTCTATTAATTATTTATAGTGTGAAAGTATTAAAAATTATGATGCTAACTGCATTGTGTACATCTTAATTTGCTTATGTATTAACCTGTATTTAAGTTATATAATACAATGATTTCAATTATATTTAACCAGCCCCGTGTCTCTTAAAAGATCAAAAATTTAAAACAATATGGCACTTGGTGTTCGTACAGGTACATTTCTGAAATGTACAATCCTTCACAATTAGATTCAAGCTCCTAATAGATATCCTAAATGGCAAGTCAGAAATAAGACTCTTAAGAGAATGACTATTTTATATATCAATGAATATTTTACTCATTTTTTAATACAGACCTTTAGAAAAAATATTCCTAAACCTTTGCCCAATTTGATTTGGTCCAATAGGACAAGGGTTTCTTTATTCCTGGTTAGAGGATGATTTAGCTTACCATTTGAAAACCTGAAATATTAGAAATCAGGAGCGTTGTCTGTTCACAATGGATGTAATTCTGCATCTACAGATTATCAATATACTAACTGAAATAAAAATTAGGAAGTCAGCCTTGTTTATTGATTACAAGCAAATAATCTGGCAAACTGCAGCAAAATTGTCTGAATAATCTCTTATCAGGCAGACATAGCAGTATTCAAATATATTTTTAAAAGAAAAGATGTAGAACTTTTCATAACTGTCATAATAACTCTAAAGCCTGAATTCACTATTAAATCACCAGATCTTCTGCACTTCTGTTGAACAACGTGAAGAGACAACTTCTAAATTGGGAGAAAATGTTCGCAAGTTGTACATCCAAGAAAGGGTTAATGTTCAAAATATAGAAGAGCTCAATAAAAAAGCAAGAAAAAAAGGCATTAAATACAAGCAAAGGACATGAAGAGATGTTTTTCTAAAGACATGCAAGTGGCCAATATATGAAAAAATGCTCAACATTCCTAATCATTAGGAAAATTCAAATTAACACCACAATAAGAAATCATCTCACACCTATAAGAATGGCTTTAAAAAAAAAAAAAAGATAAGCAAGAACAAGTCTTGATGAGGATATAGAGACAATATGGTACACTGTTGATGGGAACATGAAGTAGTTCAGCCATTATGGAAAACTATGTTGAGGTTCGTCAAAATAAGTAAACAGAATTATCATATGATACAGCAATCCCACTTCTAGGTATTTGCCCAAAAGATTTGAATTGTTTGTTGAAGAGATTTCTGCACTTTCAAGATCACTGAAGCAGTAGTCACAATTACCAAGATATGTAATCCTCTTAGCCTCACAGTTGCAATTTATTACAAGTTAATCTACCATGGCTATTACTGAGATTCAATATATATATACATTATTTGTGAAGCATAGATGTATTTCCCTCAAGATTATAAACATAATGATATTTGACTCTAGATTTTATCTGAAACTGCTTAAAAAGCTTTAGTTAAGAAGAAGCTGAAATTTTAAAGTGTCAAACTCTTAACACAAATACACTTTTATAACCTCTCGCGTGTTGTGTTGACTTTGTCTTACGTGCTTCCTGTTTTCCTCTAAGAGTGCTTCAGCACACATCAAAGTGTGGGCTCACAGAAGTCATAACCCTCCTGAGTTTCAAGGACCCTACTATGTTTAGAAGTAGGCCTGCCTTTGGAGAAAAATTGGTGGATATTTTGAACAGAAATGTGGTTATGGAATCTGACTTTAGGTACAGAATAAGATGGGTAAGGCTTTCAGACAGTTGCCCCTCAGCCATGAGTGAAATGGCAGGTTCTGAAGAAAGTAGTTGGACCACAAAAGATGCAGAAGCCATAGCCAATCTGCCAGCTGCTTTTCGCTTCTCTGACAACTCCTTCCAGTCTATCACTTGTGGGTTAGGGTTGTCATCAGGAGGATGTGAAAAAGAACTCACACCCAGATTATCGTAACATTTTACTTGAATATACAATTTTAAAAAACACCAATAGTGGAGATTATTTTTTTTTCCTTTCTTTTTTTATTGATTGTTTTAAGTTATATATAACATTAGGATACATTTTGACATAACCACAAAAGCATGGAATATAATTTGCTCTAATTTAGTCCCCAGCACTGCCTCCCTTCCCCTTCCTCCCACCCCACACTCCCCTCCCCTACTGATCTTTCTGCAATTTACTTATAGTTTTTTTTTATTAATTAGTGTCTTGTGGATATACTTTATTTATTTATTTATTTTTAATTTTTAATTTTTACAGACTACATTTTGATTCATTATACACATATGGGGTACAAATTTTCATTTCTATGGTTGTGCATGATGTACATTCATATCATTATTGTCAATCATACATGTACATAAGGCAATGATGTCTCTCTCATTCCACCATTGGAGATTATTTTTTGATAACCACCACTTTTTACATAGGTATTCACCATAAATAGTGTCCTGTAGAACAGTGCTATTATGGAGTCAAGATATAATGTTGTGCTCTGCTCAATTTGAGCAGGGTAAGGAAATTTTTAAGTAGATATGTTATTATATAAAGGATACTAAATAATATGCTACTAAATGTTTTAAAGGTTCTTGCTAGATGTTTTTAAGCTGAATATAAAACTTATTTACATGATTTGAATCTCTTCAGAGCTATTTATAGTATGTACTACTATATGAGCAGTGTTCCTATACTTCATACTCCCTCATTCAGAAATTTAATAATTTTACCACATTTATTTTAAAATTTATTTATTTTACTTAAGTTAAATTAACTAAATTGATTAATTTAATTAGCTGAAAATCCTCAATTTACCTCTGAAGATCTGTATAGATTGCAAAGTCATGTTACAATTCATGAATATGTTGAATGTACATTAAGCTAGTAACATATGCATCACCTCAAATATTAAACATATTTGTGGTGAGAACATTTGAAATTTACTCTCAGCAATTTTGAACTGTACACTTGTCTAGTATTAGTATAATAATAATCTAATATAGTATATTCACCACATGGGACAATAGAACTCAAAAGCAAAACATATTCCTCTTGTCTAATTAGAATTTTGTACCCCTTGACCATCACCTTTCCATTTTCTCCCAACCTCCAGTCTTTGTGACCACTGTATTACTCTGCTTCTGTGAGTTCCATTGCTTTAATTACACATAAAATTGAGAACACGTTATATTAAATCTTTTTGTGCTTGTCTTATTTCACTTAACATAAAGTTCTCCAATTCCATCCATGAAAATGGCAGAAATTCTTTCTTTATCAAGAATGAATAGTATTCTACATGCATGTGCACATTTTCTTTATCTATTCATTTAGTGATGGACACAGGTTGTTTCTATTTTGTGTGAACTGTAGGACAAATAGATATGGAGGAATGAGATGTGACATAGTTTTACATGGGTTATATCATGGACAATAAACAGAGGGTGACCAATAATCACAGGACTCAATAATGTTCATTTCTTCCATTTCAGGAAAAACGAATTTGTATCTTAAGGGGACAAAGGAAAATGTAGAAATACTGCAGAAAGTAAAACTGAGAGAGCAAGGTCCTAGTTCCAGTGAAAAGTAAGAATTTAATATAGAATATATTATGCTTAGAAATAACACATGACAGATTTTTCTCTGAGCTCAGAGGGTATTATTAAAAGATACAAGAGTCAAATTGATATTAGCTCCCTCTTCCCTGACACTTAAAACATTCTAAATTCCAGTCTTATTTCATGATACCAGAAAGTATCCAGTTGTTAAAAATCTGTGGGGTATTCCTGTTTTCCCCTTTCTTTCAAGGTTGCCACATAGCACATTCAGTCAGTTCTACCTAATGGTACTTTCTAACATGTCCTTTCTCTCTATCCCATTGCTATTTATGTGGGTTATTTCTTACTTAACTGAATCATTCATCTCATCATTTCTTGCATAGCTTCTAACCAGTTCAAAATAATGGTTTAAAAATCAAATATTATCAAATATCATCAAATCTTGCCCTTTGTGATCTTCCCTATTGTCCCGCCTGGCCTTCCATTTCCTCTGAGGACAGAGTATCAAGTTGTTAGTCTTCAGCACACGGAACAGTTCCCTGGTTTAGATGAGGTTATTGACCAGCTTATTCCTATGTGCTTACTGTTCTCTCTAATTGGAATCCTCCCACTTTGGACTCAATTAGAAAGTCTACTAATTATACCAGAATATGGAAAGCCTGTCTGGATGCTCTCAGGAACTCTGCTCCAACTAGGAAGGACTGGACCAAAGAAAGGGACAGGCAGGAGACAAATTCCTGAGAGTTTGAAGGTTGGTTTCAAGCTCTTGTCTGCTAAGAATATTCACTTCTGACACATTACAATGAAGAAAAATAATTGTACATCTAGCTCCCTCTATCTGCTCATGCGTCTTTTATGTGAAAGTAACATCGATAGGCAAAGAGCTCTTGTTTTGTAAGGCATACTCTGCAGCATCTCTCTGTCAGTAACAATACTTCCTTTCTTAAAAAGGATGTGGGACCTTAAACTGCCAGTGAGGCAAAGAAACAGCTTTACTACATGAGACCGTGTTGGGTAAGGCTCCATCTGTGAAGAGGGAGAGCCGCCCATCCGTCCAATGGTTAGCAAGGAGAGCATCATGCTTGACAAGTGCTGACAACTAAAGACAGAATGTTCTCCAGTTTTAGAACGTATCATTTAATCAATTCCACTAACATTCCCATGAACCAAAACATAATGTCTATGATTCCCATATGGGACAGATGTAAAATCCACAGACATTAAATCATTTTCAGAGTTAGATTTGCAATTTTGTCCCTCTATTATGCTACACCAAACAATCGCAGATTTTCAACATCATTAATATGTGGTGCTCCATGTTCAGCTCCTTAAGTTAATCTTAGAAAGAAAAAGGGGGTGACTTTTAACATGAACTATATATCTACTAAATATAAGATCCGCTGATGTTTTATATTTGCTATGAAATAGCTATTTAAAAATGATTTGAAAACAGTTAAAGTTAATAACACAACCAGGTTACCAAAATTCATATATGAGTAGAGAAGGTATAGAAATATTTTTTTTACTTCAGAATGCAAATGAAAAATATCAAAGAGAAATGAATTTGAGCTGCATCCCCAGATCAATAATTATGATTTATAGAAGAAAATAGGAAGGGTTTTATAAAAGGATAGCTGACAAATAGAGAGTTTTAGCTGAATTAATAAATTCTGGAATAATTTGCTTTTACTCTTGTGAACTCTTTTTTATTTTCTGCATTGCAAGGGTTGAACCCAGGGCTTCCCCCACATGAGACAAGCTTTCTATCACTGAATTACTGCCCCAGCCCTTTGTAAAGTATCTTATTCAAGGTCTCAAGTATCCTACTCCATTAGAAATGTTATTCTTTAACATTGAAAACCTAAATCTTCATTATCTTGCAGCAAACTTTGTATATTTAAACTAACACTCTCCTAAATAGTCTTCTAGAATTCTGGTTTTTATTTTCCAACCCATCATGTGTAAAAGTTTCAGATATAGTTTTTTTAAATATTGCATTTCCATTTTATTGGGAAAGAAGTCAAATATTATTGAACCCCTGCCCTTCATGAAGTTACTCCACTAAAATATCTACCACTTGGCAAGGGATATTCTTTGCCAGTGACTGGATCATGTTGTTCCTTCTGCACCGAGCATCAATGCCAGCTCATTGGTGTTGCACTGGGAGATATTCCCTTCACAGTGATTCCTCATCACATACAAAAATACCATCCAGGTACAAACTTCACAAGAAAGATGTCTATTTTCCTAGTAT
The DNA here is from genome assembly GCA_020662805.1 of Glaucomys volans. Lineage (NCBI taxonomy): Eukaryota > Metazoa > Chordata > Mammalia > Rodentia > Sciuridae > Glaucomys > Glaucomys volans. The sequence continues at coordinate 368,526 of JAJEJO010000240.1, forward strand.
TTTGCTAACACTAATAACTCCAGATAGGCAGATTTGTCTGTGTTCCATCCTCCCACACATTTCCAATCTTCCTACTGGAAGTATCAGCAACTCACCATATCTTAATGTATTTTAAGAAGCAGATGTTTCAGTGACTTCTTTTAATCTGAATCCCTTTCCTAGCCACTGCTAATTACAACTAGAACACTAGGAGAACTGCAGTTGAAAAATGATGCATGTTGACTACAGATGTGCCTGGTGGCTTAATCAAAAATCTCCTTCATGTGCTCAGGTTACTTGGCTAAAAAGACACAAATAATAATACTAGCAAGGTTCTTGGTTTAAGAGATAGGGATTAAGTCATTGTGTACATAAGCCTCATGGAAAATACAATCCTTTCACAAACGTAATTTCTTCTTTAAGATTCTAAAGTAGCATATAAAATTGTAGATATTAATGAAGAAACATCGTATATTCAATACATATTTACATGTATTGTTCAAATCAGACTCTATCTCCTTAAACATTTATCATTTCTATGTGATGAAAGCATCAAAAATCCTTTCTTCTAGCTTTTTTTGAAATACACAATAAAGTATCATTATCTGTAATCATCCTACTGTGCAACAGAATACTAGAACAACCTATAAATTAATAGCTGATGATCAGCCCTCCCTCCCCCTATTCTCTCAGACTCTGGTAACCACTCTTGTACTTTCAACTTCAATGAGATCAGTTTTGTAAAATTCCAAATACGAGTGAGAATTTGCAAAACTTCTCATGTCTGGCTTATTTTACTTAATACAACCTCCTATTCCATCCATGTGGTTGCGAATGTCAAAATTTCTTTTTTATGGGTGAATAGTATTTCACTGTGTATATGTACCTGATTTTCTTGATCCTATTATCAGTTGATAGACATACAAGTGTAGTCCATTTCTTGGCTATTGTGAATGCTGCTGCAATAAACATGGTAATGAAAATGTCTCTTCAATAAACTGATTTTATTTCATTTGTATATATACCTAGTAGTGGGATTGCTGAATCATATGGTGGTTCTAGTTTTAATTTGGAGGGGAAACTCCATACTATTTTCCATAGTGGTAGGACTAACTTACATGCCCACCAACATTGTCTAAAGAACGTTCTCTTTCTCCACATCCTCACAAGCGCTTGCCATCTTCTGTCTTTCAATAATAGTAATTACAAAATTACAAAAGTATTTTCTAAGCAGAGAAAAAAAAAAGATAAAGGAACATTTAGGGATAACAAACATCTCAACCTTTTGACTTCCTACACAGAAAATATAAACAGGTTAATCTTAAACTTGAATTTCTATTTACATAATTTAAACAAATTTTGTTCAATTTCAAAGCTATAACCTATGTAAGGAATCCCAAATAGCTCAATGTTAAACTTTAGGACTCATAAGTAACTGCATGCTTCTGTGTAATTTCTGTCAAGGTTGATGATTATTTACTTCAAAGCAAAATAAAAAATTCAACCTGAGAAAGAAATTATATGCAAGGCCAATATCTAAAAATATTTTCCAATTTGTCTACAAATAGAATATGTAATCCAGTAACAGAGGCAAGAACAGAGTTGTAAATTGTTTCTATAACTAAAATAAAGTGTACAACTATTATTTCCACACTTTTTCAACTATTTATTCCAAGTATTAGTGTCCAACAGTGTCATTCCAGCACACAGTGAAATATTTATTGATTCTATATTCTTTTTCTACCCCACAGATCTCTTTCTCTCTTTTTCTCTCTCTCATGCACACATATACACACAAGCAAGCAAGCACGTTTTCCTTTCTTGTAAGCATTTTTCAACTGTGTCTCAAGAAAAAGAGAGAAAAACCTTGAAATAAATTTTTGGCATATTTGAATATTGCAACATTGTGAGAACAAAATAAAACATTCAGCATTCTTTTCACAAAAATGCGTTCACTCTTGCATTAACATAAAGACACAAAGAAATGTAATCTGTTGCAGTTATGGAGAAATAAAAGAGTGATCATACTGTAGAAAACAATGTGGCCTTCCTGTTGGCATTGTGATAAATGTACTGAAATATGTTTTAAATGAAAAAATAAATAAGGCATTTTTTAGCCATATTTAAATCCTTATATTCTTCTCTGTAATTACATGAATGTTACAAAATCCAATTCCTGGGGTTTTAAATGCAGTCAGGAAGACCACCCATAAAATTTATCTTATACTTTTCAAGAAACAGATTTTTTTGTTCTGAAATGAACTCTGGAACCATAACATCAATAGTATCATTTTCAAGGACTGATATTCAGGATAATGGTAAAGTTTACTTATTTTCTAACACTATAACATTAAATAATCAAAAATATATTGTTTTCCTTCAGCATAAAAGTTCAATCTGATGGTAAAGAAAGTATGAATTTGCCTCTATTTCAAAATTGCATTGACAGGGTTTTTTCAATCTTTAGTAGTATTTACGTCTCTGAAAGCTTAACACAGTGTGTCTTGAAAATGCCATTGACACACAACTTATTGTTTTGAAGGTAATTATGTAGTGTTGCTCCTGAGATGAGTCAGATATTCTGAAAACCCAGCTACCCAGGTCAAATGAATGAATTTCTGTTTCTATCCGTTAGGATTTTACTTGATAGTTTCTATGCATCAATCACTATAATGAGTTCAGGTGATAAGTTTCTCTCTCTCTCTCTCTCTCTCTCTCTCTCTCTCTCTTTTTCTCTTTCTCTCTCTCTCTCCTTCTCTCTTTCATAACTACCCCTTTGAAATTGAAGGGTTTGATCACTATCAGGAGATAAAACTGAAGATAGGGTTGTCCTTATGAAGTTGGTTTAAGGAAAGTATTTCTAGAAAAGGTGAGCTTGGCATTAAGGCTGAGAGCTAAGCTAATGTTTACGAGGTGAAAGAGAGGATGGAGACATTTTAAAGGTTGATTATGTCACCACAGGAGCTAAGGTCTGAAGTGTTGGCACTTTCATGTTATATAGGGAGTTTGGGTCTATGTAGTATTTTCTGGAAAGTACAGTAATTGGACATGGTGGTGGAAAGACTTAAGGAGTTAAGAAAGCAACAGTGTAGAGTTGTGTTGCAGAGAACAAGAAGTCATGGAAGGATTCCAAGCATAGGAGAAATATGTTCATATTGCATTTTGGGAATAATATTTTTGAAGTACTCTGAAAATTGGATTTGTGATGGAGAGGTGGAAATAATGGCAAACATTCGGATTAGTGGTATAGCCTCATAAAGAGGCTAAGTATGAATAATGGTCACAGGAATGCAGAGGAGATGATATGGCAATCTTCATCAGTATTGAGAAGACAGACTCTGAAATAGTGTGATTAGTTATGTATTGTATGTGAGGGAGAGAAAAGAATCTCTAGTAGCTGAGCATTTGACTTGTGAGACTAGGATATGATGGGACCATTCACTGAGTTTGATGCAATAGGACATGGAATCTATAGGAGGAAAAAGAAACAGACATAAAAACATAAATTTATATCTCATAGCCACTGGGATATAAAATCATAACTCTCTAATAAGCAGTGGAACATGTACTCTAGAAGAAGCTTCAGAGTTAGATACATGATTGTGTGAAATGTCTGTAAACAGTAGAAGAAACACACTAAATAATACATTCAATTATTAACACTCATATGCTGCTGAAGTGGTATTGAAAATATCTTCAATAATTAACAATAAGTGAGTAAGCAAAATAAAATGTCCCTTTGACAAGATATCAATGTCTCAAAGTAATTTGGTATTATAAGACCAGAAAATGACTTTGGGGATGAAAAATATTATTTATTTTTAAGAAATAGTGCAAAGCACCGAAGGATGAACATGGGACAACTGAAAAGCTTGGGAGAGTGCAAAGGAGGCTCACTCTGGGGATGTGGAGTAGCTGGCCTCCAGTTGCACTCCTGCAGATAAACCCTAGTGTAGTCTTCTCACTTAAGGTCTAATGTATAAGGTCTAAGGCGCCTTTCTGGGTGACCAACAGAGAAGGACAGATGTGACAACATGACACTTCTGAAGCTAGCTTATACAGTGGATTGTTGTCTATCACTCTCAGAAATACTAGCTGCAAGTCATGGGGAAGCACAGGAATTCTTATAGAAAAACACATGTGGACAGGAACTGAGGCTTCTATGAACAACCATCACCAACTTGACAAGCCTGTCGGTGTATGAAAAAAAATGTTCAGTTATCTCATAGTTGTAGATGTATGAATTTTTCATAAGGATTATCTGCTTTATGAGGATAGTTTCCTCCAGAGAAGGAAGTGTTTTTTGGTAACTTTGTTAAATGGAAACCAGGCAGAAGTTAGAGTAATATAAGATGACAAGTAGTCAAAATAATGATTTAATTTATATGTACATAATTCTTCAAGAAAATGTAGCAGTAAAGATAACAAATCAAGCTGATAAGAAATTGTATCTTTTTATAACAAGTGCACGATGCTCTTTCTCTATCCTTTTTCTCCCTTTTGAAGATTGCTTGCTAAATAATGTTTTTCTGGGAATTTTAAGGGTCTTTTCCTGGGTTTTGAAGAGAATTTAAAAAATCTTAACAGCCTGTCTATGCAACTCAAATTTACACCTCAAGTCTTGTAGACAGACTCTGAGTTTAAACTGATGTCTTGTGTTTGAATTGAAAATGTACAGAAAGATAAAAATACAGTAATGGTGGTTATCCCAGAAACAATCCCTGAGGTTTGTAGAGAGCTAAATGAAGACTTTTAATTTCTGTTTTATAGCATAGCATAGTTTTTTGATATTTTACAGTACCTGTCCATTACCATATAATAAAAAATTCAGTATCTCTAAAATATAAGAAATTATATTTTAATAAAGGAAGACAGCAAGTTTTGTCTTCATAAGAAAGAAATTTTATTCTTTAGAATATTACCAGAGAGAATACAAGTATGCTTTATTTTAACCTAAATCTAAAACACTTTCTCTTCAAATTAAATTGACTTGTGCATATTTTTAAACTTTTGATAGTTCTCAAGCAATTCCCCATGACAGGGTGATTGTGGTAGTACAGTCTGTGACATTCAAAATGAAGAACCATGTACAGATCTAGAAGAAGTCATCTAAGAAGGATGAGAGGCAAGCAAGACAACGTGTGCCTTGGGGATTATTTTTAACTATGATGTCTCTTCATATTATACAACCCTATGTAATTTCACAAAAATATAGTCAAAAGACTCTGAGGTTTGTGGAGTATGTTAAAAGCTGGAAGATTAATTTCAAATTCTGATTATAAATTACCTGGAAATGATGGGAAAGGTTAACTGCTTTTCATATGAATTGAAAACTATGGGGAATATTTATACAACTAAACTTAATAGTAGTGAATTATTCAGTCACTAAAGACATGCAGGTAAGTAGGTAGATAGGTAGGAAGGAAATAAGAGATATAGAAATAAGATTTTGATAAACAGGAAGGATCTAGACAGACAGGAAATTGAAGACAGAGAGAGACAGAGAATCTTTCTGCTTAAGGTTTAAAAAAACACACAGAGAAATAGAAATTTCAAAATGAGAAATGCTCCATCTGGGCATGCCTGAATTGCAAGGTTTAGTGACTATAGAACAAAAGACATCTGGATAAGCCCAGAGGGAGTATGACATAAGAACAACAGCTAACAATTACTGAAAGCTTATTTAACACCAAGTCTTGTCATAAGGACTTTTTAGGTATTCTTTGTTTAATCATTGTACAAATTTCTGAGGAAGTTGTTATTGTTATCTGAATTTATTGATATAGAAACTCATGCATCAGTTTGGGAAAAAATGTTTCAAAGTTAATAGTTGAGACCTACCCTGAGTTAAAAACTTAAGTACCCTCACTTGGAGCTGCAATTTTAACCACGAGTGGTGCAGACATCATCTCCATAAATATGTGTTAAATGAAATGATAATTAACTTCACTATAATTTAATACTTCTATTAAAGTGCAACAATATTCTTCTATGAATATTTCAGGCAAGCATGGATCCATAAAAGCTATTCATTTTTATATCTATTTTGCCATAATAAAATAGGCAAAAGATTTCAAATTTTGGAATGTAATATAATGATTTAGAAATGTGTATGCTAATAATTAATAGCACAATATGTACTTTAAAGTATTTCTTAAAACTAATACAATTAATCCAGATAATATATTTCCCTTGCCACAGGAAATTAAAGATAAAAATTATACAATCTATTTTGCCATTCTAGTCTATGAACATGAGAGATAACATCGACAATTTCTCATCTACTAAAAATAAGCTTTTAATATCTGAAAAGATTGTGGGTTTTCCAAATATACATATCTTCTCTTACTGGGTTTTGAAGTTCCTCATTCATCCTATGCTCACTTGACATCTAGCATGCATCTTATGCCGATTTGCTGAATCTTTAAAACAGTGCATAAATGTTGCATAATATTATAAACAACTACAGAAGAAATCAGCCAAGAGATCTGTGATTGCTATTGATAATATATTGCTGTCAATCAACTATTGAAGGCATAGGGATATATTCATTATATTTAGTGCTGATTTGATACTCTTATTTATTGTTATAATCATTATACATGTGTGGAATTATTTAAAATCTGACTTAAGTCAATATAGGACAACAATTATCACACAATATATGACTACTATTATCATAAAGATTTATAAATCCAAACCTAGGTATAAATTTTTAAGCAGATAGAATATTATTCATGAGTAACATTCTAAAAAACTGCTAGACTAAAAAAAATATTATGGGGAAGTGACTCCAGTTGGGGAAAACCAAAAAGAACATATGAGCATCCCTAAGACTTGCCACAAATAAATATGCTCAAGGGTAAGTGCAGATGATCGCTTCCTCTTTAGCACAAGCACCACAGAGAGATCTTAATTCAAATATGAACACCAGAAATAAGAAACAAAGTGCATGATCACATTAAAATAGATGTTGCCAAGGTACAGAGATGGGAAGTTGGGCAGGGATTGCCTCTGCCTGAGAGAAAGGGAGGGTAAATGGTTAGTCACTGTCCATGGGTGGGAGGCTTCTTTCTGTGGAATGAAAATGTTCCAGATTTAGATTTTGGTAATGTTGCCTACATGCTAAAAACTACTGAATTATAAATGTTAAGTGGGTGAATGTTATATGTGAGTTATATCTCAATAAATCTATTAAAAATACATGCTGACAGAATTGTTCATCAATAAGCCACTGCCTGTAAGTAAATTTTATAATATTTTTGAAACTTATTTCGGAGATGTATAACTTTCCCAATATTTGTTTTCAAAAGTAATCCTTCAAAATCTCCATTGACTTACATGAAATCGGTTTCTTTCCTGTGATTTTCGCCAAGTATTTTCTCTTTTAATGATCTACTAAAATTTTGAGGTTTTAAATGCAGATTGAACTTGCTTAATGATCAATGAAAATCAATTTCACTTTCCACTTAATGGTATGTCAAATTCTCTGATATTTGTAATGTTGCCTCATTAAAAGTAGCTTTTTCTTAGGAATAAAATGCAATGATGCAGAATAACCCAGACTATTTGGTAATAGGCTCTTTACTTAACAGTGCAACATAGTACATTCTACATGTTCCAATGGCAAACTTTAATTACACTGATTTCTTACAGTATCAGAGCTTTCTTTTATTATCAGGAGATGGGCAGGTTTTTTTTCCCCTAACAAAAACTTTGATTTATCTAAAGAAAGTAACTTAGTTTGAATTTGTTCCTCCAGTACAAAGTTTTCAATTTTAAAAATCCTAAATTATTGTTGATTTTAATAGAATATAATCAACATTCTTGTGAAGTGATATCAGATTTAATTTCAAGCCCCGTCAACCTTTTAGGACATGATGTTGGAAATGCTAGTTCAGTCAATAAATAGCAAGAACAAATAAAATATTAATTTCTCTTTTTAACCGAAATACAATACACACAAAATTTACCTTTTTAATTACTTTAAAGCATACAGTTCAATATATTTAGTTTAATCACAATGTTGTGCTCCATTAGCTCTATCTAGTTCCAGAATACTTTCATCATCCAAAAGGAAGCTATGTACTTATTAGGCAATCCTCTCTCACTTCACACCTCCCCACAGTACCTGGCAATGATTCATCTGCCCCTTGTCTGTGTGGATTTGCCCATTCTGTGTATTGCCTTTACAAGGAATCATGTGATATGTGTGCTTTTATGTCTGATTTCTTTCCCTTAGAATAACCTTTAAGATTCATCTGTGTTGTAGCATGTGTCAGTACTTCTTTCTTCTTTATGGCTGAATGATATTCCATTGATTGATACAGAGATTTTTTTCAATAATTTATTTGTTGGTGGTTGTTTAGTAATTTTTCATCCTTTGGCTATTATTTTAGCAAAAATTTTTGCTTGCTTTTATAGGAAATGTAAATATTATGTTTTATGTTTCCTCCCCAAAACAAATTAAGAAAAAAAAGAATATCAGATTTGAAAATATCTATTTTTCTTAAAAAATATTATGTATACGTATGTATGAAAACACACATACACATATATCTTTTTTAATAGAGAACTCATTCTTCACATGCCAGCAGTAAAATTTATAATCCATATCCTCAGCAAAGCATAAAATTCACTGAATTTCAAGGATATAGTTAAATGCCAAGATTGAGAGCCAAGAATCTACTTGATGTATTGAATACATCCCAAATACAGTATGTCCAAGGTGGAATTATTTATCTTCTTATTTGTATTAGATTCTTTCTTGACTTTCACCTTTTCTATGCAATGCCAACTCCATTCCTTCAGGGACTCAATCTCAAAGCCTGGAAGCCATGCTTTGCATATTCTTTCCCTCATTAACAGCATATAAAATCCATCTTCAAATCCTTTGTGTTCCATGGGCTGAATCACTTGGACTTTTCTAGGTTTTATTCCCGCTGCCATTATATTAGACTTGCTCACCATCATGTTTTGCCTTGACTGTTCTTTCCTGTCTTGTCCATCACAGATTTATTCTCCACCAAAAAGATTGGAGGGAACCTCTTAAGACAAAACACCCTGATGCTTTAAGCCTCTAACAGTGCTCTTCTTGCTGTCTTAGTGAGATGCCATCTTATTGGGGAGGACTCAAGATGAGTAATAACATTGGGGTTTGCATTTTCTCAGTAAATTTGTCAATCTTAATTTGGATTGGACAGCAGGAACACTGCTCTGTGATTAAAAAATGTGAGGTTCCCTGACTAAAAAAAAAAAAAAAAAAATTCAACAAATTGTGTCAATTGCCTTAAACCCTCTGTAAGCTTTCTACTATTCCTAAAATAAAACCTCCATCTCAGTACAACCTATCAGTTTCCGTATGACCTAGTCTCTGGTTTGCTCCTCAAACTTACTAGTGTTCTCCATTCATTATGCCCCAACTATTCTGGCCTTTTTCCAGAATTGTCTCTGCATCACACCACTCTACAACCTGCTCCAATACTGTTTTAATTCCCCACTTTCACCTAAAACTCTTCATCTAAGAATTTCCTTCTCATGTTTGAGATCTCTCACCACACGTTGAATTCTCCAAACCACCTTCCAACTCCCCCAATCAAAACAAGGGTGTTCAAATGCCTTTCTTTGATGTGCTTTAAATTTATTTTCCTTTTAGCACTTAATGTAGTGTGTTACTGTGGGTTTTTGACAGCTTATTTGTTTAATCTAGCATTCCTACAATAGATTTTTAAATCAGTAAGGCTGTTCAAAGTAAAAAACACAAATATTCCTCTTAAAGTAAAATGGTAATAGATAACTAAGCCAATGTCACTCTTTGAGTTCTAAAATAGTGTGCTTAATTAATTTTTAAATGTTAGAAATTAGGAATAGTGTTCATTAATTTTTTTTATTCTTTAAATTGTATAGACCAAAAAAAGTAAGAATTCCAAGATAACGGATTTCAAAGACCAGAAGGTTAAATTTTGTTTGGAAAACAATGCTCAGTAAAATCAGCCTCTACATGATTAAAAAAAAAATCTGTAAAGATGTCAATCCAAATTACATGAGGGATTCCTAGTAAAGCAATTTCACTTTATAATAATTAGTTGGGTTTCAACCACTAGTTTAATTTTGCATGTTTTTTTCAAACCCCATTGTACCTGATTGCTTTAATATATCAATTTATAAGTTAAAGAGATTTATAATGCTGTAACATATCTCTCACTGACACATGTATCTGCACCCCATGGGTCCTGGCACTGGGTTAGCATATCAGGGCATGCACTCACCCTTTACCTCTGAGCCTTTCCCCTTAATCAGAACCTCTCTCAGTAGTTAATGAGCCAATCCCCTTGGCTTTCAGCCACTGCCTTTCAGAGCTGAAAAGGATACGCAGTAAAAGACAAGACTGCTACTCTTTCTTTTCTATTATTAACGAGTCTATCATGTTCTTGAAATGAAATCTATCAGAATTATTTAAATATTCAACAATCACATCATTTCGCTTGAAGATGCATACTTTCTTTTAAGAGAAGTTAGAGAATTTATAGAAAAGATCATAAGCTACAGATGGAACAGCTCTCTTGAAAGCCAAGATTCAAAATCTGCCCCCTTTTTGGCAGAACAGAGCTACATATGTTGTGGGGAGGTGACACTCCTGTGGGGGACAGGAAGATGATTTCTCTATACATGAATATGCTTGTAACCTGGCCAAAGAAAATGTGCTTGCGCTACATACAGCAAGCCTTTGCCAAAATCAGAAACCCTGACTGAGCTGTTTCACCCTTAAAACCTCAAGAAATTCTTTATAAATTCATTATGCAGTCTTACCAATTTGAAAATAAACATACTTTAGAAAGCATATTTTCTCAGAGAGCATAATTTTCACATTTTATTTTTTTACAGTAGTTTTTTATAAAATCAACTCCATAATTACTGTCATATTGAGTATGTGCGTCTAGTCATAGCTTCAGTCATTGGGCAACTATACATTTTAGTTTCGTAATTTTTAAGACCTATTTTGTGTGTACATGTAACAGTTAAGAGTTTGAATTTACTTAAATGTGTTCAGAAGACATAAGCTTGCCACCCATGAATTCAGAGCTGGAATGATAATGTAGAATGGCGGGTTCACTCTAAAAGACCAAAATCTTCCAGGTTTCTTCTGTTGGGGAAAACTAAAAGCTCTTTATAAAGAGTATATCTTCAATTCCTCATATCATAGATCAAGGTACAGGAAAAGCAAGTTCTGTGCTTAAGAAGCTTAAGTGGATATTACATTTTTTCAGGGGTTTAAGACATAAAGCATTTAGCTTAGCATTGTGCAAAATTGCCAATATTTTGAATTTAATCTTATAAAACATTAAGATAAAAGCACAACAAAATTTGAAATTTCAATTAAAAGCAACAATACACTTCAAACTTAAGTTGAAGGTTAAAGATTTTCTATTTTAGCCGGGTACGGTGGTCAAGCCTGTAATCCCAGCACTTGGGAGGCTGAGGCAGGAGGATTGCGAGTTCAAAGCTAGCCTCAGCAACTTAGGGAGGTCCTAAGCAACTCAGTGAGACCCTGTCTCTAATTAAAATACAAAATAGGGCTCAGTGGTGGAGTGCCCCTGGGTTCAATCCCCAGTACCAAAAAAAAAAAAAAAAAAAAAAAAGATTTTCTATTTTAACTGTCATCTGATTTTGCATTAGTATTTAATGATAATATAATGGTGCCGAATTTGACAAATATAGTTCTAAGAAAAAGCTTTCACCTGATTAAGATAGGGGAACTATATGAAACACTCAAAAGTGGTTTAAAAAAAGAATCTATTTTTAGACCGTGAATGTTGCATAGAAGAGTACAAGTGTGCTAGGAAGCAAGAGTATCAGATTTGTGCCGCCAGTTAGACAGAAGTGCTTTCCAGGTTTCTTCCACTGGAAGAACACGGGAACTCCTGTAAAAGATGTTTTGGATGCTATGCATTACAAATGCAGAAGAGTGAGAGCTTTTTGAGGAGATTCAAGTGACTATTGCATTCCTTAGGGTTTAGAAATTTCTGGATCAAATAGGAACAAGAAAAGAAAGTTCAAAATTTAGTTCTGTACAGTTACTAACCTCAAGGAATATGAAGGATAAAAGGGATATAGCTGGGATATAGCTGAGTAATAGAGTGCTTACCTAGATGTACAAGGCCCTGGGTTCAATCCCCAGCACCACAATAAAGAAGAAAAAGTAGAAGCAGAAAAGAAAGAAAGAGAAATATCAAGCAAGGATAAAGATTTTTTTTAATGATGCATTATCTGCAAACTTAATTTGTGATCCAATAAAATTAATTTATGCATTTTTAAATATTTACTATACAACATGTACCTATCACTAGTCACAAAAGTTAAACCTAAATATCTGACATCATATCATTCTGAAAATAAATATTTAAAGTTACATATAGACATACAAGTGCAGGGCAAGATAAGAAAGTATGGTACTATCTAAAAAGTAAATTTTTTAATATCAATTATATTCTTATATAATAGAATATTAATTGAAAGCTAATTTACTAATAGGGGGCTTTGTTATCTCATCTTTTAAACAATCTCACGCTCAGATCTTGAGTTCAACATTAGGAGAACATGATGAATCAGAATAACAAATTGTGCAAAAGATAAAATGAGTTCAGGAATATTGGTAATGGCCAGTATTCCTCCCTAGTGCCTGCCTAAGCCATGTCAGTGAATGCTGTGGTCTTTTATTAAAATAGTTCAGAGGATCTCTACAGGCTTGCTGTTATGGTCTATGCTTCATATGTTGATATGAAGTAACCCCCAAAGATTCACGTGTTGAAAACTTGATCTCCAACTCAGCCATATTCAGGGGTGGAGATTTTTGGAAATGTTCAGATCATGAGGGCTCTAACTCAATCAGAGTATGAATCCCTCTGATGGATTAATAATGTGAATGGGCTATTGGGAGGTGGTAGAAACTCTGGGAGATGGGGCCTAATTGAAGGAAGTAGATCACTGGGGGTATGTCTTGGAAGGTTATTTCTTATCCCAGGCCCTCCCTCCACTTCTGCTTTCTGGCTGTCATGAGCTGAGTAGCTTTCTTCCACCATGCCCTTGGCCGTGAGGTTCTCCCTCACCTCAGGCCTGGAATAATGGAGCAGATAACTACAGACTAAGAGTTCCAAAACCATGAGTCCAAATAAATCTCTCCTCCTCTAAGTTGTTTATGTCAGGTATTTTGGTCACAGGATTGAAAAGCTGACTAACATCTGGGGAGCCCAGGGCCAACTTTTACCCATTAGATTGAGAGAGGGAGCAGGTCGGTTCTCCAGGGCCCACCACGTACCAAATAAATGTACAGTCCCACATCCAATATCTTGATTGGTCATTGGTCTGAAGAAGGTCTGGTCATGGACTACAAGCTCATAGTAAATGTTAATCTGGCCTGCTAACTAAGATCATTCCGTTATATTTCATGTATGTCAGCTTTTATTCCAGTGGAAAAATTAATGTTCAGAAAATATTGAAATTTATATTTAAGACCACTCATAGCCCATAGTCTCATCAAATAGATTTTATTTCTATGTAAATTCCATTCAGGAAAATCAGCGAGGTGAATATTATAACTATCTTAGCACTGTTGGCCTATTATTTTTACTTTTAAATATTGTGAAAGAGATACCTAAATTCTTTCAGCAGTCCTGTGACCACCAGTGTTGCCCAGGTTTAATATCCAACCTTCTGATTATGTCTCTCTGCAGCTAGAGTGATGTTTCCAAAACAATATTTCAACATATCACTCGTGCTACCTTTTGTTTTTTCTTTCATTCTATTTTTCCTTCCACTGGAAGCTGCATAGTCAAATATGGCAGTGAGAACTGCATTATTAAATGTTTTTTAATTACTTTTTTATTTTTACAGACTGCATTTTGATTCATTATACACAAATGAATGGTTTTTTTCGTTTCTATGGTTGGGCACGATGTAGATTCATACCATTCGTGTAATCATACGTGTACATAGGGTAATGATGTCTGTCTCATTCCACCATTTTTCATACCCCCTCTCCCTCTCATTTCCCTCTATGTAATCTAAAGTTCCTCCATTCTCTAAGTGAAAGAGGTTTTTCCATGACTCAAAATGAATTTCGAGTTTCTTAGAAAGGTTGATTCTATTATGATCTGTCCTTTGCTTAGCTGCCCACCCTTCTCTCTCACACTTTCTTCTTTCTGCTATATGTTCTTATAGGTGAAAAGGAAAAATAAATAAAAAAAAAAGTAAAAGCGACTTCTTAAAAAATCTTGAGTTTTGAAGTGGCCTTTCACAAGTATGTAAATGCCCTTTGTTTGCTCTTGTGTATGTGGGGGAGGCACATTTTATGAAATATTTGATCTACTCTAATCTTCATCATCTTGATGATGCCTAAAGTCTCCTAACATCTAATTCTTTTACTCCTGTCCATGCCCAAAGATGCAACAAACACTCATTGTCTTTTACATATGCAAATGAATTTTGTCACTTCTATTGCTTCAGGTCTTCCAACACTTTCAATATTTACATTTTCAGTTTTATGACTTTTTAATTATGCATTAGAAGCATCAACAGAATAAAAGCATAAAACAAATTAAAATACAAATAAAATTCAAATGAGAGAAAAATACAGTGCCAATGATTGGACAGCCAGTGAGATAGATCATTTATTAATTCACAAATTTTAAAATATTCATCACAACTATTATGCAACTGGCACAGAGTTAGGATTTGGATGTACCATAGTAAGTAGGTGGACCAGATTCCTGACCCTGTTCTTTTTAATAAATGGAATGGCTCTACCTTGCCATAGTCTAATCAAGTACACTAGTTCAGTCTCTGTGAAAACCTTAAATTTTTTGTGTTCAACTTTTAAGATAATTTTCTTTATCATTAACATCTATTAATTTTGTTGATGTGAGATGCCACCAGACTTATTAGACTCTTCCTGCTCTGTTATTTTCTCCTGCACATTACTAGAAATTGCTTCATTCATTATTCTTCTGTTGAGTATGTGTGTGCCAATCACAAAGGGAAGGAAAAGGACATCTTATGAGCATTTCCCCCACTTCTTGTTGGGTAGATGGATTTCTTCTGTCCCACAAACCCCTTGCTGTTAGGTCAGCATATCTGTAAATCACAACTTATCATAAGTTATGCCAAACAGGACCCTGCTCCTGTACTTATCCTCAATAAATGCCAGTTTTTAATCAGTAAGAGAGAGAAAAATCCTGAGCAAAAGCTACTTGGAAAGAGAGAATAAAAGCATCACTGAGTCTTAGGAGACTTAAAGGATGAAGAGCAACATAAGAGAAGAAGTTACATACTTGCTGTAATATCACACTGACAAAAGGATCTGTCTTGTCTTGTGTCACCAGAGTTTCATTCAAAAATGTCACAAACAGGTCAGAGAGGAAGAAACTTCCGTGTATCCTAGTCCAGATCATCTCTGTTTGGACTGACCAACTTTCCTTCCTATCATTGTGCTAAATTTTGAGCCTATCATCTTCCTAACTGGCTAACATCCACTCCTGGAGGAAAGAAAGTATATAAAAAATAAAGATGAAGGGAAGAGAAATCACACAGAAAAGACTCAAATTTCACTTTCCAAATTCTCTGCATTCAGCATCCACCATTTTTCTCCTTATAATAATCATCCAAGGATTTCCATACTTCTCTCTACCTGTCCTTTACACCCTTGGAAACAAGGAGGTTGGTGGGAGACAAAATGAGAGAGAGAAATTCATCATAAAACATAATTATCTGGTATTCAGCAATCAAATGGAGCAGAGAAACTCCAACTGACATGGAGTAACCTGCATATTGATCAAAGCATATTGAATTTCTTCTGAACCCTCTGGGTCAATAATTCACCTCAGTTTTTGAATAGGGTCGCTGCAATAAACCAGCCTATTGAAAACTTGTTATGATTTTTTAAGTAATTAATCCTTTCCATTTGTACAATCTTCATTCTGAAAATCTTCTTCCAATGACCTTTTGGAAGTGTTTCCATCCATCCCTATGGATACTCTCCATCAGTTCATGTACACTTATGAGCCCACTGTTTACCAGCCTTGCACATGTTGAAGAAGAGTTGATCAGGTTTTAAGGAGCTTGATTTCCTACGTTTGTGGCTTATTTACTACTACCATCATTATATTCGTCAAAGAACAAGATCAGGATATGACTTCCAGGATTTAGTGGTGAAAAAAAATCTCTGTTCTCATATACTCAGTCTTCAAATAGAACAAATGTTTTTCTTTGAAATTATTTCCACATTCAATATTGCATTTTCACCACAAATATAGGAAGGAATGGAGACAATTTGGTATAGATTTGGTTTAAATTAGAAAAGTAAAACCTCAACATTCAAATTTAAGGAAATATTTTTATCTGATATAACAAAGGAAAATTCTTCAGGCAAATTATCTTTAATAACATTAATAACAATAATACTAAATAAATAGTAATTTGATGCCAAATATCATGCCTGCATTATGAATTTGTGGGAAAAATTAATAGAATTTTATTTAGATTATCTAGTGAACAACAGAAATCACAATTATATATTGAAGAATTAAAAGGGGAAAGAAACTGATTGGCTATCACTGTGCATTCTTGGACTCAAACCTGTAGCCCTCAGAGTCCTGCACCGTTTCCATAGCAACACAGCAATAGCTAGTGTAAAAGCTATAGTTATCTCCAGACAAAGGGCTTGCCCAAGCTTTCATTTCAGTACATAAAAATTTGAAAGACAAACCTGAATTTAAGAAAAGCTCAAGAAAGGACTAAAGAACAAGCCCTTCCTTTAAAAGTAGAAAGGAGAAATTTCAATATGCTATATGTCAAATCCAAACTGATGCACCATGAACACCTTTAACAATACAATTTTCAAAACAAATTAATTGAAATGAAATAAAATTCCCTGAATTATTTCTTTAGTCCCCATATCAAATGAAGAAAACTCAATTCTATCAAGTTTGTTGACTAATACAGCTTGAAATTCCTGAGCAACGTTGAAAATCCAAGTTGTCTTATGTCCATTAAGAAGAACCACATCATGTAGTCCACAGTTCTGATAATATGATAATTTTCAAATTAGATATTTAAAAAGTATGATATCATTAATGCATATGAAACTATCTGAGGAGGAAATGTATATATTTGAGTTTATCTTCATTTCTCTCTTCTGTACAATGGTCTCTAAAAAGTTCAGTAAGTAACTATTGAATTAATGACACATAATCTAACAAAATCCAACACTAGTAACTATTTTAAATTGTAAACAAACTTTATAAGAATTTGGATACATTCTTAGAGTTACAAGAACTTTGTATAAAATCTAAATTCTGTAAACAGCATGTTATTAGATTCTCTTTCTCTCCCAATCTAACGTACTAACTGAAGTATTTGAAATATTTTCAAACAAATGGGACCCTCACATAATCAAATGATAAAGCAAATCTAATTACCATTTATTTTTAATTTTTTCTAATATTTTATTTTGAGAGAATCCAGTAATACATAAGTTCCAAGGAAAACTGAAAGCAATCAACCACTGAACTTTTCAGAGTAAAGAATTTGACTCCTGAGTAAATTTCAAAACATATTCTATATAATGAAGACTCCTGTGTGTAATGGTAAGAGCCTTGTAAGGACTGAACAATAGAGTCAAGAACACATGCCAATGCGAATGTTGCATCATTAAATCACAATTAGTCAAAAACTTAATTATGACTGAACAGAGGGTATTTTCAATATGAAATACTTGATGAATCACTTAAAAAGTTATATAAAATAGTTACTTTTATCTCTGAGTTCATTAAACTGGTAGTACATTATATTACAAAACAGATTCTTCAACATTTCATAATAGGTTGAACGTTGTTCATTTGCTCATCATTTTTAACTTAAGAATGTATCCATAAAATAATTTTCATTTTTAAATGAAAGTGATGATCCAAAAATACAAACCAAACCATTTGTCAATGTAGATACAAAATAAAATCAGGATAAAAGGTGAGCAGATGTGTGTAGTCACATTTTTATTGTCTGTGTTGCACATGAGTATGCAAACTCTTCCACGGTTAAGAAGGTTCACACTCATATTAATTTAGGCTGAAACCTTTAGAAATCTGCATAGGTGTTCCACAGCTCTGCAAGGCCATATAAAAGTAGCATCTCCAAAATGTTTGCAGAGAAAGGAAATATCTGTGTCAAATGAACAATCTTAATGTCACAAAATTTCAAGAAGTTGGAAACTCTACTCTCAATCAGGTATAAAACACCTGAGGACCCGGGATAGTTTGTGGCCACTCAAGGATACCCATGGGAAAAGACAATGTGTTTTATCTGTTTTTAAGATTCTACATAAAAGTCAATGCAAAACAACCAACATGTCTACAATGCTGTTTCTCTAAAGTCATAACTGGTAAAGGAAATGAGGATTTTGATGTTTAGCATACATGTGTATGATTTCACTACAATTTTTTGATTTTTTTCATTCAAGCAAATATTGCTCAGTTCTTCTAAATAATTTTTAATCCTTTCCTATTCACTACCAAATATTTTGTATTTCAAAATCAAGTGGGGAAATGGCAAATTGGATGGTGTAGAAAAAATAAATAAATGGCAGCCTACTTCCAAAATGCCTCATTTTCATATCCCTTTGAAGGGTTCTTATTTAAGACCCATTAAAAGAGAGGAATCAAGAAAAATTTTGGTGATATAAAACAAGCCACATGTGAAATGCACTCCAAAGGAAAAGAAAAATCTATCTCAGATAAGCCAAGTTAAAATCTATTAAAACAGAGCCATTTTTCCTACCACTGTGAATCAACACCCTGGGGAAATCTAAGTTAGAAATCTATAAATCAGCCTAGTGAGATGGAAGCACAAAAAGAGAGGTTATATTTTATTTTGTACAGACTGACATTGGACTAGAATACTGAACAGGAAACTTTGAGAAAAAAGTGAAAATGTTAAAAGACACCCATCAATTGACACTAAAGTTCAAGGAAACTTTCAGATTATAAAAAGCAAAGGACACAATATACCTGACATCGCTAGTTATTTGTGGTCTGAGAATTACCATAAAAATTGCCAGAAGTTGAAACCAGAAGGTTTATTTTAAAAGGGACACTAAAATAACACTTTGATGAGGAAAGACCTTTTCAAAGAGGTCTTATGGCAAAAGCCTTAATAAAACTTTCTCAGATAAAAATTTCAATTCAATATTATACTGGGAGTCTATACTAACAGTATCCCATTTTGAACTGACTTACCCCCTGTGCTAAGACAATTTATATGTAAATTCTATGGAAAATTAGGTTAATGTGCCTTTTTCATGTAACTGACAGTAAAAGCAAATGTATCTTGCCTCTTGGCTTCTAAACAAAGACCTAGCCAACCTTGATGTGAGGAAGGGACTCAGGAAGAAGTACCAGAAGCTCAGACTCTGAAAGAGCAAACTGTGCTGATTCATGATGTCAAAACTTGAGCTGCTGCCAAAAAAGTCAGGTGTGCAAGGGATCTCTGAGCATCTTTTAACTTGTTCAGTCTCTAATGTATTCAGATGTTGACCTTGGAAGCATGAAAAGGGTTAGCAAGGACTAAGAAGCTGCCCTGGGAAATCAATTTCATGAATAGGCAAAGAATCTCTACTTAAATAATACTTAGTTTCAGAGTATATTGTATTTTCTAACAAAGTGTTACCCTCCCTATTAAAGGTTCCGACTAAAGGTTATTATTTATCCAACCCCCACCATGTTTTTAAAATATATATTTTAATAAGTACAAAGTAACAGGTATGTAAAAGAAGTGGAGGTCTGGGAACAAAGGGAAAATAAATACGTATGCATTGAAATGCTGAAACCAATTGTGAGATAAGTCTACAAATCACATGTTGTCAAGGCCTATAGACCCAAATCAATTTCCAAAACCAAGCCCTTATATAAAGAAATATTTTTTCAAAGAGCCAAGAAACATAGTTTATATATTTTAGTGTCACCATTTAATTTATAGTGATAGGCCCACTATTCACCTGGTTGCCTGAGGTCAAAACCATGTGTCCTTCCCAGTTTTTATTCCCTCTACATCAAATTGGCCATGAAGTCCTGTTAGGGCAGTTAGCCAATAACTGTCCAATCTCATCACATCCTTATCTTTCTAGTAACAATTTAATTCTAAAAGATAAGTAAAGGGCTATAACAATTTCCATGCTGACTTCAAATCTCTTTTTCCATATAAATTTCTGAACCTGTTTTTTTTTTAATAGTACTGCTTTACAACAACATATCCCTTTTCATAAAGACTCAAAGTTCAGGTAGCATAAAGATCAAGAGCAGAGGGGCAAGTCTTGAAACACTATAATCCTCAGGTATATCTGCTCTTAAATGTAAATAACAACAATAATAATAATAGGGTCTATCTCATTGGATTGCTGAAAGCCCAGACCTCAGAAAGGCTCAATATGTGCCAGTTATCATCATCATCATCATCATCATCATCATCATCATCATCATTTTTATTTTTGTCAAATTCCTCTATTTAGAGTCTAAAATGTTTGACTAATATCTTTCAATCATCTTACCCAAATTTTATCTTAAAGACCATTTTTCCTCACCCACCTTGGAAATTTGTTAAGACTTTCTTCTTTTTATGTATGTAATATTCTACTCTTCAAAATATTAGACATCTTTCCCACACACAAAAATCACCATTACATGGGACTTCCCTGAAATCCCAAATGAATGAAAACTCAGTGAATCACAACCAAGTTCTCAGCCATGTCCCCCTGCCCTACAAAGTCACACGTTCTTTTGAAATGAGAGCAATGCTTTAACATTCTATTCTTGAAGGGCCCTTGCTATACAATGTGGCAAATTAATAAAATTCAAGTGCTGTTATATTCTCTAGACTCTAGAAATCAATTATAGTTTATTGAACAGTAGAAAGGTCAAGCCAAACAAGAAATAGCACTTCATTATGTAAGAATGTTTGCAACCATGGAAATAATTCCTGAGTTGGTATTACTTCTACATTTGAACTATTACCTTCCATAAATATTGTAAATTACACTATTTATAAGATATACATTAGGGTAGAGTTGATGAATAAATATCAAAACTAGTAGAGAAAATAATTATTCTTATTCTTCTTTTAATTTACAGTATTAATGTTTGAACTAATAGTCTATACAGAGTGGATGATTCAATAACTAGCATCCTAAAATATACACTTAAGTTTACTTTGTTGTTAATACACTGGCTAAAATCAATGAATAACTGGCAATATCCAGGTCTCTAATGTGCTTTGAAATAATGAATTGTCCTATGTTATGAAAAGCAGTGAAAGAAAACTCACAGTAATATTACTTCTGAATTATTTTCAAAATTTTCTAGGTGAGAAATAGCTTATTTAATTTGTTTCTACTCTTGTTTTGCTTATTAAAAAATAACTGTTCTGAATTAACTTCATGTCCATGCAAAGTAATATTTTATTATCTTACTTTACCTAAATGGTAATGATTCTAAACATAAACATAAACTATTAACTAATCAGGAACTGTCTTGTTATCCCCACAATATTAAAACCTATTATTCATTGTGCCAAATGACATGCTTTGATATATTTACATAAGAGGAAAGTATATTTTGATTTGACTCATTTAGGCAGAGCTAATAAATAGAATATTTAGGTATGGATAGACTTTTGTGAATTGTATATTTTAAATTTTTTATAATTTAACTGATAAGTAGACTATAATAGGATTTATGTAGATTGATAAGAATAATTTACATTATTAAATTGTTCTCATTTTAACACACATTATATCGTAGCATTTACCAGCAAACATACTGAATAATTATAAAAATAAATTGACAATTAAAAGTTCAAATCCAAGATTAAAAAATAAGAAAAACCTAGAGAGATCAAACTCATTCCATGAAAGGCATCCTATTTGCATAGCCTCAGATCATTTCCCTGAAATACACATTAATTACTGTTGTAACATAGATCCACAGAGTTTTTGATAGTCCTTCCTCCAGAAGGTGGAGGTTAATTTTACCTTTCTTTAAGTGTACAGTGGACCTAAATGGACTTAATGATTCACTTCTAGCAAATATATGGTGGAAAGGAAAAACAGTAACTTCACAGTAAAGCAACATAATAGGCAGCGCTGGGCTCTGTGGTCAATACTAACATCCCCAGCATGAAACGAGGGCAATACAAATTCCCTAATTCGAAGTCATGAGTTAGGTACATCACTTCACTAGCATTCTCCTCCAGATCGACAACCTCCATCTCATCGTGGCAAAATATCAAACACAAAATGAGGGAAATTCAGCAAGCACTTGAGGAATATGCTTCAAAAGTGGCAAGGTCATATAAAACAAGGAAAGATGGAAAGACTGTCACAGATGGAAGGAAGCTAAGGGCATCCACCTAAGTGCAACATAGTATCTTGGATATGATCATAAAGCACCAAAAAACATTAGTGGAAAATATTAGGAAATCCCAAAATCTGTAGTTAGTTGGAGAATATTATATCAATTTTAATCGTTTTGATAAATGTACAATGGTTATGCAAGGGGAACTGGAACTTTCTATACCGTCTTTGCAATGCATTTGTAAATTTGAAGTTACTTCAAAATTAAACCACTGAAACTCAGTACATGAGTAAATGAAATAATGAATGTGAAGGCTAATATAGACTATGCAAAAGCAAATTATCACTCCATTATCATAACCATGGTGAACTCTAAACATGAGAGTACATGGGGTTGTGTGTATATGTGTGCACGAGTGGTGATAAAGTATTGCTAGAGTCTGAGTCAGTACTGGGTTATAATATAAGAACACAGACTCTAGTAGCAAATTCTCTCAGGTTGAGTCCTGGCTTCTATGCTAACAGCTACAAAACTAAGTTACCAATCTCTTCATAAATCCATCTTCTCAAGTTTAAAATTTAAAAACATGTAATACCTACATATACTAAATAACCAATGATAGCCACTCTCAATTCATTCCTTCCCTGCACATTCATGCTATTACATTAAAAATGGAGTCTAATTCCCAGTCCCTTCCTCTCCTATGTGGACTAGCTTCAGTGATTTGCCTTTGCAAGGACATAGTGGCAGAAATAAAGTTCTCTGATTTCCGGAGCTAAGTCTTAAGAAGCTTTGTGACAGTTGCTGGATCTCTAAGAACATTACCCTGGATTTGCTCCCTCTCAGAGTTCAGCATTCATGCTGTGATGACTCCAAATTCCATGCAGAGTTCACACATAAGTGTTTTGGCACAAGGTCTATGCTGAGCTCACAATCACCAGCCAGCATCAACTGAGACCCCTTAGACATTCCAGCCCAATCAAGACCCCAGATGACTGCAGATACTCCAGCTGAGGTTACATGGAGCCAAAGAATGAATCAGAAAAGCCACATAACTGTGGAAGATTAAAAATAATGTTGCCTTAAACCACTAACTTTGGGGGTAATTTGTTTTGCATCATACCTTCTACATCTACTGAGAAAATAAAATAAATAACTGCATTATCTGTATTTTAATTTTTGTTAGTTATTATTCTCATCTCTACCAGAATTCCCTTAACAGTTACCCAACCAATTACTCTTTTACCTCCCCTTCCCCTCTTACACAGAACTAAAAAGCAATTTTTAAGCACTTTTATTCATACTATTTATATATTATCAACAAATTTCATATGGACCATTAGGATGACTTTCACTAAAAGGAATATCCCAGAAATTGGAGTTTGAAAAATATACGCAGACAAATCACCCCTGTATATAATGACTAGATTAGCCTACTCATAATTTGGATTGACGCAGCAACTAATTATTGAACACCTGCCAAAAACCAATTACCATGCTGGGCAGGACAGATGAAATGATGAATGAGATGGACAATGGTCCTTTCCTCTGGTAGTTTGCAGATTCAGTCCATCAAGAAAGACAGAAAATTATGCAAGCAATTATATAATACAATATGTACCCTGATATGAAAAGATACAAAAGATATGAGAAAGCGTAGCATAAATGTATGGTTTCTGACCTGTCACCCAATGCATCTCATGGTGTCACTGCATACTGTCAGGATACTGCTGGGTATTCTAAATTTTCAGCCCCAACACACTGACATCTTTTAACTTAGTGCTAAGTAAATTTTTTTTTTTTTTTTTTTTTTTTTTTGCTTATAGACATCATGAAAGAAGAAAAATTACTGAGATACTAACACACAGAGATCAAGAATGTTTAAGAATCTCAGGCAGACGTACGGAACACCTCATTTTTGCAGGTCAGAAAAGATTTATTTCTGAAAACGCATACTGGTTGGCAGTCAGGATTTGATCCAGAGTTTCCTTCTCTTTTACTGGCTCTCCTTCCAATTACCTAATTGTGGGTATCTACAAAGACTCAGTGTTGAATCTTTTATCTATGCTTCAGAGAGAAAATCTCTAGGTGGGTGCTCCCAGGCCTTTGCCCCCTCTACTTATTTCAGTCCCTCATTTCCTGTCATCTATTGTCATCACCACATGGTTTCCTAGTATCATTTCAAACTCAAAATAGCTGTAAGACGTCTCTGCTCCAGACCTGCCACCTTCTTATGTCATTCCTGTTTCTCTCAACATCTGTTCTTCTTAACATTCATGCAATGAAAGCATCTACCTCTAAACATTCCCTTCTCCTTCAGAATGGGATGTGTGCCCTATCACTTCTTCCTTCCTTGTTCCCTGGAATCAACTGTGTCCTTTCATTTCACAGACTTCATGCTAGGCTGGCCCTTACCACCACCCACTTCAGCTATCCACTTGACACCACTGCTCTTTCTCCAACAGAAAATGTGAGAACAAATGCACAAAAACTGAGCCTTCTTTCTTTGTGTTCAAGGAACAAAACTAAACTTGATTCTGTAAATAGGGAAGGGGGAGAAAACATTTGTGGTCTTCTTTAAAAGCATTGATTAACCTTTCCTGCCACTCTCTAGATAGCCTCCCCTCCCACAACTGACCTCCCTCTGCCAGTTTCCTTTTAGCCTATAATTTGGGAAGTTTTTTTTTTTTTCTTTTGTTTTGTTGTTTCATTTATCTTTCTTATTCTGATTCTCTGCCCTTGATGTAAATGCATGTTCAATTCCTTACATTAGCAAAGATCAAACAATACAAAAACATACCAAACATACTTTTCTGTGGAATGTGACATGTCAGGTATTAAAATATATCTGAAAGCTTTAACAATGTATTTAATGTCATATGAGATACAGACAAATAACAGCAGAACAGATTTACTCAAAGGTTGAACTGACATTGGTCTCATTAAAGTCACCCTTGACCTTGGCTTGTCTTCATGAGAGTGTGGGGATGCTGCTTCCTCCCTCCCTTGTGCCCTCTGTTCTGCCTTGAATCAAACACAGCATATCATTTTTGACAAGTTCCCTTTCCTATTTCTAGCTGCTTTCTACAGTACTGTATTTAAATCTTTAAATTTAGAGAAGATTCTGGATTTATAATCGCCTTTAGGTTGGTTTTCTCAATACCAGTATCATCAGTGATCACACACTTGTTGATACTTTGCAAGTGGAGAAATTCTAATTCAGATTCAAATCTGAACCCATGTGTCCATCTGCTCTGCTGACATCACTCTTCATAATCAAATGAATTTATGATATGTAAAACATGATTTTCTTTGAAAAAGCTGTTTCTTTTGCCCTTCTGAAATAAGGATGTTCACAAATAATACGAAGCACCATTTTAACCTTTAACTCCCAGATATTGGGCTCCATAAAGACTGGGCTTGGTAGGTTGGTTTGTATTTAGCTGTTATGTTCCCAGCAATTTGACTAAAGCTTGCACACAGTGGGTGTTCTTTATACACTTACTAAGACATGAATAAATGAACCAGTCAATCTAATAAAAATTTAAATATGCCCCCCATAATTGCATATGGAGAAGTTTTAGGTTATATAAGTAGCATTCCTTCCCATTCATTGTCTCACCCTTTGCCCCCATCTTCCTTACCCCACACTCTTCTCCTCCATCTGAGCTCTGCTTTTCCCAGCACATCTCTCCCTCTCACCCTCCTCCTCCACCCTCTTTTTGTTCTTTTGTAGATGTTCATTAACATGTGTTAATGTAGTCAAAGCAAGTGAAGAGGGAGAAAGAGGATGTATCTGAAAAGGAAAAACCAAGACAGACAAGAGACTATAAACATAATGGAAAAGGAGAGAGACCCAAGGGTAGACTAAAAATAAACAAAAAACAGAATAAAGGTAAAGATTTTTTAATGGGTATGTCTGAGAAAAACAAGAGGAAGGTTAAGAAATACATGTATTTTCAATCCTGAAATCAAGGAAAACCAGTAATTATTTTACTACCACCACCAACAACAAAAACAAATCTTTAAATTGGTAAGGAATATTCAGTTCATATTCATGAACAGAAATAGCAGAAATATAAAATAGAAATGTAGAGTCCGCTGAATTTTTTTTAAAAATGCAACAGTTTTGAGTTCCAGTTCTTGAAAAGCCTCAATCAAACATCATGACAGATGCAAACACAAGACTGGCTAAACCCTAACTCCCTAAACTAGAAAATTCAAACTAAACTAAACTGAAGCTACATTTAATTACTGTTAACTATCTGCATGGCAGAAAATGAAAATCTTACAGAAGCACACACCTATAGTGTTACAGGGTAATTCCAGTAGTTAATTTTATTTTTTTAGAATTTAATTTTCAAATATAATAAATGATAGATAAATATTTAACTCCATCTTTCTGTAATTACGAATTGTCAAAAGTGATATTTAAATATAGAAAAATATTAATATGGCTATCTCAAAATTAAACACAAATAAAAGCAAATGTTTAGAGCCACCTGCTCCTCAGACAAGAAACTATGAACAAAAAAAGGGAAAAAAATGAACATCAAAATAAAAATAAAAATTATTAAAATATAAAACTAACTTTAGCAACAGGGTTTTTAGTTATACTAAATGAACATTTCATGGACTCAGGATTATCATGCTTTGAGTGCATCCTGGAAGGTAGTGAGATTAGAAGACACCTAATCCCAGTACTATAAAAAGAGTGTATTTGCATGTGGCCCAAAGGGTTCAGGTCCAGGTTTATCACTAATGTGTTCCTTAGCCCTACACAATTAGTTTCCTTTTGAAGAAATGTGATAAGTAAAACCTACTCATTACAAAAATGTTATAATGGATAGTGATTTTTAAAATTTATTTTAGTTATAGATCTTTGAAATGAACTTGGGCTATTTAGAATATTTATTTTTATAGTTGATATTCCTATAACATTTATTTTAATCAAAACATCTGTATATGAATTTTTGCAGGAATATGAATATGAAGGAATAAAATTAAATATGCTCTATTTTACCTAACATATTGATAGTCTTGGCTTCTAAATGAATTGCAGAAACACTAAAATACCTTATATCCACTTTATTTTGTCATTATTTTATTAGCCAGATAAAAACAGTTTAACTTAAAATACAACACTTGCCAGGTAGTCAGTTCCTTCTCCTCTGATCCTGACTGCTATCTAAGATGTTGGAAATCCAAGAAAATGAAAGAGACAGAGAAAGGAAGAAAGGAAGAAAGGAAAAAAAGAAAGAAAGAAAAAAAGAAAGAAAGAAAGAAAGAAAGAAAGAAAGAAAGAAAGAAAGAGAAAGAAAGAAAGAAAGAAAGGAAGGGAGGGAGGAAGGAAGAAAGACCTGGTTGTTTTAATTTAGCATCTCCAAATTTTGCCTTTATGTTAATAGCTACGTATAAGTCAAAGATATGGAGTTAACACACAAAAGAAAAAAAACAGCAGTGAACCATACCATCAGTGTTCATACGACTCTGTTTCTCCCTTTAATGATCTGCCCTTTCACCATCTTCTTAGTCCCCAAATTTGGCTATGGTAATACTGGCCAGCAAAGATGTGCCTGTGTGCCAATATGCCTCCCTATGCCATCTGCAGATATCATCTGCCATGGGCTCCACACAATGGTTTATAAAGGGAAAGAGCTAAATAGAAATTACCACTTATAGTAATTATATTTGTTCTGAGTAATGTTAGCATTATTTCTAATAGAGTACTTAATAGTGTAAGGCAATTTCAACCTTTACTTCTTAAATTTCATGTAAATACAAAACTACATTTTGTAATCACCCAAATGAATTTTTAAGCATCTAGCATTTATATGTCATATAAATTTAGCTTATTAATGCAACAGAAATAATTATATAATCACACATTTGAGGCAAAAATTTCAGCCCAATTTGTCATTATCTAGACAGTTTCTATTCTCCATCTAGTTACCAGCTTCTCAGAAGCCCAGATTCCCATTTCTGAGCATGTTTAATCGACCAGTATGGTTGTCATGCCAACCAACACAGAGAATTCTGAGCTTACATGGGGCTTTTCAATACAGTGACCCAATTACTATCTGTCAACAAATTCAGCAGCAAAATAAAGGGACTAACACATTAATGAGATTTCCTAAGACTAAACTATAGAGATGTTTGCAATAAGATTGCCAGCAATTTTTAAATAATCAGAATTCTCTAAGTATCACAAGTGTGATGCTTTTAATCCTTTGCCTTGATTATTGTATATGAGCCTATTTTGTATCAAAAATGCTTGCAGTCAACATGTTTTAGCTTCTCCTTCACTACAAAAACAAATGTGGAATAAACATGGTATGTGGATAACATTTTTCAAATTGGAAATGCCTGAATATCAAAATTATCTCAATTCCACATTATAAAATAAAACTTTCTAAAAGCATGGGTTTAGTTGTACAATCCTACTAGCTATTACTTGAGAAGGTCTCTATTTCAAAACAGAGAACAACACATGTTGTGGTTTGGAGATTTTTGAAACAGGATGAAATCAACTATTCATTAAATATAAAATATGTTGTCTTTTTTGTAGGAGGTAAACAGGTCAGCATAAATGGTAGCACTGAGCTGAAAGAAATACTTAAACTAATGCTTTGCATGTGTAACATAAAATGTTGGTCACTGAAGAAAACAATCAGCATATATTTAAATGGAGTGAGTGTGTGTGTGTAAGAGAGAGCAGAATAAACGTGTAAAAAGTGAATGTCTCTGTTTTCTGACAAATCTTTTCCCTGTGTGTTATGGACTTGAGATACATTTTTTAATATTATCATTCTGCTGGCAGGCTCTATTTATGAGGCAAAAGAAAATTGATAAATAGTTTATTCTATAAATAATGCCAGATGACAGGTATGCTTACTTATTGAAAAGAAGAGACAAATAAAATATGTGAATTGAAAAGGTCTTTTAGTTCTAGTACAATGATAAGAATGTAACAATGTTCTCACATTATTACAAAAAATATCAGGATTAAAGGACATGTCTAAAATTAATAGAAGCAGAGATAAGGAGCTTTCATGCAACTCTTTACCATTGCAAATAAGAAAATTAAGGTCATAGAGGTTAAGTGACTTGCCATATGCTACCCAGTCAACTAGTGTCAGCCACAAAATGGGTAGCTCGCTTCATTATCTAACAGGAATTTGTAAAGACTTTCGAATAAGTTATTATTAGTGATCTTATGTATAATGAAAAAAAATTTTATAAAAAATTAACATTTAAAATTGAACTCAGAACTTGATGGTAATTATTATATTTATCTATATAGCAAAGAAAAAATTCAAGTTTCTCTTACCTAATAGGTACAGACTACTCATAGAATAATGATATTTAAATGGAAGCAATAGCCACACACACATAGCCACACACACACACACAGGAGAAATATTCAGTATAAATTAGGAATATTCATGTTTTACTCAATTATTCATACATGAGGGCACGCACACACACACACACACACACACATACACACACAGACACTTCTAAAACAGCAAATTATCTTCCAAATATATTGTCATTTTTACATTTTTTGAAAATTTACAGTGTCTCTCAAACTCCCAGAAACAGTTCCACATATTAATATCTTTATGGGGAGCCCATTTTTAATCAAATTGATGCCTTGATATGATACCCTGTGGTCATATTTAGATATTAATCATAGAACTGATAATCTTCACACAACCTCAGTGGTCATGAGTAAAACTGGCATTGAAATGAAAGAATTTATTAAGACAGGTAACAATGCTACAAACGACCAACTATATTTTTCTTACAGTATAAAAATTATTGGCTCTACTTGAACAATTAGATCTCACTATAAAATTATTTTACTGAATGCCAAAGAAAAGTAAAACTTATTGGAAACACTAAGCTCAGAATGTGGATTATGTCAATTTTTGTTTTATTTTGGTATTTTATGTTGGATATTTGTTAACTACTGTTTGAAATATATTTTTAAAAATTTTAAATAAGACTAAGAGTAATTAAAGAAAGAAAATAGCCAAAAAGAAAGTCAATTATATATGGCATTTCTACTGTAGTGATATATTTGCTTTTAATGAACTTGAGAAACATACCTTTTCTTACAGTGATACTCTATAAAATTGAAAATGGCATTATTTTTCATTAACAGTTTATTTAAAGCATATCTGCTGATATTAATATTAATAAAATTTGAGATATTAATATATTTTGTTTCATTACTTTATTTGTTAAAATACATGTAAGACTGTTAACTCAATTCTTGATTCTTCAGAATCTGATAAAAATTTGTTTTCCTATTTCATAGAAAAATTTAAATGAAATACAAAAGTACATGCTGTCTTTTCATTTCAATTACTAAGGTCTGTTTTTAAGATTTCCATATTATATTTTAAACATAAAAATATAATACAAGAAACCATCATAAACAATGTAACATGTAAACTTATAAATAGTACTTCTGTGGACTTTTAAAAAAGTTTTACATTTAACTTTATATTTTGTCAAATTATCCAAGCTGATATATTTTCTAACTAATAAAGAGAAACCTATTATTATAGACTATTACATTATGCATTTTTGGAGGAATTGTCCTTAAAAAAAAACTAATAATTGCTATTCTGAATCACATTCTATGGCTCCATACACTACAAATATTCTTCTTCCACAATTCCCAGAACATTGATGACAGAGCCGTTCTGGTTGCCCACCAATCCTGCCTGGAAGCATTACAGAGTGCTATAATATTCTACAAAGTACTCATGAAATCATCTTCATATCAGAAACTACTTGTTTTACTCGGATCACTTAATGCCTTGAAGTTCTTTTCCTCCTTAACTTGTCTTAAGTTTCTAAAGTTCTTCTACTGTTCTAGAATCTTGGTATTTAGTGGGGAAAGGTTTGAAAGTAGTTTTATATTATAATGCAAACTCTGATCCTCTTGCTTCATAATTTTCATCCATTTATCACAATCAAAATTTTTTCTTGTTTTGGTTTTATTTTTTAACCTTAGTAAATTTAACTTGTCTTGATTTAGCTTAGTCATCTGTAAATTAAGATCATGGAAGTACCTTACCAATAGTGTTATTGTCAAGGATTACAAAAATTAGTAAAAGAGAAGCACTTGAAAGAAAGCTCAGTCACATGTTATCTCAATAAGGGCTAAATATTATTACAACTTTTGTAACATCTACATAGGTGAACCCCTAATAGAAACCAAAATCAAACACTTATCTTGCCCATCACCCTTCTTTGGAACTGGTAGAGTTCAAATATTTTCCTGTCTTAGATAGGGTGCAATTACACACAATAGCTTAAATGAGGAGTAATTTATTCATTCAAATATATAGAGAATGCCAATTGGTCTACTATTCAAAAATTTTAATTCAAAATTAATAATGCTTGAACTTTAGAAAGTCTAGAAGGAAAAAGAGTAAAAATAATGATGACTCAATGAATGGAGTGGCATCAGAGAAATGTACTGAAACTACAGAAGTTCATGGATTGTGATGAGTGTGGGAGTCTGGGAAAGATTCTTGGATAACACCCTGGTTGAATCCTGGAGTGAATAATTAATGTGATTGGCAGATCAGAAAGAGGATAGAGAAAGAAATCAAGAAGGGCCCACTACAAATGAATGAGGACATGCCTTGCTGTGAGCTTAAGTATCTTTATGCTCATGAATTATGAGATTGGAAAGGGGCAGTAGAGAGTTTGCTATGAACCACATTGTAAAGGAATGATATTCCAAAATTAAGATAACAGATAAAATCTTACAAATAGTGAAAATAATGGAAGCCTTTAAGCAATAGAATTCATGAATGTATTTAGTTTGAGGGAAGAAACTCTAATTAAATGAATACTGATGAGATGAAGAGAAGCATAATGCAGACAATTGCAATAGCTTAAGGCAAGAATTGATTAAGAGTCTTAACTGAACAAAGATGAGAAGCCATCATTGGGAAACATGTCTGAGTTAAAAGCATTGGATAATTAACTAGATATATGTGAAAACTGTGGAAGGCATTAATAATGACCCATAGCTTCTAGCTTGGGACACAACATATATAAATGGTGATAGAAATGATGGAAGTCAAGAACAGTGAATGTAGAGTAAATTCAGCAATTAATAAATAATTCCATTTTAGACACATTTGAGGCACATATGGATATCTGTGGTAGGCAGCTTCTTAGACGGCATTCTATAAAGTCTACTTAGTAGTATTCATGCCCTTCTGAATTCACTTGTGCAAGGGCTGCACTTAGAGACTTGCATATAGAAAAACAGAATATAGCAGAAGTGATGGGATGCTGCTTCCAAGATTACATTACAAAACATGGTGGTTCCCATTTTATAAGTTCTCTACTTATCTCTTCTAGATCCTTGGTTCCAAAGAGGACAATTATCATGTCATGTGGCAGCCCTGTGGAAAGATTCATGTGGTGAGGAACCAATCCTGCCAACAAGTATCATGTTAATAAGTTATCAAGCAGATTTCCTTCCTCCACCCACTTGAGTCTTCAGATGAGGCTCCAACCATGTCCAGTAGGATGCCTGCATCCTCTTGTTTCTAACATATCAACCTGTTTCCCTCAAATATTTTTGATATTTTCTTATATGTCTACTTACTTGCACACAGGCATTCTTTTAGTTGTCGTCTGCCTCTGCTTACACGTCAACAGCCCTATTATCTAATCTGTCAGGCTCAGTGACAAGAGTGGCTGGCATATAGTCACTCTGTAACTATCTCCTTATCTTATTCATCATAAGAGTTATATATGTGCTACATATAGCAAAAACATTCAGTAGATTTAATATGACTTTTACCATGAATAGAAAGAAAACATAAATCAATTAAAGAAGAGAATAATATAACCTAAAAGATTAGTTAAATCCATTTAAATCATTTTCATCTTATCAAACAGGGCATTAGACAGTTTTTTTTTTCTTTTCAGAGAGAGATTTATTCAGGAAAGTAGATATACATCCAAGGGAGAATGTGGGCTTTTCAAGGAAAAGATATGTTTTAGGGTAACATGAGAAATATACATTCAAGGTAGAATGCAGGACATCTCCAGAGGGAAATACAGCCGTATTTGAGGATTTTAAAATACTATCTAATTTAGTACAACATATAGGTATTATTTGTCCTATTTTGTCAATGAAGAAATTAAATCTCTTAATTAGAAATTATCTGCCCCAAAACATGGCCGGTATATGGCAGAGTCAGAATTCAAATTAATGTTTGAATAATTCTGGTTATTTTTACTATCTTCTTTCAGGAAGTTTAGAGTTTTTCCATTATGAATATGTGAAAGCTTAAATATAAACCATTCCCCCATTCTATTGCATTAGCAATACTTTTATGTTACTTTACTGCAAACAGATCACAGATTTGGGAGTGAAATTTACCTCTGGGAAGAAGTACTACTGTGTTATTCCTAGGGGGAGCGCTGAGGGGAGCAGGAAGGCTTCCAGCTCCATCACTGATGCAAGCTGCTTGCTTATTTGTTTTGAATTGAAAGATCACATAATAAGTTCCCATAAGAATTTCTTCCCAAGTGTCTATACAACACATATTGAAAGTTGTTCTGATCGAAAACAATATTTTCATGAATTCCATAAAATTCTGAACTGTTTTATGTGTTTGAATCTTAGGCCTTTCCTCAGTTTTCATAGTAGGTTCTCAATTCTCTCAGATTAATATGTGTTCTCTTCTCTAGAAAAATTAGCTAATTTGATATCATATTTCACACCCATGCACAAAACACTGTTGTTCTATTTTTTTATTTCTTTTCAATATATTTTAATAAAATAATGCCAGAAACCAACTACAAAATTATAACACATGATAATAAATAGGATCCCAGTAGTTGCACCTTTTATTTTCATCTTACTGAGTTGTGAATAAGCGGTGCTATGTGATATCATTCAGTCATACTACTGACAACCAGCTCTTTCAACTATATGAACCAGTTGGTCTTCACTGGATATTTCCTGATGTCTAATATAAAGTTCCTTTATTAAATATGTTGTAAACTAGCTGGTGGCATTGATAATGCTACTAAAAGCAGGAACAGTTCATACTTTTCATGGATGTGATGTGAGTCAATGTTTATATTCTCCACCCAAATAATTCAGCTCCCATGTATACTAAATTGTAGTAACAGCTTTGTTGCTATATATATTAACTTGTTCAATAATTGCAAGTTTTCTATCTCAATCAATTATGCCTCATTATCCATGATTCTAATTTTTTCTATATGTATTAAATAATCCAGATGGAAGCTTGTATATCATTGCACATTTCAAAACAGTTTTTGAAGTAATCAAAAATTTATGCATGATTTGAAAATTTCAAAATACTTTATAGATTTTTCAAAGCAAATTTTTTTAGATAGTGTCTAAAACACCACTAAAGTTCTTATTTTAAATAATTTTTGTCAGGTCGAATTGGGTGGCTGCAGGGGGAGGGAGCACGGTCACCTAGCAACACAGTGTGCCAGAAGTGACCAATAAGGCAGACCTGCTGACCCTGATGTCCACCTTGGGTCCACCTTTTCCTGGGCAGGACCCTTGACCCCTTTCCTCTGTATAAAAACCCTGAGCAGCCAAAGCCACGTGCGATTTCTCCTGGCTCTCCCACCCCGACTTTCACCCAGGGGGCTGGAGATTTCGCCAGGGACACAGACTCCAATAAATCTCAAGCCACTACTTTTGTCTGACTCTGGTGAACCCGCCTGGCGAGCTTACTCCTTTTGGCCACCCGCCGCCTTTGTGAGCTTTACCCGCTGCCCTTTTGCGAGCTTTACAATTTTGATCTCTGATTATGTATTCTCCTCGAATTTTAGAATTTCAAATATATATCTTTATCTTGATACATAAATTGCAAAAACTGTTGAGATATTTACCATATTAGCCTGTGGCAAAAATCTATTAGACCAGTAGATGTCCAAGTGTGATTCTAGGATTAGCAACTGAGGCATCTTCAGAGAAAGTGTCAGAAATACAGATTCTTGGGACCCATTCATACTTACTGAATCATAAACTCAAGGTGGGGAAGAGAGGGCAGCCATATGTTTTAACACACCTCACAATAGGCAATGCTAAAGCAAACTGAAGTTGGAGAACTATTCCATTGAAGCATGGTGCTAGTACACATAAGGAATTTGTAAAGATAAATCCCCAAAGTCACAAACATAACACACCCATTGCCAAGTACAGTCAGCAATTACTCTTCTTTTATATTCTTTTTTTAATAACTTAAGGCAAAATCATTACCTCACCTCTCATTAAGGTTGCTGGTATATCATTTAATAAATTTTAAGGAAGTTCAGTTATTTCTACTTAAGATTAAGATGATCTTAAACCCAAATATCCTAACAGAAGTCAATTCACCTATTTAAGGCTATGAACACTGTTTTGATATTTGTAATCTAGCTATATAAGGCAGGTGAATTTCTCCTTCGGACTACTACTCATTCATTTGAAAAATAAAAAAGTTATGTTATGAAATAAAGAACGCTTAAGGAACACAACTTTAATAATGAACAACGGATTTGTTTATGAACAATCTATTTGATGGATTGTTAATGGATTTAATAATGAACAATGTGGTTAATTTTTGTCAAATTTCAAATCGAAACATAAAACAAAACTAAATATTATACATTTTCAAACACATATAAACAAACAAAACCCTTTAAAATCATAATTTGGTGGTGGAATGGGAGCAGCATCTCACAGAGGGTAAGTTTTGAATTTTGCAGTTTCCCGCAAGTATGTACTACTCAGCTCTTCGATTTGAGCCCATTTTTATTTTTCAGAGCAAATATAGTACACAGTTGAAATGCAGTTTTTTTTTTTTTATTTTTTTTTTCTTCGTGGCCCATTTTCTCCTTATAATACAGTGGATTTCCTCAGGATAGAAATTTTACCAAGGGAAATCTAACATGCATTTTTACATTGCACAAAAGAAGGATTCAGTTTTTGTCTGGCATGTCCTCAGCTGTGTTTCACATGAGAACAAAATGCACGCAATTGGAAATCCTTGCCAGAGGCTAGTTATAAGCAAAAAGTCCAAAGATTTCAGTGGCCTGATACACAGCTAGTGATTAAATATAGAAGACTTATTTCTCCTTCTTTTTCACTTTTTCCACTGTGAAAAATAAGAAGCAACAGCTCTTTCCCAACAGCTCTTCCATCTCCTTTCCCTGTCCCTGGATACATGAGGCAGCACTCTGAGATTTTTCTTGGCCAAGTTGTCCTATGAATGCCAGTCAGTTCTCTTTACTAGACTCTTATAGGCATCAATTCTCTGTTAAAAGATAAATAATTTCCTTTTTGGTCTAAAAAAAAAATGAAATTCTTAAAAAAAACTGGAATTAAGTTTGACTAGGAACTACTGTCGTTTGGAGACAGCAGCGTTCCATGACCTCTTTCATAAGAGTGGACTCCCAGAGCTTCTCATCCTAGGAACTGCTAGAAATTTCAAGGAATCTTAGAGTCACCTGAAGAACAGTTTCAGAATCAACTGATGATATTAGTGCAAGAAGGTAAAAGTATATGAGGTACATAGATTATATTGGCATTTTTTTAATCTTGAAAAATAAAAACTTAAATATTAGAGTTAGGGAGAAGACAGAGGTACAACAGGCACCTCTGAAGGACCACTGTTTACCACCCGGAAACAGAGAGTGTTTCCAAAAAGCAAAATACCGTCAGTCAAAGGGCACAAGGCATAATAAAATCCTTTTGATAAAGACATTATACAAATACTCCTTCAGGACATTATTCAAATACTCTTTTGTATTCAACTTTTTATAATCTCAAATCAGATGATTTTTATAATAAATTTTAAAGAAATTTTTGTTTCAAATACCATGATTTTGACTGTGCAAATTTTGTTTTATAGTATATGGATTTCTAAGTGGTCAAGATGTTAACAAATGTTTCCAATAACTAATTTATGATAGATGACATCATAAATATTAAAAAGAAATTTATCTTGACATTTTACAAAATGGAGACATAAATAGCTAAAAAGAATATTTATTAAAAAAGAAATTATAGAACATGCCAGAATCTGAAGAAATAGATTGCTTTACTTAATCAGTATAATCAATGTAAGACTATTTTAGATAACGTAAATGTCATTTTAATTTTACTGAGTGAAAATGAAGTAAAAAAGAAGGGGACTCTCCAACCTCGGGGTCAAAATTGCTCTAAAACAATTAAATCGATCTTACAGTGAGATCAGGCACATCAAATTCTTTGCCATCCTTTCCACAGTTTTCACCTATCCATATTAAGAACTGACAGATAAAATCATGCATCTATATAAAATAAAGGACTTTCCTTTGTCTTCAATGCTAGATAGCATTATGGTCTGCTTTGAAACCTAAATTATTATGGGGCATTATGGCGCATGACTGTCATCCCCTGTAATCCCAGAGACTCAGTGCCTGTGGCAGGAGGATCTCCAACTTCAAAGCCAGCCTCAGCTACGTAGCAAGACCCTAAGCAACTTAGCAAGACCCTGTCTCAATAAGGAAGGAAGGAAGGAAGGAAGGAAGGAAGGAAGGAAGGAAGGAAGGAAGGAAGGAAG
>JAJEJO010000240.1:406531-419477 GCA_020662805.1 Glaucomys volans
AAGGAAGGAAGGAAGGAAGGAAGGAAGGAAGGAAGGAAGGAAGGAAGCTGAGGATGTGGTTCAGTGGGGATTATCTGATAACTGGGTTCAATTCCCAGTACCAAAAAAGAAAAGAAACTTTAAATATTGCTTCACTTTATTTCTAAAACAGATCATAAAACCCAACCAATGAAGGCTTCTGTTTCTTGCACAATAAAACTTTGAAATAACCACAGAGGTCATAACAATTAAGTTAATGCTTTGTTAAATTCAATACTGAACGAGTAACTAATTCATGGTTCCTCAAGAACCAGAAACTGCTCTGTAAACTTATCATAGATGATCTAAAGGAACCACTCATAACAGAATGCTATTCTCAGCTTGTGGGAGATGAGATTCCATTGAGTCATGCCACATATATGGAAAATGGTTTGTGGAGTGTTATTCTATCTAAGGAAAAATGAAACAGAGTTTTCCGCTCTCTAGATTAAAGGACATTCCGTCTCCCTAAGATAGACAAACTCATAAACACTTTAACAATATGTCTAACAAACCTCCAAAGTACTGAACTCATGTAACCTATAAGAGAAATGTTAGCTTGTGCATGATACTCAAATATATCAAATAGCAAAGCCTCCATTTTGCCAATTTTTGCTAACACAGAAAATTAAGCATCATATCGATGACCTCACAAAGAATCTGGAGAATATTTGATATTACTTTGTAGGTAAACATAACATGCAAATCTGTCATCACAGGTCTTGTCAAAAATATTTTTCTGTTTTCTACGAAGAAATAATGAACACATTAAAAGTTTCCACAAACGTAGGGCATGGATATTATGGATAATATTGGGTAGGCATTCTGTATATCAGAATTATCTAATATTAGCCACCTAATATATCTGTGATATAGTCAAATAAGTCAGAGATAACTCAGAACATACTTTAAAATAAATCTATTTATACCTAAAGGCTGAAACAAAATACCTTTGACAATTAATAAGAAAGGATGGGCTAAGAATCTGATACAGAAGAAGTGGAGTGACTGGAGGATATGATGTTTTCTAGAGCACCTTACATGAATAAATACATTCTATACTTTTAGTTTTTAAAAAACCATTCCAAATTTTGTGGGACATATATATGAAGAACCCAGCAGCCTGAAAATACCAAAGCACCATTAAATGTAATGATGTTGCTTTTGCATCACTTCAGCATTTCAGTATCAGAGGAAAGACCAAATATTTCAATGATGATATGCCTACAAATACAACATGAAGTTTCTTTCAGATTTACCAGAAACAATGAACTAAATTATTTTTATATTTATGTAAAAATCATAATCTCATTTGGTATGCAGATAACACTACCAAAAATTATTATGCAAGAACCCCATATGTCCTATATTCATAACTCCTGTTACCTTTTGTGGTACAGAGATCAAGTCAGTAATAAAGGTTTGCCACCTCTTTGATGGTTAAATGTTTAACCATCTAGTTAAATGTCTAGTGTTGTAACAAATCTCTGTATAAATATAACACATATAATTATAAGTGAAAAGCATTTTCTTTTTCCAAGATCACACTTTTTGGTTTGATTATATCACTGGCATTAAAACCAAAAAGTTATTTTGTCTATTCAAGAATATTTCATCAACAAATCACAAAGTAATGGCATCACAAGTTTCCAAAGCACAAATTCATGATTAGTTCATCAAAAAATTAGCAAACACAAAGTGTAGGGAAAAAAAAAGATGAAGATTCAAAGTCCTGAGGAAGTACTCCTTACATACCATTGACCTGGGTTTAAATGCCCTGTTTTCAGCTGCATCTTGTTCACTGAAAAACCCCAGACAATTGTGTAAGACCATATAGAATAAAACGTGAAAACTGAAGTAAGGCAAAAAAGAAAATGAAAGAAAATTTGTTACACATTGAGATGCTACCCTTTGCATTTGTTATCTTCCAAATTATCTCACTAGAAAGCCTATTAAAGGCTTGATGGT
This sequence comes from Glaucomys volans, assembly GCA_020662805.1. NCBI lineage: Eukaryota > Metazoa > Chordata > Mammalia > Rodentia > Sciuridae > Glaucomys > Glaucomys volans. The sequence goes on from JAJEJO010000240.1 coordinate 408,518, forward strand.
ATTAAATTGTCCTCAGTAATTTCAAACTGGTATTATTTTCCTGCAATTTTGTTTTCTTTGATCAACACTTAATAACAAAGTAAGTCCATTGTCAGCAAAATATAAATAGTAATTTATATTACTATGTTACATTTTCTTTATCAGCATCTTATAAAATGTTACAAGACATAACTTTCTAAGATTTAGTAATCATTTGCTGAACTTGACAGTTCCATATATTTCAATTAATTGCTAGAAACAGAATACTAAAAATATGTGGCTCTTAATAAGAAGAAAGAAAAATCTATTCATTTTCATGGAAGCTGTTATCAAACTACTAAACATAGCTCAGATCAAAGAATCAAAGAATTTTTAAATTCAAATTTAACAGTATATAATGGAGTATTGGTATCTTTCTTCCAAGTCACTTTTTGCTGCTTTGTAAAATATCTCTATTTTGGAGAGAAAAGTGTTTCATCCCTTTGGGTTTATGATTGACCTCATCTCCTTCCTCTTCATCCTCTTTCCTCTCATTCCTTTAATGTGACTGTATTCACTTTGCAGGTTGGATTCACGAACAAACATTTAAAAATTCTCATCCTTAACAGATCTGTACTTTTCAAAACAAGGGATATAGCCAAGAAACAGTGATGCATGCCTATAATTTCAGTGACTCAGCTGAGGCAGGAGGATCATAAGTTCAAAGCCAGCCTCAGTAATTTAGTGAGGCCCTGAGCAACTTAGTGAGATCCTGTTTCAAAATTAAAAATGAGAGGACTGGGGATGTGGCTCAGTAATCAAGCACCCCCATGTTCAATCCTCAGTATGAATTCAAACAAAACAAAAGAGAGATGAGGCATCACATATACATAAAAAATGAACAAGATGAAATGCCCTCTTATTAAATGTTAAAGAAACATTTAAGAACTACATCTCAAAAAAGTGGTTAGTCCTTTAGCATTTTTTATTCTGACTCTGTGTCCAGGAAAGTTGCTTAGTTACTTTGCAAATGGTCAATTAGGACCAGAGGAAAGGAGACACAGTTAAGGAGTCTGTATCTACGAACCTCCTTCCACATTTCAGAAATTACAATAGGCACTTTCACCTGTTCACTATTGCATCAAACACTCGCATTAACCCCACAGAAACTCAAAGATAATAATACTAGAAAACTAATTCTGAAAATAAAGTCTTTGAGAAAATTAGGATTGAATAAAACAGAGTAAGTTACAGCAAAAGTGACTTAAGGGGAAGGAAAAGAACCAAGAATTAGCAAAAGCCTTCTGTTCTGGGAAAAACGAAGTTAATTGGCCACACATTATGATGGTCAACTACAAAAATTGCTATCTTTTGTGCATGTTTAAAATTCAAAGAGAGAATTTGAATGCATGGTTTCTAAATTCTATATTGTAAGAAATAATTAAAAGTTTCTATTGTGGGTCATTGAGCAAAAAGATTTAAAAGTTTTAAGTTTTCATGATTCTATGAGTAGTATTAAAAATGAGTTTTACTCTAAAAGATGAGTTTTTTAAAAGTTGAGGGGAAAATAAAATCTCTAAATTGTAATAAACTGTTAATGAATCTGAATTCGGTCATATCAGGTTATTATTTAAGACAGTTTTTCAGAACTTTATGTTGGTTTGAGATGACCAAATCATATTTAATGTCATATCTAAGACTTGCAGTACTCAATGTTTTAGTCTTTATTTTCAAAACTAATTTGGTTGGAAACTAAAGGTGCCTTTAAAAAAAAATGCAATTATTTACTACTGTTAAAGGGAAATTTCTATTTTCCAGTTCCAAATTTTGAATTTGAATGTTATCATTAATGGAATAATAATTTGATAATTACTGTTAGCAAATAGATAAATTCGGGAAATCATTTGGCTGTTTCTCGCTTAGGCTTACTTTGCAATCTTTCTCAGAATTAAATGGATGACTATTTCAACCTTAAGCTAGAATCCTTTTTTCTACTCTGGATATTTGTATGAGGTTGTCCCCTGGCTCCCTAGAGAGCAGAACTTGAATTAAAGCTTTTCTTGTATATTTTCTTTCTATTAAGAATGGATAGCTAATTCAACAAAGAACAATTCTCATGGGGAAAATAAATTTTATTTTTTAAAAAAGTAGAAAATATTTGTCCATACATTAAAATTTCTATTATAAATCAAGGGAAAATGATAATTAGCAAAGATTTTTAATTGCTTTACTGCTACTTGAGAACCTAGGAGAGTCATGCCTATTCCAAAATGGCAGGCAACCCAGCATCACTCTCAGGGATTGATTTCCCCATTCCTCTTTGGTGGAGGCAGAGATACTCAAAGTTCATCATTCCTTGGACGAAGGAAATGTAATTCAATAAAATTAATCAACTTGAAAAATGCGCCAAGATGCCTTTCTTTATTTTGGAAATGAATTTGGTTATAATAGTATTTAATATTTCAACATATTGACATATCTTAACACTTTAGGATCACGGATTACTTAAAAGCCAAAAGTCATCTTTCCTTTTCCCTGTCCTCAGACTTGCTCAAATTATAACTTAATCATTCAGGAACTCTATAAGCAGACTTCAGTAAGTGACTGATTTTCATCTGTGACCAAAGTTAAATTTATGCTCACAATGAGAGAAAACACATCAGTTATCTTCTGTTGTTCTTTATTTTCACAGAAGAAGAAATGTATTCTTTCTTTCAGATGAAGACTATCCAAGACAACAGTCACAACTTGAGTGGGGAGCACATGGGAACATGAATTATTTTCATAATGTCAGCTGATCCACAAGCAGTGCCACCTGTTAGTATGGATGTTATCCAAAATGATATCTGAAAATAAGCCAGGCAGTCTGCCTTCTATGTATGAAGAAGAAAACTGCCAAGCATTTTGGATGAGAGTGAGGATGTATGGTGGGGAGGGCAGAGTTCAAAATTGATACTCTGGAAGCTATCTCCTCTATCCTATGAATCCCTCCTGACCCTCTGTCTTCTGATTAATTAAAGAAGAATTAATTTCTAAGTCCTGTCAGCAGGTGACACTCCCCAATCTCTCACTCTGCCACACTCAACATCTCATTTAGTCTCTTTAAACATATAAGATAAAGTTTCAACTCGAGGAATTATGAAGTAACTATATTAAGCACTTTCATTTTAAAAAGTGAATTCACACTAATATTAATGATGATAAAAATTCTTCACATACACTTTTCCTTGCAAAATTTAAATTCATGTTATAAAGCATTTTGGATCTCTAAGATAAATAATGCCATTGATGTAAAAAAATATTATTAGGAACTAGTGTAATAAAAATGTAAAATGATAAAATTCAAAAACATTTTATCTAAACCAAAGCAGACATAATAAGTAGAGCAGGATATCTACTAAATTAAAAATATACCTAATTTTCTCCACTAATAGGCACCTTGGAACTACCTTCCATACCAGGAAGGGGTAAAAGTAATTTCTTAGTGCAGGGTGGAGTGAGATTGAACCTGTAGGTAAAGAACATTAAATGCTAGAGAAAGCATAGCTGATCAGTCATAAGACAGCTTCTATAAAATGTGAATGCTCCTCAAGTTCTGAAATGGCAGCTGAAGAAAAGACTTGTGACCATATTCATTGAGATGAAGTTTTATCCTTTAGGTGTACAAAACCAGTTCTTTTATCAAGATCTGCAAGTAGACAAGAGCTAAGAAGTGAAAGCATGCTAATTAATTCTTACATTTCAGTCATTTCTCGAAGGGTGTTGATGTTGTTTTTGTTACTTTCCTAGCCACAAGATCACAGGTTTTTGTGACACAGCATTAAAGATTCTAACTCTACAAAGCAGACACTTTAATCAATTCTGGGTCTTAAATTTCTTTGTAATAGTTCTCAAAATATCATATTACCAATACTTACTAGTAGGCAATAGTCTAGGGTGAAATTTTTATTCAACTTGTAAAAACCAATAGATCAGTGAGCGAAACAATTCAGAATAATCCAAGATGTGCTAAAAAGTAGTGTCCAGTTTAAATTTAAGTACACATTAGGTAACATTTAGTTCAGCAACCACTCAGCAGGTTAAACTGGGCAAATTTCTTAACAGTAAGCCTCTTTTGCATAAGACTCCTAAAATCACCTGGGCATTTCTTTTATTTAGAGGTTTTCTGAAGACAATGAATAGAGATTGGCTCAGACTAGATGGGAGATGAACAACATTGTTTTTATAAATATATTTGGAGAAATAGAGACATATCAAGAATTAGCTTTTCCTAGTTTTCCAGAGAGGAATAAATTGAGCTAGCTTATCTTTGTGGAGTAAAATGGAGGATTCACAGGTCATAGATTGTTGGTGTACCTAGGATGACTTGCCTTTGGGAAAGTTTCACATTCTGCCAAAAATCCAGAGTGGGTAAAGAATAGGGTATAAATGACAGCACATGGCTGACTACTAGCGTGGAAGCCTGTGACTAAAGCAGAATTGCTTAGAAGTGGGTGTGCTAGGCAGGCCATTACTGATCCTAGTGCAGGGTGGACTGAGGTTGAACCTGCAGATCCTAAACTCAGAGTTACTATATTGAACCCAGCTCTCCAACTTACTCCTCTAGTGTGTGACTCTTTTCTAGTTAATTAACCTATTTGATTTTTAGTTCCCTCAGTATTATTATCACTTAAGGTTACTGTGAAGAGTGAATGAGTTAATTTATGTTAATTCCTCTAGTAGTGCCTGGTACTAAAATCATTGGGCAATTTAGGTTGACCAATGTACTCTAGTATCAGGAAGCCAAAGTTGCTTCCCTTTTCATCTACTTCAGTGGAGTCTCTTGTTCAGGGATGATGTCAGCTTAAGCAAAAAAAGGGCCCTAAAATTTTCAAGGCAAAAATAATCCTAGTCAAAAAATTAGAAGACTCTCTCTCTCACTAGTAGAGCTGTTCCTTGAAGGCCACCAAAGGCTTATGCTATTGAAGAGTTAACATCCAGACATCAGAGTTAGAGAAGTCCATGGTTGACTTTGGATCAGCTTGAGAAGTTGACAGCTTAGGCATACAGGCCGCTGGATTGTCATACATAGTGGATAATACTGAGGCTGTTACGCTTTGTGCTCCTCAATTCCTCTACTCATTAGAAGAAAATCTCTTCTAATATGTAATGCATTCCCTCCAGTTATCTAAAAATAAATGGTCACCCACTTGTCTGGCTACCTAAACATGTATTCACTAATTCATTATCAAAATTCCTAAATTCACATCTTTCCCCACAAGATTTGACAAAATGTTTTGGACATAGTTGCACGGTGATGAGTCATAAATGTAAACAGCAGTCCCCCTTTATCCACAGGAAATATGTTCCAAGACCCCCAGTGAATGCTTGATACCACGTATAGAGTTGAACCTTATATATACTATAGTTTTCCTAAAAAACTTTTTTATACCTTGATAGAGTTAAATTTATACCTTGTTTTTTATACCTAAAAAACTTTTTTATACCTTGATAGAGTTAAATTTATAAATTAGGCAAGCTCTGACAGTAAAACTAGCACAAATTTCTTTTTTCCTTCTTCGTGATTTCAAGTGTGAAAGATTCATTCTTCACAATCTCAACCTAAGACTTTTTTTCTTTCTTTAATATATTCATAATTGCACCTTTTTTTTTAAAGGAAGTTTTTTGCAGATTCTCTTTGGCTTATCTGAATTGCCAGCATTACTACTCTTGTGCTTTGGACTCATTATTAAGTAAAATATGGGTTACTTGAACACAAGGACTGTGATAACTGTGAGAGTCAACAGTCCTTAGCTGATATTTGATCTTCTAAACAAGACAGCTACTAAAAGACTAATGGGTGGGTAGCATATACAGCTTGGATACATTGCACATAGCAGAGTCACTTACTAGGTAGGATGAAGCAGGATGGCATGAAATTTTATCACTTTACTCAGAATAGCATGACATTGAAAATTTGTAAACTGTTTATTTCTGGAATATTCCATTTAATATTTTCAGACTGCATTTGATTAAGGGTAACTGAACCTTCAGACAACAAGACTGGATAAGAGGGATTACTCTATCTTTTAAATCTTCATAAAAAATATTTTCATGAACTTTGGTTAACAGTATTTGGAGCCCTTGTTGCTGTGGCTTGGTCACCATATATCTTGACTTTTGATGACAATGATGTTAGGTTTATTATGACCATACCTGTGAGCCAAGTTCAAAACAGTCTACCTTTAAGTTTCCTATTTTTTAAGCACTAGAACACTATTGCTTTGGTTGAATACAATCCACAGGAATTTGTTTTCATTTAGAGGACATGCTTTACAAGAACTACATGATTTTTAAAACACTAGAATTCCATCACCACAAAGAAATACTTACCTTCAGCAAGGGCTGCAGAAATGGATGGAGCAACAGATTAATGACCTCATATCAGTTTCACATCAAAGCATGAGCTGATTGAACAGAATCAGATTGAAGTCACCCAAACTTTTACATTACCCACACTCCTGGGCTAATCACATAGAGTTAAATCAAGGTGAAAGTTAGGACTGCTCTGAATTGCCTTTTACAGACTAAGTGTGTGTATGTTTCGGGGGGTATTTTTTATATATAAGATATATATTTTTATGTTGACTCTTTTTACATTTTTAAGCATCAATCATGTACATTTTTTCAAATATGGTTAATAAAATCCCCGACTTCCTTTTTATAGTCCAGTTGAATTTGGAAGGCGACATGGGTAAACACTGACATAATTTTAAGTCCTTCTGAGTTGAAACAAGGAAGAATAGCTGTTGTCCCTGCTCCCATGACAAAAAGATTTTCAGTTACTTGAAAAAATAAAAAAGACAACAAATTACATCATCTTTCTTGTTCCGGAATCTTCTAAGACTTGCTCAGACACATCCAACCTATTACCCCAATCTCTGATTTAACTCAAGGTTTTATTAAATATAATAGATATCATTTGCTGTTTAAAATATTTACTTTATCTTTCCTTAAACAAACTGGTCAAGAAACAACATTGTTATATACTATAAAAAAGACATTAAATTCTAAGAAGGGGCTGGAAAGCATCTTCCAAATGGAGAACTCTTGGTATCTGAATTCTTAGTGAAAATTCCATGTAGATAGAGAAAAACATGGTAAAACCACAAAGTGTTGCCTTTAGAGGAGATGGATCTTATCTGTCCACCCAGATGCTTGAAAATTTCCCATGATTTTATCTGCTTGTCGAGAAAGTAGCTCCTCCAACTTAAATCCCATCACATTTTCACATCCTTCCCCTTTCCCCACACATATGGAGAGATTAGTTTATATTCAAATGGAACTTTCTAACAACATATTTACATAGAAAAGGCATTATGGGCATAGTTGAGAAAAAACAGATTAGAAATGAAGGGGACTAAATCTCCCTTTACTCACTTAAGAAAAATAAGTTGAATCACAGGTATTTCACTTATATATGTCTGTGTGCTTATAGACCATTATACAATTTTTTTTTCTGTTTTGAAATTGTTTTCCACCACTGATCCTGATTTTCTATATACACCTTAAAGATGAGAAACCCACCAGGAGAGGCACTTCCCCCTCTCAGCAGTACTACCCCACCCCCATGAGAGCGAGGTTTTCAATGTTACCTGAGAAAACAACATCATAACTAATTACATCATTTTTCTTGTTCCTGCATCTACCCAGGCTTGCTCCGACACATCCAACCTGTTACCACGATCCATTATTTAACTCAAGGTTTTATTTAGTGTAATGAATATCTTTTCTCCATGTGAAGTAATCAGCTTATATCTTTCCTTAAACAAACTGAATGGCCCAAAAACGATATCATTATATGCTAGAAAATAAAGACATTAAACTCAGCTGTGCTATTCATAAAATGATATAGTCTATTGAGAGGCATTGTAAGGACAGAAATTACCAAGAAAATTTTCCATTTTAAATCACCAACGAACACCTAGATTACTAGTGCATATATTAAAGATAGTTGAAGTTTTTAATTTAAAAAATAGATCACATTACATTTATGTAGGTTATTGCATTTCTAGTACAGAGTACCATTAATAAGGGTAGAAAAGACTAAAATTTGGAGATCAGTTTATCTCTTATTTTATTATTTTCTCTACTGTTTTGCTTATACACTTACGAATTCTCAGATTACATATGTGTGTACACCATATATATCTCAATGTGTGTGTGTGTGTGTGTGTGTATTAAGTGACAGGATCCAGCACACCTCAATATCTCAAAATACGAAAAACTACACTATACTTCCAAACTATCTGTTTTATATATAAAATGCAGTTTTTTTAAAAAAAATGCATTTGTATACCTTTAAAATCAAATTTATTGAGAGCTAAATCTTTTTCAATACTACTCTTCAATATTACCTTTATGTAGCATTACCTGTGCTACCGTGTCAATCCTAAGAAAACAAGAGCATTTCCTGTCACATTACATAAGCCTGAGCAGATAGGAGAGAAAATGCTGCCTATGTTGGGGTGAAAGCCAGTTCCCTCTAAAGCTACCACTGACACATAAAAAATAGAATTTGAGTCATCTGAATTGCCAATATTGGACAAGCATTGACCTATAAAAATGACAATTTCCCTTTAAATCATATACTAGACATACCTATGATAGCTTTATATATGTATCAGAAAATTTCCTTAACATTTATTACCCAGAAGTTGATTATGGTCTGCCATACAGAAAGGAAAACCTAAACGTCATTATATATATGCCCTGAAAAATCCATGAACTTTCCCCCCATCTACATTAAAACCATACTGCATTCACACAACGAAAAAAAGGATTATTTAAAAAGGTGCACCAGCCAAAATATAATAAACGATCTTGGTCTTTGTTCTATCAGATGGCCATGCAAAGGTATCGATAATGGTTACATCATCAGATTCATCTACAACTTGCTCCAAATATTCTGTTTGTGGCTCACACCACGAATCCCTTGATCGAGCTCGACAACCATGAAAACATAAAATAAATGAAGGTTAACAAAGACTGGTCTAAGGAACAGTTCACAACAATACCGCAATGCTCTTATCACTAATGCTTGATTCTGTGTTTGAATACTTATATCTGAAAGACTTGCAAATAATGACAACATTCATGCCAGACATTACTGCAAGTGAAGAACAGACTAAAGGAGAGGGGAAAAAACCCATTCCAAGAGAGAAACATTCATTAGCCTTACTGGCAAGTGTCTAAAGCAAACAAGGAAACTGCAAAATAATTACTTAGTTACAAATAAACCTTTTTAGCACAGTACCTTTTTGTGTCTGTCCCTCTTCCATATTCTCTTCCATGGCTACCTTTCTTCAGTAGAATCTGGTACACGGAATTAATCAAAAGCTCAATTAGATGTTGAAAAAACTGGTGACTTTTTTTTTCCCTGGGAAGCTCCAACAGCAGTGGCTTGGGCAAGTCCTTAGAGCTTAGCTAAGGCTCCCTCGCTCCTCTTGTTTGCTTGGAGACTGGCTGTCAAGTGTAATTTCATTCAAATTACTCTTCCGTGAAGATTATCAATTTTTCTTCTCAAAGCTGCCCATTGTGTACCACAGTAAGCAGGTATTCAAACAAACAGCCTGAGAATTTTGGGGGGAAATGTGGTCTGAATTCCAGGAGCAGAGACACTATGATTCATAAGTCTTGCTTTGCATTTAAAATGGGGAAAAGAAATTGAGGTTTGTATTGAAATCTGGGCTTTAAATTGGAAACAGGCTGAGCTGTGAACAGATGGAGGGGTGTCCTCCTAACATGAAGCAGACCACCAACCCATAATCCACCCCCCTTTGCTACCAGAGTGGGAAAGCCCAGATTCCCGTCGGTTCTTTATGCTGCAGCGGTTGCTTCTCACCCAGTCAGATGCCTTGCAAAAAATGTGTTTTCCTGTTCTCTCTCCTCTCTAAGTATCTAGTTAATTTGATTTAAAGGTGCCAAGAAGGGATGCAATTATACTATCTCAGGGTTTATTTCTAGAAGGTTATTATTAAGAGAGGACCTGTAAGCTCACATCTTGCACATTTGAAAAGAAACAGAAGCAAGGTTTTCAAAGGAATAAGTATAAACCTTTAAGCCTGAGAGATACATGTTTTTGAGCAAGTATTTTACTTAGTGCTATAGGACTCTTACATGAAAGGAGGAAAACCACTAGGGAAAAAAGGAATCTATTGATGTCTTTGTAATTTATTGTTATGATTTTATCCCACTAAACTGCTTATTTCAAATGGGAATCTCTTGAAAGAGAATTTTTAAAGGGTTGTTATTGGGGAATGAGTAGGGTGATAAAAGGAAGGAAGGAATTCTAGATAAGGAAAAACAGGGTAGCAATTTATAATGGGAATCTGCAGTCTGATTTGGAATGCAAATCACAGTGCTGCAGTCTGGCAATAAATTAGCATTTGTACTTCAACCTATTGAGTGACAAGACACAATCCGAGTTTCAATACTTCACAAGAGATACAGAAAGAAAATAAACACATCTCTTTCAAGGCAGCAAAAACCTTTACTAGGGTATAAAGGGAGGAAGATTGCCTATTCCTGTCTCAAATAAGCAAGCATACAGGAAAGGCTCACACACACACACACACACACAACCGCAACAGTGAAAAATAATTAGATAAAAATAATTCATATCCTCATTATCAATAGCATAAGTTTCTTGCACCATAGCAAATAGTTTGCATACATTCTGTAAACTACGTCATTAGCCTGTTACACATCACCCTCTAAATCATTTCAAAAGCAAGTATTTAGAGGAAAGACAATTATGCATTCCACTCTATCCTAAACGACTGTTCAGTTGTCTTGTTTCTATTATCACTTGTTATTGCTTTTTGAAAATGAATTTAACCCAAAGGTAATGATGATTCCAGTAGCTCAAAATGTGTCTGATTATATGTGTGTGTGTGTGTGTGTGTATATGTGTATATACATATATATATATATATATATATATATATATATATATATATAT
>JAJEJO010000240.1:419577-454678 GCA_020662805.1 Glaucomys volans
CATATACATATATATATATATATATATATATATATATATATTTGTGTTTGTATTCAAGGGTTTTTGAGAGAATTGCTTGCTTAGGGCACAGATTGAGAGAGAGAAACCATAAGGGAAATCAATAAAGCCAAATCATAGCAGTCTCTCTGCTTCAATTCATCCCTAGGCTGACATAACCTGGCATACAGTCAAAACAGAAGGAGCATTACTTCTCATTTATAGTCTTTATTCACATTATATCACAGAAATCATTAGTGAAACAAATTATTAATAATACTACCCATGGAAATAATAACATCACCTGAAATGTTTACAGCACTTTATAATCTACAAAATACATTCACATGCATTCTCCCATTTGGAAGGCAAATGGGGAAAGCATTATTTCTCAAATTGTATATTAGGTGGAATTGATAGAGATGGGGCTAGTAAATGGCTATGAATACTTTTAGTGTTTTTCAAAAATCATCCTCAGTTCTTTGCTCTCTTTTTCACTGTATAAATAAAGAAAAAGAGAGGGAAACTGAAGAGAAGGGATTTAAAAAAATAAAATATTTCCTGGATAAGATGAAAAGTATTTTTTTTTCCTTCCAGCAACTATAACAAGACAACAAATTCCTATAATCATCAACTTTTTCCTCTAGAAGAGACATTTTTTTCACACAACAATTTTTTCTTTAAAAAAAAAAAAAAGAAGACAGGAGGAGCTTATGTAAATTTCTTAAATATACAAAAATCCACCTCCACTCCAGGCTAATGGACCCCTGCCAAATGGATGAAGAGAAACACAGGCATGTACAACCTTCTAGCACCATTCAATTCTTGGTAAGCAAAGATTCACCTTCTGTCTTATAGCGGCAAAATATGCATAAGAATTTATCATTTTAATTACTTAAGTCTACAGTTAATAAGTACATTCACATTATTCTGCAATCATCTCCACCATCCACTTCCAGAACTTTCTCATCTCTCCAAAGTGATTCTGTACCCAGTAAACAGCTCCCCATTTTCCCTTTCTCCTGAAGGACAGTGGCTGAGATGTTATGGTTGAGTGTTGACGTTGTGATTGTTTTCTAAAGATCTGTTCCCATTTGAAGTAGAAATATTTAGAATATCCAAATACGTGAAAAGGAGCTAGAAGAAGAAAAATGGTTGACCCAAGGGTACATTAGCTTTATGAATTCTAAAAATACTGTATCAACCTTAAGAGTTGGCAAAGATGTGCCCTCTGTATCTCCGTTAAGACCCATAACAAGTTGAGAAGACCATGTTGGCTCAACTAATATTCTTTTCATTATATACATTACCCTTGCTGCACTCTACTCAGTTATGCATTCAAAATACATGATTATAAGTAAAATAGATAGTTAAAAGCTGTGATCACGAATCTCAAATGAGATTTCCCTTTCAAATATCATCTAAGCAATATTTATAATATGTAGCATTTTTTTCTGTGTAAGCTAAAAGACATATTCATCATTCAAGTTTTCCTTACTTTTTTTATTCTTTTTTTGCAGTGCTAGGGATTGAACCCAGGACCTCTTTTTTGTGAGGCAAGCACTCTACCAACTGAGCTATATCCCCAGCCCCCAAGTTCTCCTTACTTTTTAAAAATTAACTTTACTTTTTAAATTACTTTACTTTTTAAATTTAAAGAAAGAGTTAGAGATAACTTTCTTTAATGTCTCATCTTATCTTATGGATGAACATACTATGTGAACTGAGAAAATATCAACTCATTCCTCTATCCCATAGAGCAGTTATCTTTGTGCCACAATATTCAAAACATAGTCAAGTAAACAGAGTCACAGACTGAACAAGAAATCGGCCATTCCAAATGCAGCATCAACTGCAAAAAAATGAGGAAAAAATGTTCATGGTCTCTGACTCAGAGAACGAAGAGGACATGTGGAAAACATGATTATGTGACAGATATAAACACTGCTTATAAACCGCTTTTTTGTAAAAGAGAGAGACAGAGATTGAGACAGAGACAGACTCAGTATCATCTCAAGAACGAAATGTCTTGGTGGGTTTTTCCCATATTTTGACAAAGAAAAAGGCCCCCACTGCTGCTTTAAGCTCTACATCAAAAATTGACTTTCATAATATTTTTAAAAACAAAAGCACTACCAGAATAGAAAGTATAATATATATAATATATACACAATAAATTTAAAATGACATTCTTCAGTTATGTAATTAGTTAAAGCAGTCAATTCACAGAACGGTCATGGCATTCACAAGTCTTGCTATACTTACATTTCATTAACATCCTCCTTTTTTATGTTGTTGTTGTTTTTTGAGGATGTTTTGGTTTTTGTTTTTCATTTTTTGTTTTTTTTGGGGGGTCTGGGGGGTTGGTGCCAAAATTGAACTTACAGGCACTTAACCCTTAAGCCACATCCCAGCCCTTTTTTCTTTCTTTCTTTCTTTTTTTATCTTTTATTTTGAGACAGAGTCTCACTAGCTTGCTTAGGGCCTCACTAAATTGCTAAGGTTGCCTTCCAACCTGCAATCCTCCTGCCTCAGACTCCAGCTACTGGGATTAGAGGTGTGCACCACCAAATCCAGCCCTCCTTTCATTATTAATTGAACAAATGTTTTGTTAAGCATTCCCACATAAAAAGGAACTTGGATAGGTAAAAAGAGACAAATCTCTGACCTAATTATGCAGACAGCCTAGTATCATGATACAGTCCCCAAATCACAATGCCCAATGACAAGTGCTACCTAATAAGTATCATGGAAGCACAAGATGTTACATGAGCCTAAAACAAGAATATCTAACCTCATATTTAGTTTTGATAGTTTTGAAAGTTTGCTCATCTTCTACAAGGTACAGTTTGATCTGCCCTGATCAAAGTAGAAGACCTTTCACCTAAGAGAGATAAAAATAGCCAGGAAAGAAGCTGGTGGAGCTGAAACTGAACACACAGAGGCCCATAGGAGAGAAATTCTTCTGATTGCATGTAATGACTAATGCTTGGTGACAGGGGTAAGCCCACTTTTACCGTTTATTAGGTGTCCTGTCCCCAAAGTTTTTAGTAGTCTTATGCTGGAAAATCCAATTCTAAGTCAAATTGTGGTCCTAAAATTTCCTGGAGTTACTAAAGAAAGAGAAAGACACTCCTGAGATTTAGCTTGCACCCTATAAGACTGGAGTCTAAAGGGGAGACCATGGGAAACCCATTAGTGTGTAGTCCCAAGCAATTACCTTGGTCCCATGGAGCATCCTGTGCTTATTTTACACTTGGTCCTTCAAGCATTTCATACAATACCTTTTCTCTCCAATCTGTTAGTACCATATTTTCAAAGTTGGCTAGGCATCCTGTCATGACAATGTGGTAGACAAGCTACCACAAGAGACCAAGGTCTACCAAGAGACCAACCTGGTCTCTTGTTTCCCAGTGTTCTTAGGGTGAAGTTCAACCTCCCAGATTGGATGGAAAGGTGGCAGAAGCCCATCTCTACAGCATAACTTCCTATTGCTCTTCTTCCCTCACTAATCTAATTTCTCAAAAGTTTCAATTTGTAAGTGTTGTTCCTTCTGCCTAAAACACTTTTCCCTGTAACCTCAGATTGCTAGATTGATTCATTCCTTAGATCTCAGCTGGAACATTATCCTCAGGTGAAATTCCCTTTTCCCACAGAGGAGGCCCCCTTTGGTATGCAGAGCACATCATTATGGTGTTATATTCTGAAGTTTATATTTCACAGGTTTTTTCTCCATAGCCCTCTGGCCTGTAAGCCCCATTAGATCTATCCTTCCATCTCCCACAAGCCAAGGACACAGTAAGTTTTCAATAAATATTTGTTGAATGAATGAATGAATGAATGAATGATAGACAATAAACGAATGGATGAATTTGGTGACTTAAAACACACCTTCTCTTATGTTTAGCAGCTTCCACAAAACATTGTGAAGTATGAACATAACTTAGAGCAATTCCAGGAGAATATGTCATGTTCATATATAACAAATGCCATGCCTTCAGAGTTGATGACAGAATGACAAAATGGTATTTCAAAGAGCAAACAGTGAAACCAAAAGGGAACAGTGGGAATATTTGCCATGTTTCCTATTCTAGGGGAATCCTTATTGTCATAAGCACAGAATAAAGAAAGGAGAGACAGAAAAATTCAAGGATGATATTCCTGAGACCAAAGTTACCCTTTTAAAGTAGGAAGAATCAGTCGTAAGTATTCATATCTTCATACAGGCTAAGAGTTGACACAAATGTTAAAACAAAGAGTCTCTAATACGTCTCTCTCCAAAATGCCAGAAAATAAGAGAAAACAAAATTCCTTTGGGGTAATTATGCTTCCATAACATGCTATAGAAACCACAATAAGTAAAAACAGTGCTTCCAAGATGCAATGGTAAGCAGCAGTAGCTTGTCTTTCGCTCAAAATTCAAACACCAATATGAATTCAGACAGACATAATATAGAATGGCCCAAGATGCTTCTTTATGGTCTCAAAAATATAAATTGAACTCTTCAAAATGTAAACTATTATTCTTGGAGGTTCTGTTCATGAATTCTTACCATCTTCTCAGTTTGGTCAACTTTATTTTCAAGATGAAATATTTGTCTTCATTGTCTGAGACTCTGCCTTCCACAGACAATAAATAAACATATAAAAAACTGTTCATCATCTCTAGTAATTAGAGAAATGCAAATTAAAAACAATTTTAAGATGTCATCTTACTCCAATTAGAATGGCTATTATCAAGAACACAAACAATAAAAGATGTTAGCGTGGATGTGGGGAAAAAGGCACACTTCTACATTGTTGGTGGAGTTGTAAATTGGTTCAGCTACTCTGGAAAGCAGTGTGGACATTCCTCAGAAAACTTGGAATGGACTCACCTTTTGACCCATTTATCCCACTCCTTGGTTTATATCCAAAGGACTTAAAATTAGCATACTACAGTAACATAGCCACATCAATGATTATAGCAGCTCAGTTTACAATAGCTAGACTGTGCAACCAACCAACCAACCTAGATGCCCTTCAACAGATGAATGGATAAAGAAGATGTGGTATATAAACACAATGGAATACTACTCAGCCATAAAGAAGAATAATATTATGGCATTTGCAGATAAATGGATGGAATTGGAGATTATCTTGCTAAGTGAAATAAGCCAAGTCCAAAAAACTAAAGGCCGAATGTTCTCCCTGATAAGTGGATGATGATATAGAATTGGGTTGGGGGGGGTGGGAGGTGAGAGAAGAATGGTGGAACTTTAGACTACAAAGAGGGAAATGAGAGAGGGAATAGGAGTGGGTATGAAAAATGGTGGAATGAGACAGACATCATTACCCTATGTTCATGTATGATTAACATAAATGGTATGAATGTACATCATGCACAACCATAGAAATGAAAATTTGTACCCCATTTGTGTACAGTGAATCAAAATGCAGTCTGTAAACATTAAAAAAATCTATAAATAAAAAAAGTAAACTATATAATGCACTCATTCAACTTGCTTGTATTCATTCAATGAATGACTAAAGAATATGAGAAGCTGGGCTAAGTGGACAGGACAGCTGTGGTTCTCTGTTGTAGAGCTACGAGCAAAGTAGGAGAGAGAGAAAGAAAAAGAGAGAAAGAGAGAGGGAGGGAGGGGAGAAGGAGTAGCTACCATCCCCAGTTTTATAGATGAGGAAATAGAAGCAGAAAGAATAAATTCTTTGTATGAATGAGGCTAAGATTCAGACTGAGGTATTCTAACTCCAAATTCCATTCTTTGAACTTCCCCAGTCTTACATAAGTACTAGAACCCAGGGCATTTAATATGAGCTGAAGTCCCTGTCATCGAGTCCTATTTTAACATAAATATTTATATTCATCGAACAACAACAACAACAACAACAAAGAGTATGTCTTACATACTTCAAGTTGTTATAAGGGACACAAAAGCTGAAGAAATGATTTTCATATTTAAAGAATGTACAATTGAAGTTAATAATAAATATACTAATTTTAAATGTCAATAACTCAACAAAGAAAGTTGGTTTCAGATTAAAATCACTATGGGGAGTGGAAATAGAGAAAGTTATTTGGAATATGAAATATGTTTTGGTAGACCTAGTTTAAAAAAACAACAGTTACTATCCAAGTATTTCTGCAAAATCCAGAGATATTAATAGACATATTTTTTACTTTAAATCCTACTCAGTGACACAATTTAGCAACTAGGACCTTATGACTAGTTATTTTTCTTTCTTATTTTCTTTTTCTTAAACTAACTTTTCAGATGCAGTATGAAACTTAATAAACACTTGCATGCCTACCAAAGAGTGCACAAAATAAAATATAAAGCAACCATATACCTTCTCTAATTTCATTCCTCTCCTCTACCCCAATCCTGCCTCCTACTAATCTCTAGGAATTTGGGGTATTTTTTTTACCATAAATATTTTTATTAAATGTGAAAATACACGGGCATAAAAATAGTACCCATAATTTTGGGGTATTTTTATTCCTGTATTTTTTTTTTCATAATTTAGTGTGTGTGTGTGTGTACACACACTTTATTTTGTATTGTTTTGCAGGTTTTGATTGTACATGGCTGGTATTTTATTACAGGTTGAAGGTGCCCAATCTTAAAATCTCAAATCTGAAAATGCTCCAAAATCTGAAATTTTTAACAGCTTGGTGCCACAACTGGAAGATTCCACAGCAGATCTCAGGTAATAGGTCAAGCCAAAAGTCAAGAACAATAAAAGTATTAGATAAAATCACCTATGTGATTTATATGTGAACAAGGTGCATATGGAACATAAGTAAATTTAGAATTTAGACTGGATGGCATCCCCCAGATAACTCATTCAATGTTTGCAAATATTCCAACATCTGAACATTCAGTCCTGATCATTTCACACAAGCGATACTCGATTTGTATATTTATCTTTCCACAACTTTTTTTCTCAATCTTTTGAAGCTATATGTCGATCAAATCTGTTAATGAACATTTGCTATGCTTTCTAATTTCAAAAATACTAAAAAAATTACCATAAATACTCTTATACATGCCTCCTTGTGCATCTATGTAAAAGAAGTATATATATTATACACGTATACATGTGAATTCACACAATAGGTACATGCATACCCTGGTGTGGAATTGTTGGGTGGGAAATGATATTATATACATATTCATATTCAATAGTATGAAATATGAAAAAATATATGTCAAAGACTCTTCAAAACCCTTGTGCCAGTTTTAAACGTCCATATGAACTGAGAGTACTCTGTTCTATATCTTCAATGATATTGGATAATTTATAGAGTTTGCCAAAAATATTTAAATTCAAATGGGAATTATACATCTGCTTTAATATAGATTTCCTTGTGCATTCAAAAAGTTGAGAGCACTTCCAGGCTTATTGGTTGTGCATTTTTCTCTTGTGAAAAGTGCTTATTCACACCCTCTCCTCCTGTCCCACAGAGTTGTTTGCTTTTGGTTCTATTCCACAGATGTGGTTATGTTCTGAAGACTAATCCTTCAGCATATAAGTGTATTACAAATATCTTTTTACAGCGTGGTTTGCATTTCACTCTCTTTGTGGTGAGATACTATATGGAGTTCTACTAACTTTTCTTTGGTGACTTGTGTTTCTTTACATTTAAAAAGGAAATTCTATCTTTCCAATCTTTATATTTTTATTTACTTTATCTTATTGGGCATTCTAGGATCACAAATGTGATGTTTAATTGAATTTAAAAAGATTGCTTTGATGGTTTCACCATTACATGTTGTTAGTAGTAGGTTTTTTTAGATGTATTTCATCTATTTAAATAAGTTCTATTCCATATTGTACAGAGCCACTTTTCTTAAAGTGTGTTGCAAATATTTGTACATAAAGTAAGATAACTGTATATATCATCTCCATTAACATGTTGGAGAATTATATTTGTAGGTTTTCTAATGTTAAAATGGTTGCTTTCCTGCTATAAAATCAACTTGGTTGTGGTATAGAATTAATTTTGCATTTAATATTTGCATTTAATATTTGAAAGTTCTTTCAGTTAGAAACTTTCTCCTTTTCCATCCACTTTGTCTAAACATAAATAATGTGTATGTTGCAGCTTTGAGATGGGCTTTGGCTATATTGTCCAGGTGCCCAGTTACTCTGTGTGTGTGTGTGTGTGTGTGTGCGCGCGCGCGCGCGCATGTGGAGCTGGGGATTGAATCCAGGGCACTCTACCACTGAGCTACTTTTTTTCTCCTTATTTAACTTTTGATTTAAGTTTAGTAAAATTCCGAGGTAGGGTATCACTAAGTTGTCAAAGTTGGCCTCAAACTTTAGATCCTCCTGCCTCAGTCTCCTAAGTAGCTGGGATCATAGGCAGCCACCACCATGCCTGGTTGACATATATCCTCAACAGATTGAGAAAAAAGTTGTGGGAAGATAAATATACAAGTTAATTGTCCACTGTAAAAGAAAATCAGTTATAAAAATGTTCAAAAACAGAAATACTATATAGCAGTTAATAATCATGTAAATCACTCTTATTAAGAATGGAAAATTATTTATGATAAAATAATAGAAGTATAAAACAAAAATGTACTAATAGCCTATTCTTGCATTTTAAAATATACATAAATATATGCATAGAACAGCTCTAGACATATATTTGAAAATAGTAATGTTTATTTCTAGAATGTGGAATTTGAATTGCATATTCTTTGCATGCTTTCAATACTATTTAAATGCCTTAATGTAACATTACTATCAGTATTATAAAACTGATGATAATAACTTGCTTACCACTACTTGTGAATCTACTGTGCTCTAGGTATCAGACTAGTGATTTTTGTGATTTCTAACATTTGCAACATGTCTGAGGACAGAATTTCATGTGAGAAAACTTGAAGTTTTCAAAAGTTAAGCAGATTCTTAAGTCTGCACAGCCAGTGCAGGGATTCAAATTTGAATTTTAGTCATTCTAATAGTAAACTTACATCACACACAAAAATAAGGTATTTGGTATCTAAATAGCACAGTTATAAGACTACTTCATGCAGGCATTTCTCTGTTTTTGAAGGGAGTCAGAAGTATATTTACAACCAACAACATAGGATACAACTTGTTTGAAGAATGAATGACTCTGGGTTTTGTTTCATTCACTTGAATCAAAGTATAATAATTTAGAAATCTCAGGTAAGTCTCCCTTTACGTATCAGATTGCATATTAAAACTAAAGGCTTGTATAAACAAGAGGAAGAGATAGCCAGAGTGAGAGGGGAGAGAGAGAGAGACCAAGAGACCAAGACAGGAAGTGGGCAGACACAATGCTATGAAAAGATAGTAGCTCGTCATAAGTTCTGAGTTTTCAAGTAGTGATTTAAAATCTCTTCCTTGGCTCTTCCTGCAGATGCAGATGGTGAGAGATATTCTCTGAAAAAGCTGATTGCACTACATGGTGCATAGAGAACTGATGAGGAAAAATAAAATTCAAGTCTTCTCAGCTTTACCATAAGCATTTTAGCCTTTCTGCTTATACATTAGTTTGCAAGTCCTTTTGTGGATGAAAAAAAATTAAAGTATATTCTTATATTTCCAGAGATCATCTTAGGTAACCTAAAAATTCTTATCTCCAAAAAGAACACTGACAGACTGATAATTTTTCTCATTCTTCAAACTGCTCTCTAGTAACACATCTGAATTAATGACTGAAGAAACAGAGAGCAATGGACTTCTTGTTTCTTTCTTCTGAAAGGAATGTGTGATTTTATGCACTGTTCTCCCTTTTTAGTGTGTGTGAATTAGATGTCTATCTTTTTCTGTTTTCTGTTGCTCTAACAAAATACCTGAGGTTGGGAACTTTATAAAGAAATAAGGTTAATTTTGGCTCTCAGCTTTGAAGGCTGAAAAATCTAAGCTCTGAAGGCAACGTCCAGTGAGATCGTCATGCTCTGTCATAACAAGCAAGATGGCATCACGTGATGGGGACCAGGGTGGTAGCTGCAAACAATGCATGAGACCAAATACATGGGGTAACCGCACTTTCTAAAAATGTGCTTTGTTTTTAACTAATTCAGTCCTGTAAGACTCAACCCATTCTCACAACACATAATCCCTTCTAAGATTAGTAGCTCCTTGAATTAATTATTTCACTAGTCCCCATCTCTCTCTTAAATATTCCCACCACCTCTTAATATCATTACATTGAGGACCATGCTTCCAGAGCATGAATTTTAGAGAAACAAATCATGTGCAAACTATGTAATATCTGAAGGCATTTGGGAGGTTTGTTAATTTTGAGCAAGAAGCCTTTGATTATAATCTAATAACCAATAAGTAGGGAAAAGTAGGCCCAAGTCCTGACTGTGCTGGAAATATTCAGAAAAAAAAAAAATTTACATTTTCCCAAGCAAGTTTTATTGACAATGAAATGTAGTTGCTACAGTTTAGATCTGAAATATCCCCCCAAAAGCTCATGCATTGAGCAATGCAGCAATGCTCAGAAGTATAGTGGATCACAAAGGTAGTGACCTCGTCAGTGCAATAATCCATTTAGATTCATAATATGAATGGACTACTGTGTGGTAACTGGAGGCAGATGGGGCTTGGCTGGAGGAAGTAGGTCACCAGGGCATGGACTTATGATCTATGTCTTGTCCCTGCCCCTCCACCCAATGTCCTGGCCACCATGAGCTGAGCAGCTTCCCTCTGCCATGCCCTTCCACCATGATGTTCTGCCTCAGTTTGAACTAAAGCAATGTAGGGGGATCAACCATGGACTAAGACCTCTGAAACCATGAGCCCATAAGAAACTTTTCCTCCTCTGAGTTGTTCAAGTATTTGGGTCACAGCAGCAAAAAGTTGACACAACAGTCTATTTGGGTAGATATTTGGACAGACTATAGCTCCAGGGAGAACATAACACTCAATACTTCAAACAGCACAAATAATTTACATAATAATTTTTACATCCTAAAATTTTTTTTTTTCCTCATGTGCACAATGATAGTTTCTAATCAACCCTGCAGAACAGCACTCAACTTCACTGTGGTGGTACAGCAGCCCTGCAATCCATCAACCTACATCAGTTCCTTCTGGGTTCCAGCAGTATGCTCAAGTCACCAATAAACATCCCACTGCAGTTGTCCCAGATAAAATGCAAAGCTGTTTTTAGCATTTAATATTGCAAATATTGAGATAGATGTGATTTATTCCTCCCTCCATCCCACAGCTTGAATTTCAAAAGCATTTGTCTACAGTTCCTACATGCCAGGTTTCATACATTTTTTCATTTTTAATATTCAGTATGTATGCTATTCATTTCCCCTGCTTGTCATCGAGAGCAGCAAACCATGAGCTGCCCTTGTTTCTCCCTCACAGTTCAAGAATCGAGACTGAAGATAGACTTATTGTGAAATGCCCAGCTTTCCATGTTTAGCCCTTTTTATGCAATAATAGTTAACAAATATCTGTGGCACCCATATACCAATGCTAGGCACATAATTTGTCTTATGGATTATTTACACTCCATGACTGCTATTTCTATTTTCTGGGGGACAAAAGTGAGAGTTTTTAAAAAATTGATTTTCCAAGCTCCTTGACTATGAAGTAGCAAAATTTGAATATAAAATCTCTCAAAACTTTTTTGTTTCCAATACGTTAAATGACTTTGTAAACAAAATATAAACAAGGAGTTGAATAATCAGTTTAATTTCTGCAAATTAGTGATGCAAATTAATATTCAGGTGGCTCAGGAGGCTAAGCAGGAGGATCACAAGTTTGAAGCCAGCTTCAGCAACTTAACAAGCCCCTAAGCACCCTGTCTCAAAATAAAAAATTAAAAAAGGTTGAGGATAAACCTTAATGGTAAAGCGCCCCTGGGTTAAATCTCCAGCTCCAAGAAAAAAAAAGTTAGCTTTATTTGATAATCTTAACACTTGTAGGTAATAAATGAACATGATACCAGTACAAATTTCTAAGTATCTTTTAGGCATCTCTTTATACCTTTTAAATTTAAAAAATCATTTTCTTAGAGAAAGGATGAAGGCTAGAATCATATAAGTAGGGTTTCATGCATAAGTATACCTTGGGCTACAGAAATTCTAACATCAAAAAGTATATTTCATGAGAGTCAAAGTATCAGATAGAACCCATAATCATTCATATAAAAGGAAATACAAGATCTCCAAGAAAATTCTGCAGAAGGATAGTCTTTTATTCATTAATCAATCAGATTTATATCGAGTGCCTATTGTCCTCCAGATACAAATCTAACTTGTGTTGCAATTCATAGAAAAATATATACTAGCTCTCGTATTTCTGCTCTCATGGCATTTTTCTAAAATCAGAACATAAGAGGCCCAATAAATAAATATTAAAAAGACAATTTGGAGTTCTGATATGTGTAATACTAAAAATAAATCAAGATGATACACTAAAGAGTGGATGGGGGATTGAGACCCTTTAATGTAATCCATAGACATAAAGCATATGTAATAATTGCGACTACAAAATCGTCATCAATAAAATTTTATTATAAAAAAATCTGTAAAACATTTGTGAGAAAGAAAGGAAGACAATGGATGAATGATGTGAGCAATCAGAAGTGGTTATATGTGTGTTTTCTGTTCAGATGTGATCTTTTGTCAATGTTTTGATATGTTGTACAATCTAAAATTTGCAAGTTGAGCATTTCTAAGTCAAGTTGAAAAGATCCTCAAAGTTTTACTTAAAAAATAAAAAGCATGACTTATTGCATTCTATTCCCAAAACCATTTGTCCCCAACCTATATCCTGAGGCTTAGAGGACCATACCATACTACTTAATGAAGAAATTCACCTCTCCCTCTCCCTCTTTCTTTGTGTGTGCATAAGCAGTGTGTGTGTGAATCCCATATTAGAGTAAGTCCCACATACATGGGACACAGGTCCAAAGCTAGGTCCTAAGCTGTCAAATTCCAATAGAACACACTACTTTTTAAATATATCTGTCAGATGGCCAGTCAGCATTTCTGAGTTGTTAATATAGTAGTTTCAACATTATGTTGACTTTTGATTTTACATGTACAAAAGGAGGTAAATATTGACATATATAAAACCAGACAGTACACAATAGTGGGTGGTAAAGGTAGTAGTCTTCTTGATAGATAAACCAAGATGACAATACAAAATATACAATTTGTCCAGTGAAATTCAAAATAACTTTTAAACGTCAGCAAAAACAATTTTCTCATGGCTCAAAAAACAGAGCTTGCTGAGTCTCTTCTTAAGAAACTCACATTACAACCATGTCCACATAGGTAATATCAGGCTAAACAATAAAAGTTATCACTAGACTTTTGTAAACAATGAATTTTAATGTTGATTTATTTCTTCATCAACAAGCAATCTTTCAGGTACTGTGTTATGTATTAAGATGCATTTTAACTCACTGTATGACTTTAGGCAAAAATGATCCTTCTCCACTTTCTCAGATAAAATTGAATTTATTAATACTTGCCCTGCTGATTTCCCAAGTGTCAAATACTGTGCTGTTTTGTAGACAGTATCTCATCTTATCATTCCAATGTCCTCATGAGTTAAGTATCAATTAGCGCCATTTTACAGATGAAGGAGCTTCAGAAACGCAAATTTTCCAGATGACAGAAGATGAAAAAGTTACTTGAAAATGTAACATGGTATACAAATATGATGTAATTATAACCAGTATTAAACAGGAAGAAGTGGATCATGTGAATGAAGATCATCAACTATGGTACTGCTAGAAAATACTAACTGATCATAGCTTGTTAGCCCATGTGACACAATTCAGAGCAATAATACAAAGCGATCAAGGCTTATTGTATGCCCACCACAGTCCTTAGCATCTTTGTTCATACTTTCACTCACTCCTCTTTCAAATACCCCATAAGGAACACAGTATTGTTATCCCAGTTTTACGCATATGGAAACAGGGACTCAAGTACAAGCTAACTTGCCCCATGTAACAGCTAGTAAATGAGAGCTGGGTTAGAAGTCAGGCAGTCTGTTTTTTAAGCCTGAGCTATTAATGACCACACTAAACTGCCTCTGTGAAATAAGAGTAAAAAGGAAACAAGCAAATTAGCCATTTATTCAATAAGCTTGCAGAACAAATGGATGGATTATTTTTGCTCACCTAGAAGGCTGTTGGTCATTTTCTAAGGTGCTATTGGGCTAGCATGAGGTGCTGGAAGGAGCTTTGGACCAGCAATCAGAGTTCAAATCAGTTTTGCCAGCCCTGTGCATCCTTCATGACCTCTTTATGGTCCTATTTATCAGTTATAAAAGAAGAAAAAGAATTCACACTAAACAGGGATTTAGTGAGACTGAGTATATTCAACACAAATCTTGGCACAGACGTGGTTGGCACTTGGTAAATATTAGCCTCCTTTCTCTGGCCTCAGTCAAATAATTTAGTCCCCCATTAGCTATTTAGGAACAGACCTTTTTCTGAAAACACCTCAGGTCACAAAATGTTAGGTTTCAAATCAACAGTATCATTTCCTGATTCATAAAGTGATCTGGTTTTGTATCTATAAATGGGACTGTTTTTCTACTTAAAACAGTGTATATCGATTTTCTCAGTGGTCAGTACATTGGATTTGATAGACTAGTAGAATGATCTGCTTTAGTAATTCCTGGGTCAGCTCTATACTCATTAATGTCATAGGTCTCCCCAGACAAATTTGATCTCAAAGAAGAAATGTCTTGTAACTGTTATTAGACAGGATACGAAGTCGGGTATTTATAGCCTGCAAATAAACCACACTGAAAATCTAGAGTACCCAAGCTTCTCCTATGGTAAATTGTGCCCAAGAGGGTATATTATAAGAGGATATATTTTGGACATGTCATGTGTTTGAACTTGGGAAGCTTCTGTGATCTCATTTTGAAATTTCATTTTAATTGTTACTGAAGTAGAAAAAAACTAGGCAGACAAAAATCTCCCTGTGCCATTTCAAGACAATTGTTATTCTTTGCAGAATGGTTGTGCTATTTATGAACAAAGTAAATTATCTGTTTTAAAGGAGTTTTTAATATTACAGAAGGTCTTTAATCTCCCATGATAAGAATTTTTTAATTAGAGTTAACAAAATGAACTTATTTGCTACCAAAATTTTGTACTATTTTTTGACCCTGTTACATTTCCAGCTCCCAAATTTGTCCATGAGTCTTTGAAATCCACTAAGCTAAAAGCAATAACAAAAGCTGTTATATAAAAAGAGCTGCAGAACTCATAGACCTTATGAATTATCAACATGAATTGAGAGTTTTAAGAAAGTACTTTAAAGTGTTCATGAATAGTCAGTATTTATAAGGTAAATTTCAACACAGATACTACTCAACTTACAGGGGGATAATGTCCAAATGAACTCATTGTAAGGTGAAAACACGGTAATCCAAAAACTCTATTAATACATTGATCCTACTGAGCATCACACCTTAGCAATACAGTACACGGTAGCACATCATTGTTTCCCCTCCTGATCACATGACTGACAGCGGAGGCTGCCCATCACCATGAGAATATTTTACCATATGTTAGCCTGGATAAAGATCAAAATATTAAATTCAAAATCTAGGCATGGTGGCTCATGCCCGTAATCCCAGAGACTGGGACAGGAGGATTGCCTCAACAACTTAGCAAGGCCCTAAACAACTGAGTGAGATCCTGTCTCAAAATAAAAAATAATAAGGGCTAGGGTTGTGGCTGTGGTTAAGCGCCCCTGGGTTTGATCCACAGTGTCCATGCCCCACACCAAAAAAAAATTCTAAGTATATTTTCTACTGAATGTGTATCACTTTTACACCACCACGAAGTCAAAAAAGTCATAAATGAAAACATCCTAAGTCAGAAACCAATGGAACATTAAATTTTATCTTTTAATGATGCAGTGTGTGTTTTGTATAAGTAGAATGGGTGTAAAACAGTATTTCTTGTTTAATATCAGCATTCAAAACTATTTCCAATTTTTAAACTTGTAAAGAATGTTAAACTTTTTATACATATAAAATAAATGTAAAGTGAATTTGATGTATTTGAGTAATAAAGCATTGTATCAAAGAGGGGAAAATGTTTCAAGTTGAAAGATTATTTAATAGATTAATTTTAGAACAAAGTATGGTGAAAAATTTTCCTCCATGTTGGGGAAAGTATAATATAAAAAGTTAAATATTGAAGTGAATGAAAAAGTAAAGTCAGTGGTAGAGTTAGATCCTAAATGAAAATGTGTTTTTAATTACTGTTTTGCCTGGAGAGATGATAATTGAGGGTTTATTAGTAGTTTTTAGTTTTTGTATGTGGAGACTACTAATGTTATTATACACAATATACTATAACTATAGTATATTGTACATACAATATACTATAACTTTATTATACACAAACTGTTGGCATAGTTCATTATGTAATAACCTATCATTATTCTTGGAGAATATGCAAAGTTGCTATGAAACTAAATCCAAATCCACCTCGAACAAGTCTTCAACTGGATTGGAATGATCCCTTACATGACTTTTCTTAAAACACATTAGTCTTGATATTAAATATAAATGATCAATTTCTTGTCATTGTCCTGATCTGGACAAAGGAGACCTAACTAAGCCCAGGAATGTCCTTGTTCCTGCATGAAGTGGATGCTCATTTTCAGAGGCTAATGATAGCCTGCCATTGGCTGGAGGCAGGGAGAGGTGGGCCAGGAACACCAGGGGTGGGGGGCAGGTGCATATGGATACAGACAGGTAGAGGCAGGAAGACCAAGAAAGATTTGCAATTGAGCATTGACAATTGAGCTGTTCAAGTGTATTTAGCACCCATGAGTTAGCAACAACAATGAAAACCACTCTTTTATTTTTACTGAGCATTAAACGTTAGGGAGGTTGTGTTACATACCACAGATGAACATTAGATTTAGGCATGTTTATTATATCACATTTGGTGCACACACAAATACTGTTCTAACTTCATGTATTACAACTACATAGCCTATAATTTACATAAAAATAATGATGATAATAGTAGCTAATGCTTGTATCAGTCCTTTTTAAGTGATAGGAACTGTTCTAAAAACATGACATATATCATTTTCACAATCCATTAGGTGGATACAATCATAATTTCTTTTTTTAATATACTACAGGTGAGGTACAAAGGATTTAAGTGATTCCACCAAGACTGTATAGCTAATAGGTTGAAGTCTAAAGACTACTAGTCAAAACTAAAGGCATCTTTGTATGACTGGGCTGTGTTCACAGTAATGTTAGCTCCTTTGACACATATTTTATAAACAAAAGTTGGATTTTTATAACACTGGGTTCACAGTTCCAAAGTCTAAATTACTTTACGTCTGACCATAGAAAATAATTTACTTTGAACAGACCAGTGCCCAATGAATCAAAGTTAAATTCATCAACAGGAAACTTAGCATACCTATTTGATGGACCTGATGGCAGGGAAGTAACATATTTGCTGTTTTGCAAAACAAATTCTGTATTACTGAGATTAGTCGACAGCTTCTTCCATCCCTCTCCACCTACGAGAAAGTTCCCTGTAATTCGATTTCCATTCACTTTTGCACTTTTTCAGAGCCATTTCACCATCTTAATTCTATCTGACTTCTCAACACTGAACATACCTTCACTGGTATTTGCACATCTAGATTATAGCCCCACTGGTTTTCCTCTGATTGCCAACTCCTCTCTTCCCCATAAATTCAAGATGTCTGATGAGACAGCTTCTTTCTCAAAGAACTCAGCAATTAAGAAACAAATAATTCAGAAACTATTATTCTTAGAACCAACTGACTCCAAAATTATTTTTTAATCTTAACCTTTCATAAATATTTGAGATTTAAACCTCAATCCCACCTAAATAAGATAGTAATTTTCTTCTTTGAGATAAATTATCTGACAGTAAAGGAAAAAGTCTTTATACAGAGAAGGAGTATATAGGAAAAGAGTGTGATACATAATGAAGCATAACTGAATATGCCAAAGATTATTTTTTCAGGCAACAGATTGTTTATTTCTATTCAAAATGATGAATATAGTTCTTATTAAGTATCAGAAATTGTGCTAGGTAATAACAACATGGAAATGGATAAAACATTTCTGCCCTCCAAGAACTTAGTCTGCTTCCATTAGAGCAGAAGGAAGCAGTGGTAATTAGACCAAGAGGAAAGAAACATTAATATCAGCATTATTTTATTTTCCTACAAAATTTTAACATACTAGACAGAGACTAGACTGTTCTAGATTTTGATCTGTATTTTTCAACTTCCAAAATATTGGTAACTTTTAAAGAGTTTAAATTACACACAGTATATATGGTATATTGCTCAAGGCTTTTATGAAAACAAAACTGTAGCTAGTTTAAAGCAAATGAGGAATTTCACGATGTACATCCACAAAATGGGTAAGTCCTGACAGGAGTGTCTGGATCACAGGAATGCCTTCCCTAAAGATGAGAAGATGGTTTCCAGCCACTACTATTTCTGTATTATGCAATCATCATTTATATTCCAGACTTTTCCACCAATTGTAGAATATGACTGTGAACAACTGCTAGCTGCCAATATTCAATACCTCAAAACAGCACCAGGAAGAGGAATCATTCCTATTGATTATTGGTATGAGTATTGGGTGGGAAGAGCATTTCCTCCCAAAGACCAGAAGATTGCTTTCTCTAAATACAGGAGAAGCTGGGTAGACAATGATAAATGCCCACTCTGGATAGGCTTTTAATAAAAAGGCAAAAAGAACAACTGTAAAAAATTCTGGTTAAAGCTATTAATAGAGATGAAGACTCCTGTGGTGATATGAGAGGAATTAGGAGAGGATATGAGAGGAGTTAAAGAAAGCAAATGAAATAATGAAGACTAAGAACCAAAAAAGAGGCCCAGAGGCAGTTCCAAAACTGATAGCAAATAAAAGATGACAGGACATCAAGCAGTTCTAGGGACAGCCCCTCTTCCCAGCCTCTGTATCTAACCACCTGCAGAACTCTGTGTGAACATGCAGAGACTCCACATAATGCTGGTTAGTTTGTTGGGCATGGTTTGAAATCCCTTTAGACATCCTTCATCCAGCCATAAAGCAACTTTTAATCCTTTATGCTTTTGTATGCAGCCAATAGATATCTCTAGAGAGACACAAGGTATGAACATGCTGATAGATAAATATTTTTAGTCAAGTCTAATTCAACTTCACATTGTTCTCGACCGAGAAATTAAGATAGATTATTTTCCAAATTAACAAATAATGAAACCAAGGGACAAAAAAATTAAGCAGTATGCCTTGATCATAAATGACTCAGCCAAAACTGTGAGTCACTGCAGGCATCTGAACTTTCCCCACAAACACTAGTCCCAAGTGACTGCTGGTCCCTAGGAGGCAGCTCAGATCAGCTACACCCAGTACATTAAACCAGAAGCAGTTGCCAGGTCTGAGGAAAGAAAGAACAGAAAGTCAGTTAACTGTATATGCCCTACTTCAGCCAGTAAGATGTAGACCACCATTTCTTGAATTATAATTGAGGAAACTGGGCTAGAAGGCCCCAGGTCCTTTAAGAGAAATGCTGCAATGCAGAATCTTAGAGCAATTGCATTTCAGAAAAAAGCTAGTCCTCCTGAGCTCTGTGTAGCCACCCAGCTAGGTACTTGTGAGACCAATAGCCTCACCAACCTCAGAGGAAAACCGAGACCCTGCTGCCAAAAGGCTGTTGACTACTCAACCGAGAGAGATGTGTTAAGATTTACTACAACTATTTATTTGTCAGGACCTTAATCTGAAAATGATGGCCTGGCCTTCACAAAGCAAGGAGAAAATCTGCTATAGAATGTCCCCATGCCTCAATTCTGGCATCCAGCCCAGCACAGGGGGAAGGGCTAGTTTGTGTTTAGGCCAAGGGACAAAAGACTCCACCATGCCTTATAATTGTTCAACTTTTTTTTTTAGTTTTTTTCTCTTCTTTTTTTCTTTCTTTTCCTTTTTTTTTTTTTTTTTTTTTTTTTTTCTTTTCTTGGCTTGTGTTGTTTGCTTGGACCATTTCAAAATCTTAAAAAAAGTGAGAAAGGGTGCAGAATTCTCAGTACTCCCACTCAAGCATGCAGTCTGCTAGCATATTTACAACCAGTGTGTGGCTCTGACCTTCAGAGACTGCCTTTTCCTTCTTTACTCCTTTTGTATTGGAAGTGTACTGTAAACTCGCTTCGCCCCAGTATGTACACAATGTCTCCATTCTATTTGTAATCCCGAATGGAATGGATTAAACTATCAGCATTCTCTCACCTGAGAACTTTTCCCTTAACAAGAATTTAAAGGAAAAAAAAAACTGTTTATAACTTGCACTGACAAGAGCTGAGAGAACCTGAATCATAAAAATAAGAATTATAATACATTTTAGAATTATTATCACCATGACTACTGTTAAACACATCCCTTCTTCGTTTTGGTGAAGCTCTCATGAATCTTACATCATGTCTCTCTCCCCAAGAGAGAGAATAAAGAAGCATAAAAGTGGATTGCTTGTAAATGTGCTTCTTTTCATCCCTTTATATTCCAGACAGGGTCACCAGCCCATGGTAAGCCACATGGCACCCATTCTCCTTTCCTGGCACTAACTACTCTGCCCTTGCTCTTCCTTCCATTATCTGTCCCTCCAGGTTCTCCTGCTGAGATCGCCTTGGGGTCCCATCCTGCTCCCCTGCTTTGTTAAGACAGAGCTGCAGAACTAGATGTAATTTTCTTGGGTGCTTGTTAAAACTTGTCAGGACTATTTAGTCTGGTAAACCGCAGCTATAGAGTTTCTCCTTGGGAACATACCATTATATAAACAACATGAGAGAATATCATTCACCAGGACCCATTTAAATGATTAGGAAACATTAATTTTATCACATGGTGGAAATTTACTTGCTTACTCTTGTTAGCTTCAGTATACTAACTTTCTCAAAAACAGCTTACTCCTTTCAAGAATATGGCTCTTTTGAGAAATCAGAGATCATCTACTAAACCTTGCTTTATATCTGAATCATCTGGGAAGCTTTCAAGAAAATTCAGTAGCCCCAGAAGTCACTGAATAAGAAAATCTGAGGGAAAAGATACAAAAATATATTTGCAATTGATAATCTTCTCTATCCCTCTGCATTCCCATCCCTGCTACCATAACAAAAAAGACCAATGTTAATGTCTGCCTGGTATGTGTATTTCAACTCCTTTTAGTTAGTACACCCATCGAAATACATATAAGTACCTGTGTGTGTGTGTGTGTGTTTTATTTGGATGTGTTTGAAAAATAGGGGCGGCAGATTTACAAAATAGCAAAGTGTTAAGATACAAAAATATTACAAAATACAATTGCATTTAACCCTAAACTATAGCAAAGGAGTAAATGCATATACAATTATATATTAAAGGTATTAAAAGAAACTAGACAATTAAGGTAGGATTAGGAATCTATCTTCTTTCTGATTATCTGTGCTTTTTAATTTTCTACCATTATTGATTTTGTTATACAAAGTTATCTTAATTTTACTAACTTTCCAAAATTGCTTAGTTACAACTCATTTTACAAATTCGTGTATCAGCAGAGCACCATTCCTACATAATATGTTTTTCAGTTTGGATAAACTGTTGTAACAAAAAGATTCCAAAACATAAAAACATAAAATGGATTGAACATCATAGAGGCTGATTACTGGCTTTTGTTAAGGAATTAGCAAAGTTAAATATTTGGCAGGACCACCTTTCTATTAGTAGTCATTCAGAAATTTAGGCTGATGTTTCCACTGCCATCCTTATTTTGTTTATTATTAATATTAAATTATTTATTTATGTACATATGTATATATGTATGTATTT
The DNA here is from genome assembly GCA_020662805.1 of Glaucomys volans. Classification (NCBI taxonomy): domain Eukaryota; kingdom Metazoa; phylum Chordata; class Mammalia; order Rodentia; family Sciuridae; genus Glaucomys; species Glaucomys volans. Next base: position 441,445 of record JAJEJO010000240.1, read on the forward strand.
ATTTATTTTTGTAGTGCTGGGAGTTAAACTCAGGAATGTCTCATCACTAACTTACATTCCCAGACCCTTTTTATTTTTTATTTTGAGGCAAGTTCTCTCTGAATTGCTGAGGCTGACCTTGAACTTGTGATCTTGCTTTTGACCTCCAGAATCGCTGGGATGGTGGGCATGGGCGATAGCATCTAGGTTAGTTAGCTCTGCCTAACATATGTTCAATATGTGATTTCTTTCATTACCCTGGGAATTATCTCCTCTTCAAAAACCAGAAAGAGAAAAGAGCAAAAAGGGGTAGAACACAGTTAGTGTTTTAGAGGGCTGGCCTGGGGGATGTCCTGGGGGATGTCCTTGAGTCCATGGACAGAATCTCGGCTAGATTCCTTATTGCTGCAGTCTGGGAGACGTGGTTCCTAGTAGGCAGCCGCTTCCCAGCAGAATCTCCATATCATGTGAGGGGACATGACACTTGGGTGAATAGCCATGAGATGCTCTGTAACCAATGTTCCCTGAACACCCCACGCCCTCTGTGCTTGTCCTGGCTATGGAACCACGTCTCACATACAGCAAGCCTCATTGTTCTTCTGCCTCAGTTTCACCTTCCTTTGCTCCCCAGACCCCTTTCTTTACTTCATTTTTTCCACTCAGTGAACATTTTTTGAAGTTTGTGACTTGAGAGAATTCTTCTAGGTAATAGAATAAGAAGAATAAATAAAAAGGACAAAAATCTTTACTTTCTTGGAGCTTATATTCAGCCACCAATAAGAAAAAGGTTTAATGAATAAACTACATTGGTGAATACACAGTAGTAAGTTCTAAGGAGATAAATACAAGAAAAAGAGGGAGAAAGGCAGGGAGAGAAGAGAAATACGTAATTTAAAAGCGAATGTGTCGCATCTTTAGTCTGACCAAAGAAGGCAGCACTAAAAACATGAGTGTAAGTGAACACTTGGTGAAGGTACAGATGGTAGCCGTGTCAAAATTTGGAAAAGGAGGATTTGAGGTCTGCAAAGTTCTCAAGGCAGGAATATGCTGGAAGGTGCCCCTGAAATCACATGGACAATCAGCATAGCCTGAGCAAAAGTATAAAGGGGTGAGTAAGACAGGAAATCATGAAGCATATCACATAGAGCTTTGTAGATTATATATGGCTTTTGACTCTTATTGAAAATGAGATTAGAACTACTAAAGAATTTTAACATGAGGAGTGACGTGACCTTATCTATTTCAAACAGGATCACCAGGCATAGTAGAAATAATAACAGCTCCCCAAAGATGTACCAATCTCCAGAATTTGTGAATATATTCATTCTCATAGCTAAAGAGATTTTCCAGACATAATTCAATTAAAGTATCTTTTTAAAAAATATCTTTAAGATGTTGGTAGACCTTTATTTTATTCATTTATTTATATGTGGTGCTGAGGATTGAACCTAGTGCCTCACACATACTAGGCAAGCACTCTGCCACTGAGCCACAACCCCAGCCCCCAGTTAAAGTATCTTGATGGATAGATTACCTTGATTATCAAGGTGAGTTCAAAGTAGAGGAAGACAGGGAAATTGTGGTCAGAGATGGACATATGACAATAGAGGTAGAGGAGAGAAAGATGGATGGTGGCAGGGGTGTGGTTAAACTGCTGGTTTTACAGATTAATGAGGGGCCCCAAACCAAGGAATAGAAGTAAACTTTAGAAAGTTGGAAAAGTAAGGCAAAAAATTCTTTCCTAGAGCCTCCAGATAGAAGCACCCTGCTTATACCTTGATTTTAGCCCAGTGATATACCCATTGCAGACTTCTGGCCACCATAACTATAATAAATTTGCCTTTTTTAAATCTACCAAATTGGTGGTAATTTGTTAAACAACAATAGGAAACTAATAAACCAAACTACTATGTTTCAAGTAGACTGCAAGGAACAAAAGCAAAAGTGGGGGAGACCTATTAGAGACCTACTATGATAACCAGAAAAGATATGATAATGGGCCAAACCAAAAGAGAGTCAAATTGTGGTAATATCTTAAAGGTCATTATATTTGTCTCTCTTCAGTTACTATAAAAAAATCCTTGAGGTTGGGTAGTTTATAAAGAAAAGAGGTTCATAGAACTCACAGTTTTGGAGGTCCAGGAACATGGCACCTGTATCTGCTAGCTCTAATGAGGACCTTCTGCCTTCATCAAAACAAGGCAGAAGATCTAATGATGGAAGCAAGTGTGAGTGGGAGAGAATGCATGGTGGGACAGGAAGCCAAAAACTGCCAGGGGCCATCTTGCTCTTTTTTTGTAACAAAACTGTCTCAAGAGGACCCACTCCAAGAGATATGTATTAATCCTTCAAAAGGGGAATGGTAATAAACTAATGACCTCTTACAAGGCTCAAAAGGTTCCATGACTTCTTAATACTCTCAAATTGGGGACCATGTTTCAGCAGATGAATATTTGGGGACAAAACACAGTAAAACTCTAGCAGTCACACTGACAGAATTTCTAAGAGCCTGCCTGTGAGGTGTAGGAGAAAGAGAAGTAAGAATGACATCACAATTTTCAGCCTGATCACTGATTAGGAGTTGCTATCAAAAGAAACAGAGACAACAATAAAAAGAGCTCATTTGAAGAAGTAAGAATGAATGAGAGCTCTTCTCTACCACATATACACTTAATTTATTTAATTTTGTTTTGGTTTTGATTTTTTTATTCTTTTTTGAGACAAAGTTTTATCATGTTTCCCAGGTTGATCTTGAACTCCATAGTTCAAATAATCTCCCCCTCAGCCTCCTTAGTAGCTGGGACAGCTGCTGCCACTGTACCCAGTTAATGCTCAATTATTTTATTTAGCATGTATTAGATGATCATTTGTGTCTATCTGTATTTTGGGCTACATTATAAACTCAGAAATCTCTACCATGCATTTTCAATTTAAGAACTTTTCTAAGGTACAAAATTATGTAAAACTGTAGCTATTCAGCTTATAACCAACACATAGTAACAGTACAATTGTTGGATAAAACCTACTCTTAAACAAAGGATCATCTGCACCCCAAGACGAAACACCAGTCTTGTGTGTTTTGGATCTTCAAAGTACTCTGCAGAACTTCCAGTAAAGAGTAGACACTCAATAGGTGTTGGTTAAACCATATACAGTCTTCCAAAAATGACTTACATCATGTTCTGCTTGTGTTTTTCAAGAAAAGGACAACAAAACAAAACCAAAAAACCCAAACATTTTTAATCTACCACTCAATGTGAAATTATTCCAATTCCCCACAAAAATATAGAAAAGAGCATCAGACCATCATCATCATGTTCTTCAGAGAGTAAGGACTTATTTGGACTTGAAATCACAAATACATATTAATTTTTAGCCTAGTGCAATGACTTTTGTGATTTACCACATTGTTGTACTTAGCATTTGAGGAAATAATGACCTTGAACACTAGTCACCTATCAGAGAGTCACATTAGCCTTCTATAGACATCTCACATCAACATTTTCAAAACTGACTTCCTGATTCTGTTCCCCCAAATCTAAATCCACTCAAAAGAAATCTCCTTCTTTCCTAACACTTTTTATCTTTGGAAATGAAAATTCATATTTCCATTTACCTTGGAAAATAAAATTAGAAATAAAAATCACACTTACTCACATAAAATATTACTGCCTTAAACAAGGACAAACGCAACTTTTCTTTTTCTGTCTACTACACTAAATGCTAGTTCCCTGCAAGAGAATCAGGAATTGACTCTAATGAAGCAAACCACTTACAAACAAATAAAATTAAACTTTGCTACTACCTCTCCATTCACATTTAACCTATTACTTCCGCCTAGACATTTAGGAAAGCTTTATGTGAGTAATGGATATGTTGCTTCACTGAGTAAAGTTGTGCATCTATATTTGACAACAGGTCTGGTTTCAGGAACGATAAAAAGAAGCGGTCATGTGAGGAGCCATTTTCCACAACTTAATGCTGATCTTAATGTTTGATCTTAATTCATTCTTAACCTTGATCTTAATATTTGTTCTTACTTGATCTTAACATTGATCTTAATATGTGATCTTCATGTTGCTAGTATTTTTCACTTACGATTTCTCAAGATCAAGTAAATATGGAAAGCCTCTTTTAACAAGCTAGACTTGCAAATAGATGGCACTGGTGCAAGCCAGCCATTTTGAAAAAGAAGAATTTCACATTATACTCTGGAATGCTCTCCAGATGAATAAGAGGAAAACAAATTATTAGAATTAAATAAGCCCTGAACTAAAACATGGATAAATGCCTGAACGAGAACCATTTCTGTCACTAATATTCCACATGCAAGAAAAGAATATGAAAATATTCTTCTATACTAACATTTTAAAATCATTTACATAAAAAAGTAAAACAAAACATAAGTGACAAACCAAGAAAAAATAGTTTTGACTTCATCAAAACAAAAACATTCCTTTGAAAGACATAGCTAAGCAAACCTGAAGTCAAGGCACTGATAGACTGAGAACGATGCTTGCGTTATGTGATAATGAGGTTGTATTCTGAATATATAGGGAATTCTTTCAATCCCAAAATAAGAAAACAAACACAACATTTTTAAAAAATTGGGAAATAAGTTGAACAGAAACAGACACATCATCAAAAGAGTGGGAGAGGAAAGACCAGTGTCGAACACCAGATTTCTAGTAAAACACTGAAAAATCATTACTTCCCATTTAGCTTGTTTTTATAATTCCAAAAAGTTTCTTCATCTTTATTTACATCCACAGATGCATACATTTGCCTGAAGAATCAATAGAGAATGCTAATATTAGTCTACCACCATATCCTTTAAGACAACTAAAATTAAAAATTTAGAAATTAAAATAACTCCTAACGAGAAAGAAAAGGTGACTGATGTTTAAGTAAGAGCCACCACGGGATTCTGGAGTAATGAGATTCTTCAGGCCAATTCGTCAAGGAGAAATATATTTCCAACAAAACAGGGAGAAAAAATAATTTGTTAGCTTTGGTGCTAGATGCTGGAAGATGTTTATTGCTACAACTCACTATTGATAGGAAAAAGAATTTCTCATATTTAACAATAAGCCTGACCTATGATAAATTTCCCAGCACATAGGAAAGTGCCTGATTTGGGAATCTAGGAATAATTTCTGTTAGTTAACTTTCCATGCTGTAACACATACCAAGGGTAACCATATATTAGAAGGAAAGTTTTTCTTTGGTTCACAATCGCCAAGGTTTCAGTCCATAGTCTTTTATTTTTATTGTTTATTCTATTTAATTATATATGGCAGCAGAATGCATTTTGATTCATTGTACAAAAGTGGAGTACAACTTTTCTTTTCTCTGGTCGTACACCATGTAGATTCACACCATTGGTACAATCATACATGTACATAGGATAATGATGTTTATCTCAGTCCGCCATCTTTCCTTCTCCCTGACCCCTCCCCTCCCCTCACTTCCTGTCTTTGGACCCCATTGCCTTTGGGCCCACTGAGGCAGCCCAGCATGGCTGGAACAGGTGCTTCACCTCATGGAGGCCAGAAGCAGAGAGAGAAAGGAGAGACCAGCATCCCATAATTGCCTTCCTGATCTAAGATCTCCCAGAAAGGCCCACTTCTTAGGGCTCCACCACCTTCCAGTAGCACTTTAACACATGGGCTTTGGGGGAAGTTTCAGATCCAAACTGATTAGGAACAGAATCTAATCCAGCTAGTCCCTGTGTAGAACTGCATTGCAGACATAAGTCATGGCTGATTCACAAAGGAAAATGTACACCAAGTTTAGGAATTAAGAACTACATGAGTCGTTCATGATTCTGTTTATATTTCAAAATGTTTTCTTATATAATTGCAACTGTAATAATATAATTAATTATTTGAAAGGTTTGAAATTGGAATTGGAGCCTGTATTTATATTATAATAATTTTTTAAATCTTTGTTTTTAGACTCAATAGCTCTGTGTGTGTGTGTGCGTGTGTGTGTGTGTGTGTGTGTTTATGTATGTAACATAATGTACATGCCTCAAAATTCTAACACTGCCGACCTCCCCAGGGTTTTAAAGAAATCCTGCTGGGAAAACACTGAAGAAGAAGGTAAAGCAAAGATCAGTGTTTTTATTTGAAGGATAAGGATGCTTGTCCAAAACCAACTTGAAATGAGTCTATAAAAAGCCAAGCACAGCAGACAAACCTACTTGAAAATCTTATTTCCATGACAACAGAAACAGAGCATTAAAGGGCCAGCACACTTCTGCAATGTGCTGTCGACACATTCAATCATCCAAAACATTTTAAAGGAGAACAGGCTGTCATATACATGCTCAACGATGACTACATATGAACATGAAACATGACTACCCTTTATAAAAAGTGTGGAGATGATATGTTTAATAATCATAAACACATTCAACACCTTTTCTATTAATTCTGGAAAATGAAGAAACAAAATATAAGATATAAACTGATATTCGACACAGAAATGAATTTCCCAGCTTCCATATCTGTGATTTATCATTCTGAAAGCTGCCCAATTACCCATGTTGTTTATAACATGGCATAACAGTTTATGAGTATATAGGTAGCCATAATAATTTTTATTTTTAAATAAATCAATATCACTTTATGATGTAAGATAGATCTACATTCATACACAATTCTTGCAGTTAAAATTTAGGGATTATTTTAGTACCACATAAATAAAACACAGAATATTTAGGAAAAATAGCTTTTCTTCTCTGAGATAACAGCAATATTTTGTACAGAATTCTTTGTGGGATTATGCTGCTAAGGCTTCCTAAATGTAAAAAATTCTCCAAAAGCAAATGTAGCATTAAGCTATGTAAGATAATTTTGAATATGCTATTTAAAGTCTTATATATCACATTACAAATTTTAAAGGAGTTATTATGTAATCGAGTTTGATCTCCACAGCAACCCAGGGTAATGTGGAAATAGCAGATACTGTTATCAACCTTTGTTCACAAGTGAGTTATTTGATGCTCACAAACATTATATGCTAAGTAGCCATAAAAAAATAAACATGATTCTTCTTATTTCTATGTTCAAATTTTTTCCTAATCTATGATCCTATATCCCCTAGGTAATGTGAAAGACCAAGAATTGATACCATAGTTAAATTTAGTTATATTTTGATAAGAATGTGAATTAGTGACTTTAAGGAGAAAAGAAACTGGCTCTGAACTTTTTGTCCTATGTACTTAGCACTATATTCTTTTTCATATTTAACATAGGGACAAACAAAAAATTTATTGTCCCCCAAATATGCCCTATATGCTTCCTTTAATCCAGTCTATCCTTTCTCCATTCATTTGTCCAAATATTAGTCAGCCTCAAATTCATAGCATTACCTATATTAAATAGTCCTTGAAGTTCTCTTTTCCAAACATAGTGTGCCATGACATTGTGTCTCTGCTCTCAATTTGACTTTCAGGTCATTTATTCCAGTTTACCTTATGTCTAACAACAAAAGAAACGATTATTTCAATGACTCCTAAATTTGTGTGCAAATAGGCCCTTTTGATAATCTGATAAAAGCTATGAACCTTCCATCCATCCTATCCCCTAAAACTGAATATTTGAAAATCTACCAAATTGTGTGTATAATTTTGCTGTTTCATGAAGCCTAATATGAAATCACACTTTAAGGTCCTAAAACTTCCTCTTAAAAATCCCTGAAATGCCAGTGGCTTGGAAGGCTGAGACAGGAGGGTTGCAAGTTCAAAGCCAGCTTCAGCAACTTAGTGAAAGGCCCTGACTCAAAATAAAAAATAAAAAGAAGAGGTAGTGGTTATATTATGTGCCCCTGGATTCAATCCCTGGTTAAAAAAAAAACAAAAAACAACAACAAACAACAACAACAAAAAAAACCCACAAAACCTGGAATGTTGAAAAGAAAATTAAATCATTAATTCTTCCCTTAAGAAGTTTATAGAGAACAGTCTCTGGAGTCACTGTGGCTAAATAATCACTGTGACCATGAGACAACATTCCCTTTGCTCATGTTGTAAGGTCTGTTACCTGGGAGATTTAGACGCCAAGTAAATTACTAAGACTTCTTTTTCAAAATGAAACTATCATATAGTAAAAAACTGATTAATACATTTATGTTTGAAAAACACGATTTTTTTCTTAGTTATTAAGAGATGTTTACATGGAAGCACAAGATCTGCCTCTGTTTAACTAATTCTACCAATTTGTATAAGATCATTATAGTTTTATGTTACCCAGAGAATCAAAAAATTGAGGTACAGAATATTAAATTCCAATAATCACAGACATGTAGCAATTAAGTACTTTAAAAAACATGCAAATGTTCTTTCTGTTTATTCAGTTTCCTTTAACTATGAGATAAGTCTCACTATGACTCAGTCTAAGGATGAAAGAATAAAGCTGTTCAATATACTTGTCATACATGGCCTCATTTTGAGCTCAAACAAACAATATTTTTGGAATATCGTTGTTGCCAATATGCGCCGTTTAGATAAGAGCCAGCAATCAATGAATTTCTTTCTTTAACTTTAAGCATTCTAAAACATACAGAAAAAGGCATAATACAGATAACTACTAAGCCAAAATAGTTTCTCGGGGTAAAAGTAGAAGGAAGTTTGGATAAATAGAGAAAAAGAAATTGAATACACCATTTAACACAAAATGAAACCAAGAATATTTCATTGAAATACAGATTTTTGTTTATTACTACATTCTAGATGGCCCTCCATTCTTTCAATCAAGAAACAAAGTCTCTGCAGGTGTGTGTCTCCTCTTCTTAAAAAGCTAAAAGTATTTTTCTAACCAAGAATAATATTCTACAAATGCAATGTTAATTCTTTAATTCTCTCTCAAGTTCACATCATTTTTTCTCTGCCCCCATCCCATTCCCAACTTTTTTCCATTGTTAGAGAGCTCATAGCTCTTGGACAATTGTCAAAACATGAAGACTCTCATCTAGACTCCTAAAGCTGAGTGCTAGAACAGCGTTGTCTTAAACCTATGCAGTCATGTGTAATACTTAATGTCAGGTTATTTTATAGCTGTCTGGCCTTCCTAGTTTCAAACGTAGGAGCTCCTAATAAGGCCATTCCCACCCGAGCACATTCCCAATCACTTCTGAAAGTCAATAAACTAAAACTTTTTGATTCCTTTTGGGACTCATTAAATGAATGAGTTCTTAAATGGAAGGCCGTTAGATCTTCTCATTTTATACTTAAGTTCTGAAACTAAGCAACCACTTACAGTCATTAAAATCAAATATGTGACATAAAATTCTGGAAGTTAAGAGCCAAACTAAGTCCCTTTAGCTTGGACCTTTAGAGGAAGTGTACTTGAAAACTCTGTGTGGTTTAGAGACCAGAGTCCCAAATAATGAAGATCAACTTCTAGTTTCAACTTGCACTGTGATAATTTTAGAAAGTTATCACTCCAATCCTAGCTTCAATTCTCTTACATATAAAATAATATTCATAATTTACCTACCAAAGTGGAATATTCTGAATTTTTAAGAGATTATATACATAAATCTCTCAGCACATTTCAAGGATACAATAATGAATTGTTAATTATTAACTCTCAAACAAACATTTAAAAATATTGTTATTATTAAACAAAGAAAATATTACAATTTTAGAGTTTCATTTATCTCTGGGTATAAATAAAAGTAATATCTGTGTAAAAATAAAATGAAAACTTAGAAAATAATGAGAAGATACATACAGTTCAAATTCATGTTAGGAAAAGTGATAAATCATTCAATTTTAATTTTGTATGTTTTATTGTTCAGATTCTTTAACAAGGAGATGATATTGAACTCTCTGAAATATTATTGCATAATTTATTTCTATGTATAAAATTCATAACTTTCAAAACATGTAATTCATTTATATAAACATTTCAAGGTTTAATAGTGTAATAAATATTTCCTCTCTGGAAACACAAGGCAGGTTTTCTATCCAAAAGTAAGTGCTACTTAATCTGGTAGGGTGGTTCACATACTTCCTAATTCTCCCGGCCCCCTCTTGGTTGGGAGTGTCTTTGTAAGTAATTCTGGTCAATGGACTATGAGCAGAACATATGTGTGTCACTTCTGAGCAGAATGCTGGATAACAGGAATGAAAAGTAATGGGTACTTTTCTAGATTACTTTTTGGTGAATGCAATCAGATATTGAGCCTTCAATGACCCAGAGCCCTAAATAGCAATGTGGTACAGATTCCCTTGATGCCCCATATGTGGTATCAGTAAAATATACTCCTTTGATAGATAAAACATTAAGATTTGGGACTTATTTGTTACTGTTGCATAATCTAGACTGCCCTGATTAATAAAGATATGGTTTCAATGACAAAACCATGAAAATAATAATTGTACTACATTAAGAATTACCCCCTCAATAATTTCCCTATCTTTATTATTTGTCAATTTTATAATGTTTCTTTCATTTCACAAATATATACTGGAACTGATTATATGTATGCACTTTTCCTGCTCAGAATCAGGGTAAGAATGAAATGGGAGATATCTATCATAAAACAGAGAATAAGTATAGATAAAAAATGTTAAACAAATTCTGGAAAAGAAAGATGAGTGCTGGTAGAAGATTTTCCGGAAGAGGTGTTATGTGATTTACGACTTGAAAAATTATTTGTATTAGAACACATGCAGATGAGTAGAATAGGGAGGAGAATTCCAGAAGAGGTTGGATGAGCAAGATCACAAATAGGGAATTGACTGGTTGAGTCTGGAAGAAGAGAAAGATGTCAATAAATCTACAAAAAGTTGCTATCTGCCCTCATGTAGTTCTATAAAAAATAAAAGTAAATTCAAGAGTGGTATTTAAGTAAAGATATGAAGAGATAAATGAAAACCTTACTCAGAGTGAGAGAAGAAAATCTTGAAGAATTTCATTCAAGAGAAGAGCATGATTCTTAACTCTCATTTAGAATCTTAAACTCTAAAAGGAAGGGATTAGAGACATGCCAAATAGTTACAAGTTTATTAATAGCCTCCATGGGATATGACAAGAAACAGAATTAATATGGCAAGGGTCTAACAGTTGGAATGCAAGAGAGAACATGAATAGGAACATTTTTATGAACACAGATTTAAAAGGTTCAGGAGGGGAAAATTCTAGATATGAGGGCAATGGCGAGGAAGGACATACAGATCCAAACGGTTAAGGGATGTCATTAGTAAGAAACAAAAATAAGAAATACAAGAACACAACAGATTGGGGCTGAGGCAATTCAATTCTGGACATGTTGCCTTTGCACTACCAACACATCATTCAAGAAGAAGATGAAGGCAGGTCTGGAACTCGGGTAGGGGAATAGTGTGGGAGATGCACACTTGACTGCAATAACAGTCTGAACTATTTGACCTCAAATGATCGGAGGTGGAATCCTCTTGCATTCCAGCATGTTCTTCTAATACATTGCAAGAAATATACACATATATAAAAAACTATATATTCATATATACATAATATGCATATGAAGGAGGCATGGGAATATTAGTTTTCATATATATTACATATTATAAACTGACCCATAATGTAGGTGTTCTTCTCCCTATTCTACTTTCAACCCTTTTTCTAACTAACTATTTCTTTTAGGATATAGTGCATATAACTGCAACTCATTCTTTCCTAGTTCCTACCCCTTTGCTTTCTGGAGGCTGTAGTCTCCAAATGAATGCACAAATACTTTTAATGTGCAATCAGAGGGAATAATGTTTAGGTTACATTCAAGAGGGAGAGGCACCTAGTTATCTAGTTAGTGGCAACCAGAAATCATAGATATTGAAGCTTCAGAGTAAGGAGGGGAAAGCATGTCACCCTACTCTGTCAGACCCACACAATTTGCTGCATCTACAGTGAGCAAAAGATTCAAAGCAATTGTGATTTGCAAGTTCAGTCTGTATACTGTGGAAATTTCATTTGCCTTTCAAGGTTTAGTTAAGTTTTCAATTTAATAAGAATTTTAAATAATTTCCCAATTCATATTGGACTATAGTCTTTTATCTCATTTATCTATAGTCTCATTTATCTTTTAGTTTTCCATAAAAGCTGTCTTAAGCATCAGATATGTTGTCAAAGGTGACTAAACAAACCAAAACAGTCACACATAGGGTGAAGCCATATGGAAAGGAAACATTAGCTAAAGGAAGGAACTGGATGTTAAAAGGTCAGTTGGAGCAGAAATTCAAGTAAGACAAACAGAAGAAGCGCCTAAGGTAGAGTGCTGGACGCCCCATAATATTTGGAATGGGAGCATTAGGCATCTTATCAAACATTAAATAAAGGGATGAACCAAAATATTAAGTCTGTATTTCTAGCACTTGGCAATATTTCTGGGACATTAATAATCAAACAATTTGGAATTAATATGTGAAGAGGTGGAAACGGATGAAAACCTCAAGTAGAGACTATCCAGAGAAACAAAATTGCAAAAATGACACTTTTGGAAGCTATAAATTTTTAAAAGATAGTGATAAGAAAAGAAACTGATAAGAAGCAAGGAATAGTTTCAGAGGTAGATGAATCACCAGGGAAGTACTTTGATATGGAGGACAGAGGCACTGAGACCAAATGAAGATCAGGTTTTAAAAATTTAAGCTTTCTTTCAGGGCTCAGAGCCATCCATATTCTTGCTCTAATTTCCACTTTATTAGAGATGACAAAGAAGAAGTGAAACAGCCTTACTTGTCTTAGGTTATATCTTTATTCCAAGTCCTTTCTGTCTGAAATCTCTTGGAGTTCACATTATTCTTAAGGGTTGCTACAACCAAACTTGAAAATGCATGTAGGATTACTTTTTAAAAGTCAAATAAATGGAGTCTGAGAAAGAATTTCAGAACTGCTAATGAGACAGACTTTAAGTTTCTTTCCTATTCGTTTAATATTCTGCTGCCTCCCAAACATTAAAAAGAACTCTTTTGTTGTCTTTTTTGCTCTCTGAAAAAATTCCTGAAGCTTTAATGAAAATGTGGAAATGCTAATCAAATGAAACATTTCATATTCTTAGAGCAACATGGGAATCAGAAAATAGATTTAACCGTGTTCAAAGTAACGGATGGATTAAGTAAGATCTAGTGAAGTGTCTGGATCAACACTCAGTTGGTACAGAATTTTTCCTTTTATTCACGCTGTATCCCACATGGGCCATTCAGTAATCACTGACATATTTTTTCTCAGGTCTAACATCATCTTGTAGGGTTTATAATTTCTGTAAG
>JAJEJO010000240.1:455078-631918 GCA_020662805.1 Glaucomys volans
ACATTATGATATTAATATCACTCAGTTACCAAAAATAAAAACTTTAATCCTTCTTAGCAAGTTCAAACTATTGTTGCTAGCCAAAATCTCTTAACTATTTCACTATCGAAGATTTTTTTTACAATGTATTTTAAAACTGGTCCAGGTTACTTTGAGTTGTAGATATATCTCTCTTATCTTGAAATTAAATGCAAATTGCCAAATTGACTTAAATCTCTCAATTAATTAGAAAATAAAGGGGCTTAATTAATGATAGAAGAAATCAAATGAAACATCAGGACAACTTATTTCTCAAGTATTAGGTTAATCAAAAATGTTGCTAAACAAAGTTCTGGGGAACTCATTTTGATCATAGAAGCAGCACATATTTTGGAAATATAATTATGTCTTCACAAGATACCAGAAGATAAACATGTCTAGGGTAAAGACACTGGGATCATTAAGGTCTTAGAAAAAGATAAAAGGAGAAACAAAAATAAAAAAAAATAGAAAGTAAGAAAGAAAGATACACAGGGTAGAGATATGATCCAGAAATTCCATGAAGTCTCTTGAACTTAAAGATGACAAATGTCAGAATTCAAGTTTCATAAAAGACTGTTTTTACCTGATACTAATAAAAGTTTAGGTATGTAACAATTTCAGGACTTGAGAGGAAAAAGTTCTAATTAATGACTAGCAGGTAGACCTTGGGTCCTCCAGGATTGTGACTTGAGTATTGAGGAACTAGAACTGGATTTGCACTCACACTTGAAACAACACATATTGACAAAATATGTGAAGCAGTTGTCTTCAGGACACAGGACTCATACAACAAAAGACCAAAGATCCCTGAGACAGAGAGGACACACAAAGTGAGACCTACCATTGCCCATTTACCACCATGAAAGAATTTCTTGGAAGTGGGGCATAAAAGGAAAATCCAGGGAGAGTCTGCTGGATTCTCTTGAGTTGAAGACACTGAATTTAGAATAGAAGAAGACCTAGCCAGCAGATGTTCAAGGAATACAGAGAGGAGACCCAGAGAGGGTCTTTGAGCATTCAGCAGGGTGTTGATTAACACAGGCATGTGAGAAAACTACAGGAATGAATCACAGGGCAGGATCAGAAGGAAAAGCACCTGTTGCTCACACAGGGCTGGAAATAGTGCCTGTTCCTCCAGAAAAGAAAATCTCATAATTCTCAGAGCAGAGGTAAGCTACTGAGAAGGGTTACCTCAGTAGTTAAAATAATTTAACAAAACACTGCTCTGGTCTCAACTAAGAAGGCTTAGAAGGAAGCCCTAAAGGGATTAAGCTGTTTCCAAGCAATTAAATATATCCTGGAACAGCTCAAGAATGTGAAAAAGAGAAAAGAGGAAGGAAGGAAAGAAAAAAAAAAATCTACAAATACTTTTAATTGTTTAGGAAGCGATCAAAAATTACCACAAATACAAAGAAGGAAAAAATGCTTTATAAAAGTATAAGATTTAAATTACCTAAACAGAGTACAATCTGAACTAAATATTAGAGTTTGCAAGCAGGGACATTAAAGCCATTATTATAATTTCAAATACTAAAAAATTAACTTGAATATGCAAAACTATATAACTTTAAAACACAAAGATTGTGACAAAATATATGCAAGTTTTGATAAAATCATTTACTAGGACAGAGGATCAATGGAAAAATTGACTATTTGAATGGAATCTAACTGAATTACAAGTGTTTGAAACAGCTTCACTTAAGAGTTGAGAATAAGATGTTAACCAAAATAACTGGAAATGAATGGAGCCTGTAAGACAAAAGTCAAAAGCACATTCACACAGCCCTGTACTCTAGTCAATGAAGTTATTTTCTTCTCAGGTATAAGACAGTTATTCTGATGCTACTGTACAAGTGTACTGGAACTGAACACAGAGAGCACAAGTTTCCTATAACTTGGAGTGGAAATTTAAAGGTCACCAAGGGAAGGAGTCTAGAATGATTTATGTGGTTATGGATTAGAATTGAAGACATCAGTGAGCATGCATGTTAATATAGACACAGATAATTACATATAGAAATATTTATAAATATGCATATTATCTCCTTCCTCCGTGCACGTCTCAGTTCGGGTGCCTTCTCGGCCCCGCCATGGCTGCCCTTACCCAGAACCCGCAGTTCCAGAAGCTGCAGCAGTGGCACCGCGTTAACAGTTCTAACCTCAACCGGCGCCGCCTTTTCGATGCCAACAAGGAGCGCTTCAATCATTTCAGCTTGACTCTTAACACCAACCATGGCCATATTCTGGTGGATTACTCTAAGAACCTTGTGACGGAGGAAGTGATGCACATGCTGGTGGACCTGGCCAAGTCCAGGGGTGTGGAGGCTGCCCGGGAGAGTATGTTCAATGGTGAGAAGATCAACAGCACCGAGGATCGGGCAGTGCTGCATGTGGCCCTGCGGAACCGTTCAAACACACCCATTTTGGTGGATGGCAAGGATGTGATGCCAGAGGTCAACAGAGTTCTGGAAAAGATGAAATCTTTCTGCCAACGTGTCCGGAGTGGCAACTGGAAGGGATACACGGGCAAGTCCATCACAGACGTCATCAACATTGGCATTGGAGGCTCAGACCTGGGTCCTCTTATGGTGACTGAAGCCCTTAAGCCGTACTCTTCAGGAGGTCCCTGGGTCTGGTTTGTCTCCAACATTGATGGGACCCACATTGCCAAAACCCTAGCCAACCTGAACCCTGAGTCCTCCCTGTTCATCATTGCCTCCAAGACCTTTACCACCCAGGAGACCATTACCAATGCAGAAACAGCGAAGGATTGGTTTCTCACATCAGCCAAGGATCCTTCTGCAGTTGCGAAGCACTTTGTTGCCCTGTCTACCAACACGGCCAAAGTGAAAGAGTTTGGAATTGACCCTCAAAACATGTTTGAGTTCTGGGATTGGGTAGGTGGACGCTACTCGCTGTGGTCAGCCATCGGACTCTCCATTGCCTTGCATGTGGGTTTTGACAACTTCGAGCAGCTGCTCTCGGGGGCTCACTGGATGGACCAGCACTTCCGCTCGACACCCTTGGAGAAGAATGCCCCTGTCCTGCTGGCTCTGCTGGGAATCGGGTACATCAACTGCTTTGGATGTGAGACACATGCCATGCTGCCCTATGACCAGTACCTGCACCGTTTTGCTGCCTACTTCCAACAGGGTGACATGGAGTCCAATGGGAAGTACATCACCAAGTCCGGCATCCGTGTGGACCACCAGACAGGCCCCATCGTATGGGGAGAGCCAGGGACCAACGGCCAGCATGCATTCTACCAGCTCATCCACCAAGGCACCAAGATGATACCTTGTGACTTCCTCATCCCAGTCCAGACTCAGCACCCGATACGAAAGGGTTTACATCACAAGATCCTCCTAGCCAACTTCTTAGCCCAGACTGAGGCGCTGATGAAGGGGAAATCAACAGAGGAGGCCCAGAAGGAGCTCCAGGCTGCAGGAAAGAGTGCCAAGGACATTGAGAAGCTGTTGCCTCACAAGGTCTTTGAAGGAAATTGCCCAACCAACTCTATTGTGTTCACCAAGCTCACACCATTCATTCTTGGCGCTTTGATCGCCCTGTATGAGCACAAGATCTTCGTTCAGGGTATCATCTGGGACATCAACAGCTTTGATCAGTGGGGAGTGGAGCTGGGAAAACAGCTGGCTAAGAAAATTGAGCCTGAGCTTGAGGGTAACACTGAGGTGACTTCTCACGATTCATCCACCAATGGATTGATCAGATTCATCAAGAACCAGCGTGAAGCCAAAACTGAATAAACTCAGCTACAGCCCCTTTTGTGACTGGTCCTTCTTGTCCCTCCTTGCCAGTATCTGCATTGCATGTTCTTGCCCTTCCCTGTCCAGGGCATCCTCTGGTTGAAGACTTAGGCTACACAACCTCTATGGGAAGCCAGTCTGGAATTGCCACCCTGCTGCTTCCTTGTCCACTCTCCCTCTTTTACACTCAGCTGAAGTACTTCAGTGCAGCTGATTTTTCTGACCTATGTTCACATCACAAGCAAGAAAATAAAGATGCCACAAAGGAAAAAAAAATATGCATATTATGCAGATTAGTCTACACACATTTCTTTTGTTTCAGCTGAGAGGACCTAGAAGCAATAACCTAGCACCACCCAGCCCTTGGTTTTTGATACCATTTACAAACAAGAAATGAACAGGAGTCATAAAAAAAATGGCTGAATATAGGACTGAGGCCAAAAATATACAAGATGAGCTTGAATCATCTTATAGTGATAGGAAATGAGGATATGCTCAAAACACAAGAATACATTGATAACACACTGATGGTGTGTGGTTTCCTGCAATAGAACACCACTAAGTAAAGATTGAGGAAATCTGAAAAAATACATGAACTTGGAACAAATATGTCATACTGAAGTAAGAAGTTAATAAGAAGGGAAAGTATGTGTTTGGTGCACAAGAATTCTTTTTATTATTGTCTCAATTTTTATGTAAATTTCTCTACAAATCTAATACTGTCCTAGGTATGCAGCTTGGTGGTAGAATGAGTGTTTAACATGTGTAAGGCCCTGAATTCAATTGCAAGAAACAGAAAACAAACGAAAAACTATTCTAAAAGTTAAAACTTAAGTTCTTAGAAACATATTGGATTAGTTTAATAAAACTAGCAATATATCACGTAAATTACAGACATGCAAAAGATAAAATGCATGAAAACCGTACATGTGACTATAATATACCTCAGTATAAAATGTGAGAGAAGAGAAATGAAACACAAAATTGCAAGTTTCTTCTGTTGCATGAAGAAACACAAAATCACTTTAAGGTAGTTTTAAGTTAAAACACATAAATACTAAAACAGTTTCTAAAATAGCAAAATACAGTATTATAGCTAATAAGCACAGGAAAGATAGGAAATGAAATCATAAAAAAGTTACAAAATAAAAAAGAAAGAAAAAGGGAATGAAGAAAGAAGAAATAAATTATCAATAATTAGCAACATGATAGACCTAAATCTAACCATCAATAGCTACATTAAAGGTAAATGCTATAAATTTTGTAATGTTTGTAAAAATTATTTTGAGAGAACACAGCATCCATTCATGATATTCTTGATAATGCATTCTTACTGCAATCTGAGAACAAAAATAACACTAAATTTGATCTAACATCAGAATGGTGAAATTGTGAATGCTTTCCATATAAGGCAAAAAAAAAAAAAGAGACCGTGTCAAGCCAGAAAGCGAAAGAGAAAAAGAAACATGTCTTTTGCCAATGAATATTAGAAATTGAAGCTTTTAAAGTGCCATTTAAACAGCATCACAAAGGTTATTTAAATATTAAATATTTAACCATGGTTTAAATATCAAACCATGAAATATTTAGTGGTTAATCTGACAAAAATGGTACAGAACCAAACTAAGAAGGGGTAAATATATTCCATAGCTCAATTCTAGTTATAATTTCATAGATATATAAACATGTTGAAGCCTAACAATTAAATTATATGCATTTAATACAGCTTTTATATATCAATTATATCCCTTAAAACTATTAAGAGTCTGATAAAAAAAAAGTACAAAAGTAAAAAAGAAATCTAAATTAAACCTGCAAAAATTTCAGGGACCAGAGTCTCAAAGTTTGGGAATAAATGAAGTATCTGTACATTAAGTAACAAAGAACAAAAGATAGGAACAATTTAACAATATCTTTCATTGAACTTCTGGTGTTCTGAGTGACAGAGGTTCATAGAAACTGAATGTTCTACAGAAGAAAGACACAAGTGAACCCAGAGAAAGAGAATTTAGACAAAATTCTCTCCCCATCCCTCATTCACATGAGTACACTTCCTTGTTGGATTCCTGATACTAAGACAGAGATAGCAAGAATCTAGAAGTAGTACTCTGGGATTTTCTTTGATATTCTATATCATGAAACATCAAATATCTTGGAGCTTGAAGTCTAGAAACAACATGCTGTATCTTTATGGGTTTAAAATAGCCATAAGCACTATGTTAAGGAATTTTAAAAAAAATTTTTTAATTCATTGTACACAAATGGGGTACAACTTTTCATTTGTCTGGTTGTACATGATGTAGAGTCACAACATTTGTGTAATCATACATGTACATAGGGTAATGATGTTTGTCTCATTCCATTACCTTTCCTAACCCCAACTCACTCCCCACCCCTCATTTCCCTCTACACAATCCAACTTTCCTCCATTCTTTCCTTATCCCCTCCCCCCTGTTAAGTACCATCATCCACTTATCAGAGAAATCATTCAGTCTTTGGTTTTTTGTGATTGGCTTATTTCACTTAACATGATATTCTCCAACTCCATTCATTTACCTGCAAATTCTTTATCCAAGTTTTCTAAGGAATCTCCATACTGCTTTCCAGAGTGACTGCACCAATTTGCAACCCCACCAGCAAAGTATGAGTGTACCTTTTTCCCCACGTCCTCACCAACACCTATTGTTGCTTGTGTTCTTGATAATAGCCATTCTAATTGGGGTGAGATTAAATCTTAGGGTAGTTTTGATTTGCATTTCTCTTATAACTAGAGATGTTGAACATTTTTTCATATATCTGTTGATCACTTGTATATCCTCTTCTGTGAAGTGTCTGCTCCAGTTCCTTAGCCCATTTATTGATTGGGCTAATACATTTCTGGTGTAAAGTTTTTGAGTTCTTTATAAATTCTAGAGATTAGTGCTCTACCTGAAGTGCATGTGATAAAGATTTTCTCCTACTCTGTAGGCTCTCTCTTCACATTGTTGGTTGTTTCCTTTGCTGAGAAAGAGCATTTTTGTTTGTATCCATCCCATTTATTGATTCCTGCTTTTATTTCTTGTGCTTTGGGAGTTTTATTAAGGAAGTCTGGTCTTTAGCCAACATGATGAAGGTTTGGTGCAGGGTCTCTGATCTAATTCCTAGGTCCTCGATCCATTGTGAGTTGAGTTTTGTGCATGGTGAGAGATAGGGGTTTAGTTTCATTTTCCTGCATATGGATTTCCGGTTTTCCCAGCACCATTTGTTAAAGAGGCTATCTTTTCTCCAATGTATGTCTTTGGCACCTTTGTTAAGGAATTTATAAAAATTTATAAATTTATAAAAATTTATATAAAAAGTAGACAGCATAAAGATAGCTGGAAAATATCATATATTTCAATAATAAGCTATGCACTTCTAAATAATACATGAATTAAAGAAGACCTTTCAAAAGAGACTTTAAACTATTTTGACAAATAAAAATTATAATACAGGTTTTTCAAATTTCTGGAATATCAAGAAAGAAGCACTTAGAAGCACATTTATAACTTTCTATTTAAATATTAAAGTGAAGTAAGATCTAAAATTTTAAAAACCTAAGCTTTGTCTTACAGTAGAGAAAGAACAAATTAAATCTAAAGCAAGTAGAAAAGAGTAGAAATTATTGGAATTGAAAAGAATAGAGAAAAATCAATGAAACCAAATGCTGTTCTTTGAAAATATTGGATAAAATTCATAAATCTTTGCTAGAGAAAGAAGAAACAGATTGGTGATGTCAGAAATGAAAGAAGGCTAATCATTACTGATCCTATGAACATTAAAAGTATATTTTAGGGTGGGGGTTGTAGCTCAGTGACAGAGCACTTGCCTATTGTATGTGAAGCACTGGGTTCAATCCTCAGCACTGCATTAAAAGAAATAAATAAAATAAAGGTATTGTGTCCATCTCCAACTAAAATAATATTTTAAAAAGCATATTTTTAAAAAATGATACTATGAACAAATCTATGCCCACAAATTTAATAACTTAGATGAAATGAACGTATTCCATGAAAGAGAAAAATTAGCAAAATCCACACAAGAATATATGAAAAGTATGAATAACAGTATATTTATAAAAGAAATTAAATTCATAATTCACAATCTTCCAAAGCAAAGGAAGAAGAAATGGAAGTATAGCACAGAATGATAATATCTTTTAGAAGACAAATTTGAAAACTGAATACCTATTTATGCATTACTTCATTAAATAACTGTGTATTCATGTAAAAAATGTCAACAAGATGGCGGGCAGATTAACTTTTGGTGGGTAACATCCATAACTCTGGTGTTATTATTATTATGGATCATAGGCAAACTTGGCCTCACATTATTCGAAATGTCTTGCTACGACTGTTATTCCCAAATTGGTTATAAAAGACTTGACATAGTATTGTGTCCTATTTAGTTATTCTGAAATCTAATCAGAGAGAGTCCTGACATTTCTAAGTTTTCAGTTTCCTAATTTCCAAGTTCTCAATCTTCTTTCAATATATTCTACTAAATAATTAATCCTGTTCCATGCAGTTTATATGCTTTAAATATTTATGGAATATTAAACAGACACTAGAATATTTTCTGCTATATATACTTGACCTACATTATCCATGTTTATCTGATTTTAAAAAGTGAAACTTGTGTTTCCTGCCTATAATTACTTTAAATACAGTCCACTTCGGACAACTATTATCCAAGAAATCCTACAACGCCAAAAAAGTTTCCCTAAAACTGCAAACACATACATTTCGGCTTATTAATAAGATATAAATATGAAGCTCTATGAAACCAAACAGTATCCTAAGGCTACCTTTATCTTATCCTGCTCTTATGCAATCTATGGCAAGATTGTGCTTTTACAGAGTTCTGTTGGAGAGAAATGAGAGAAATCCTTATGTGTATTTCACTGCTTGATTCCTATGACCATGACATCCTTTAAACCACATACTTTTTTTAAAAATTTGAAACAAAAGAAAATATTCCTAAAGGGTAAGGATTATCACATACATTTTTCATGTTTTAATAGTTTATGATGTTTCTAAATTTGACTCAAAATTTTTCTTCTAATTTTCATAATGAGCATATTTATTAGATAACAATAAATCATTATGGAAAACTAAATTTCTTATCAACTTTGGTAGAGAAAATCCCTTAAAGTAGAGTCTCAGTTCAAACCATGTGGGAATTATGATTTCTCTAACCATTTTTGATAATCATACCTCCTATAGGTTGCTTAAAAATCTATAATTCAGTCCCTAACAAGAAAGGTTCTTATTAAATATTCAACTGGGCAATATTGCTACCATAGTTAAAACTAAAACACTAGAAAAGAGAAAACAGTCACCATTCAGTTATAAAGAGTGTAGAACAGGACATGAAAACTTCCCTTACAGCCTCTGTTCAAAACTTCACACATCACCAACTATATGAAGATTTACACATGCATCAACTTGCTAGAGATGAGATTAAAGACACTTCCATTTCTGTTTACTATACCTAATGTTGATTTATTTTTCAAGTTTAAAATTCATTTCATCTTACATTACAGGAATGGAATAAATAAAGTGAATGGGGAGTAAATAATCTGAAAGCAACACATCATGCAGTTTTCTATCAAAAAGTTTTTATTAATATAAATAGTCATTTTTATTCTTTCAGATGTAGTTTTAATTATTCTGTTGATCTAAAATCAACAATTGTAATTGAAAGCATGTAAATTAATTGAAGGTAAAAGTCACAGTTTTGCACTTTTAAGATACACTATTCAAATCTTAATTTTGTATTTATATCTTATTTATGGCCTCAATAGATTTATATTTTGGTAGGGGTCTTAGGTTCTTTGAAAAGGTTTTATTTGGTCATATTAGACATATAGAAAACATACACCATGAATGTTTCTGAATTTGTATTTGATCAACATTATGCTCGTGAGACCCATTCCTATTGGACAGTATTTTCAGTACTACGTAATATCCCCACAGTATTAGGATGGATAATTTATTAATCCAATCTACTGTTAAGAATACCTATATACTCTCAGCTGCATTTAACTTCTAAAAATAGTGCTCTTTGGGCCATCTTCTACAGGTTCTTTAGTAAACAGTGCACAGTTTTCTGAAGACTAATCTTCTGCTTTAGCAACCAATTTAATCTTCAACAATGTTATTTAACATTCCATTTACCCCAAACACAGTTGTGATTTTTTTTGTTTTTGTTTTGTTTTATCTTTTTTTCTTTTGAATGGGGGGATGTAGTGGTAGGTTCCTTTAGCATTTCTGGCAAGCATATTCAGTGGATATTTTATAAAAAAAGTATAGATTAATAAAATAAGTTTTTAAACCTGGCATTTTTTACCTTGAAGTTGCTAAATCCTTTCATTTTTTATTTATTTTTTAATTTTATTGATTCTATTTAGTGATATAAAACATTGGCATATGTTTTAACATAATGACAAAAGCATGTAATATAATTTGCTCTACTTCAGTCCCCAGAACTTCCCCTTCCTCCCTTCCCCTTCTTTCCCTCTACTCTACTGATCTTTCTGCAATTTGTTTACTTATTTATTTATTTTTAAATTAGTGTCTTGTGGATACATGTGATGTTGATTTAAAGTGTTGGTTAATGTTGGAAATAGGGTCATCTCAACTTTGCACCTTCCACAGTCAAACTTTGAAAATGTCCCAGTTAAACTTCCACCAGGAGTTTGAGCATTTGTTTCTCCAAATACTTTTTTTCTGTTTATTATCTTTCTATCACCAACACCCCCATCCTCATCCTCCCCTAAGCCACCTCTCTCTCTCTCCTTTCTTTCTTTCCATTTTACTCTTTCTGATGAGTACACTAAACAGACACTTGTAATAGCTGCATTAAATAATCAACATACAATAAACTAGACAGATTCAAAGTATACAATTTGATGAGTTGATAAATGTTCATACACATGATAAACCATCACCATAATATAAAGAACATGTCCATCACCTTCCCAAGTTTCCTCATGCCTCTTTGAGATCCATAGCCCCATACTCAGACAGTCACAGATCCTGTTGATAATTTTGCATCATCTAGAATTGTAGATAAATGAAATTGTGTAGTATATGCCCCTGGATCTGAGGATATTTCATTCAGCATTATTTTAAAATTAATCCATAGCACTGTAATATCAATAATGCATTCCTTTTTATTGAGTAGTTGTATGCTGTACTGATATGCCACAATTGGTTTATTCATTATTCTTTTGATGGAGTTTGCTTTCATATTTGGGTTGCTATGATAAAGAGCATTTGGGTATGAGTCTTTGCACAAATATATGCTTTCATGGATCAATATCCAGAAGTAAGGTTGCTTCTTCATGTGGTAAGTGTTTTTTTAATTTCATAAGTAATTTCTTAATTAATTTTCAAAATTCCACAATTTTATATTCTCAGCAGCAATGTCCGAAAGTTCCATTTACTCTCCATCATGGCCAACAGTTGATGTGGTCAGATTTTTTAAATTTTGCCATTCTAGTAGGTGTGTAATGATATCTCATTGAAGTTTAAGCTTGTCTTTGCCTCATACAATGAAATTGAACATCTTTTCATCTATTTCCATATAAATATATTCTTTGGTGATATCTGTTTTTGAATATTTTGCCAGTTTTAAATACTTTTGTTTTCCTTTCAATTGTTGAGTAATAGCTTTCTTATTATATCCTAAATGCAATTTGTTACCTGATATGATTTACAAATATTTTTCCTATGGCTAGTCCTTTAAATATTTTAACTATCCTTTTAAATATTTATTTTTAATTGTGATTAAATCCAATTTATGATATTTTGTTTTATTTTTGTTTATATTATTATAGTGGTTTTTATTGTATTATCTGTTATCTTTGTCTAATTCAAGATCACTGAGATTTTTCTGTTTTTTCTAGAAGTTTTCTCTTGGGAATTCTTTTTTTATATCTGTAATACATTTTGAGGTTTTTTTAATATGTTGTGAAATAATAATGGAAAACACTTTTTTCCATATTTAGCAGTACATTATAATTGTACATAATGGTGAGATTCATTCTTATACATGTGTATATGCACACAGTATAACAATATAATTTGATCAATATGATTCCCCAGTATTTCCCTGTCCCTTCCCCTCTCCCTCTCCCTGATCCCTTTCCTCTATTGATCTCTCTTAGATTTTATAAGCTCTGCCCCTCCTTTCTTTTCCCTTATCTTTTCTAGTTTCCATATATGATAGAAAACATAGGACCCTGGACTTTTGAAGTTTGGCTTATTTTGCTTAACATAATGTTCTCAAGTTCATCCATTTTCCTACAAATGACATTCTTCTTTTAGGCTGAAAAAAAAGAAAAACCTCCTTTGTGTATGTACCACATTTCTTTATCCAGCCATCCATTGTTAACAACCTGGTTGCACTGCTACCTACGTGGGTATGCATGTATTACTATAGTATGACGAGTTTAATTCTTCAGGATAAATACCAGGGAATTGCACATCTGGGTCACATGGTGACCATTCCTAGTCTTTCAAGAAACCTCTACACTGATTTGCATAGTGGTTGTACCAATTCACAATCCCATAGTGTTAAAATATTCCTTTTTCTTCACATCCTCTCCAGCATTTATTATTGTTTGCCTTTTGATGGCTCCCATTCTAACTGGACAGAGATGAAATCTCAGCATAATTTTGATTTGAGTTTCTTAATTGCTAAAGATGTTGAATATTTTTTGATACATTTGTTGGCTGTTTGTATTTCTTCCTTTGAGAAATTTCTGCCAAGTTCTTTTACCCATGTACAGTTTTTCAAATTTTTTAATATATTTTGAGTATATATTCTGGACATTAATCCTCTGATGGAAGAGGAGGTAAAAATATTTTCTCCCACTCTGTAGGTTCTCTCTTCATATTCTTAATTGATTTATTTTCTGGTCAGAAGCTTTTTAATTTAATGCCATTCCATTTCTTATTCTTTCTATTATTTTCTAAGCTTTAGGGGTTCTATTCAGAACGTTGTTGCTGTGCCTATATGTTGGAGAGTTGAACTTACATTTTCTTTTAGGAGTTCACAGTTTCTGATCTAATTTCTAAGTTTTGTTCCATATTGAATTCACTGGAAGAGCACTTCTTGTATGTGGATATCCTTTTAGCACAGCTTGTTAAGAAGATGTCATTTCACTATTGAGAGACTTGTAATTTGATGTTGTTTATATCATAAAATGAATATTGAATTTTGTTGGATATGTTTTCTGTATCCCTTGATATTTTTCATTTGATTTTTTAATCTTCTATTAATACAGTGAATTATAATATGCAACTTAGAAATTATTAAAATGACCTTAAATTACTGGGATAAAATGCAATTGATCACAAAGTATCATGTTTATTACATATACATTGTGCAGTATTTACCAATATTTAGTTAAGAATATTTTGGTCTATCCTGATGAGAAATATTTCTGCAGTTTTATTTTCTTGAATAATCTTTTTCTGGTTTTGGTATCAAGGGAATAGTGGTTTGAGAGCATAAACTAAGTATGCCCTTCTCTGCTATTTTCTGAAAGAGTTTATGTAGAATTGAAATTATTTCTTCCTTAAATATTTGGCAGAATTCATCACTGAAGCCATTTAAGCCTGAAGCTTCTATGGAGAAGGCTTTAATTAAAAAATCTATTTCCTTAGTAACTATAAAGACTATTTATTATCACAATGGCCACAATATTTACTTATCTTTGAAGACATTTTCATATTTTTATTGTTGCATTATAATTATACATAATGGTAGGATTCATTATTGTTGCACATTCATACATGCACATGATACACCAATATAAAACTTTATTTTTAGAGCACTTTTAAGATCATAGCCTTGAATGGAAAGTACAGAGATTTCAATAAAGTCCCCTGCTCACACACTTATATAATCTCCCCCATTATCAACATCCTCACTGACTGTACATTTGTTAAAATTGATAAATCTACCTTCACATATCATAATCAATCAAAGTCCATGACCCACATTAAGGTTTTCTCTTGGTGTGTGACATTTTATATAAATTTGGAAAATGTATAATTGCATGTATACATCATTGGAATATCATATGAATTATTTTAACTGTCCTAAAAATCCTCCATACTTCATCTTTCTATCCCTCAACCCCTGGCAACCCCTGATACTTTTATTGTCCCCATAATTTTATCTTTCTAGAATGTAATATTGTTGGAATCAAAGAGTATGTAGCCTCTTCAGTTTGGCTTCTTATACTTTGTAATGCGTTTTGGGATAGATATTGAAGAGTAAGATTGCCAGATTATTGGATAGCATTTTTACTTCTGTAAGAAATCATGAAACTGTCTTCCCATGTGGCTCTACCATTTTGCATTCCCACCAGTGATGAATGAGAGTTCCTCTTGTTTCATACCTGGCCAGCATTTGGTGTTGCTGGTGTTTCAGATTTTGGTTATTCTAATAGGTTATTCTAATGTACTGGCATCCCATTGTTGTTTAATACATATTTCCTTGGTCATATATGTTAGGAGCATGTCTCTTAATATGCTAATTGCTATCTCTACATCTTCTTTGGTGACATATCTGTTAAGGTCTTTGGCCCATTTTGAAATCAAGTATTTTTTATTTCTTATTATTGAAGTTTAAGAGTTCTTAATATATTTTTATCAGTCATTATCCAATACATATTTTGCAAATATTTTCTCCAAGTTTGTGGTTTATTTTCTCATTCTCTTGACATTGTCTTTTGCAGAACTAGTTTTTAGTTTTAATGTAGTATAGTTTATCAGTTATTTATCTCTAGGATTATGCCTTGGTGTTGTATCTAAAAAGTCATCATGATATTTAAAGTCATTTAAGTTTTCTCCCATTGTCTATGAACCCTTTTGAGTTAACTTTTGTTAAAGGCAGAAAATCTTTGAGCTTCTCTGGAGTTTTAACCCTTAGAATTGTCCATACTGAGCCTCCAGGAATTTGCCAACCACAGTTCAGGTTGCCCTTCTGGAACTAGTGCCAGAAGTTGTTTCCACACCCAAGTCCATACTCTGGTAAGCCTGATTCCTTGAATTCCCCTGTCTGTATCTGCAGTGTTAGGCAGCAGTTTGCTCTGTAACTTACCCTGTCTTTCAGAACCAAGAGGAGTTGTTGATTTTCTCTTCTGTTGAGTTTTTTACTTGTTATGACATAACCGAGACATCCAACCTCCTTACGTAGAAAACTAAAAACTGATTTTGCATTGCTATTTCAATGTCTGTAGTACCTGTAGTGATATACCCTTTATTATTCCTGATATTGATAATCAATGTCTCTCTCTGAACAATAATTTGTCTTTTTTTCCTAAACAGTCTGGCTAAAGGTTTGTCAATTTCACCTAGTTTTTTACTTCATTGATTTTTGTCTATTAATTTTCATGTTTTCTATATCATTAATATCTTCTCTTATCATAATATTGCATTTCCTCTACTTATTTGGGGGCTAGATTGATCTTTTCCCAATTTCTTAAGGTGAAACATAAGTCACTGATTTGAGACATATTTTTTCTTCTTTCAACTTATTCATCTTCCTCAGTGTACACACTTAATGCTCTGAAGTGCCTTCTAAGCTGAGCTTTAGTTGCTTCTCACAAGTTTTGCTATGTTTTGATCTTTATTCACTTGCAAATATTTTCTAAATTTTGTGATATTTCCTTATATGTTCTATAGACATGTGTTGAACAGATTCCAAACACATGAAGATTCTTCAGTCATCTTTCTGTTATGATTAGGTGACTTAATTTTGTTGTTATGTATAGCGACATGCTATGTATGATTTCAGTCATTTCAAATTCATCAAGACTTATTTTATGGCCCAGAATATGGCCTACTTGGTACATCTAGTTATTATTCAGTGACAATCTTCATTAGGTGAAATCCTGACTTGGTAAATGAATGGACGACATTCTTATCCTCCTCTGTCCTCATTAGATGTGAGACTCAGGAAGAGTACACACAGTTCAGCCTCCGTAACCTATACTGTTCATAGCGTGGAACAGTCTACATCAGTTCCTAAATCCCTTCCTAATTCACATCTTATGATTGCATTTAAATAAGCACATAACATTCTAAATGCTAATTCCTGGCATTTGACTTGATTTAGTCACAGTGATTTACTTCAAAGCACAACCAAGTCTAAGAGAATCACAAATGACTAAACTTCACAGAATTTCAAAGCCGCTCTCAATCTGTAACAATTTTAATATTCAAAAACCATCAATATCAATGTTTATTGTACTACCATTTCACTTTTTTTCTATGCATTCTTACACAGTTGTAATCAGAATTTGTAAAAATTAAGTGAAACAAAGTGTACCTTGCATTTTTCTCTAATATTATATTTGGCCTACTAGTCTCTCCTTTATAAAAATGTGCAGTTTTTGTGCATAGGAAAAACAAAAAAGAATAAGATGGCACACCTACAGAGATAGATTCCTGTGATCACTTATAAACATTTATATTTATTTTCAATTAATACCAACAAAAACCTACTATACGTGCCAAATATTTTTCTAATCATTTCATGAATTCTTGCTTATTTAATCCTGCTGACTAAATATATGATGTAAATACAATTATTATTTCTATTATATAAGTGCAAAAATAGCACAGAGACATTAAAAGTTTACACAGGCCACACAGTTAACAATTTGTAGCACTGGCATTTGAACTTACAGTCTGATTCTAGACTCTATTCTAACTTACTGGTGTAAATGATAAGCCTCTCATCATTTTTTTCCACTCAAATATTGATTAAAAAACAAATTACCATTCTGACAAGGATAGCTGGCATGGTGAATTCTGATTATTCAAAAGAACATACAATGCTTTTATGTTGGTTCTTAAATATCTATTAATGTTTTCATTTTAAGCCAGAATATAGTATCTCATCTTCCTGTTAAAATATAAGATGTTTTCTTAAACCAAGTCAATGATTTCTGAAAATTTTCAGTGAACTAATTCACTTCTTCATTTTCAAAGAGCAGTGCTTTGGAAGAGTACATGTGAAAACAAACTATTCTAATCCTTCTAATTCAGGTTCTCATGCTATCTCATTGGCATTGAACAACTATGAGGTTTTCTTTCATTTCTTTAGTTACTCTTTCAACAAAATTTTATGAAGTACTTATATGCTGAATACCAAGGCTACAAAGATAAAAATAATGTACATAAAAGTTTATTCTACAATTAAAAACTTCCTTAAGTTATTACTTTACACTCTGAATCTCATACTTCTCCCTCTGAACTGCTCAGTCCCTACAATTTCCTCTTTAAATATATACTAGTTCCATTTCCACTAAATGACTTCTCTCCGTTCTTATGCCCAGGACTTTTTAATTAAAAAAAAAAAAAAAAACAAAAAAAAAAAACCTTGTGCTTTGAGTAGATTCTCTCTCCTTTTTCTGTCTAGAGACTAGCTTCTCTGGTTCTCCTGTGGTTAGACAGCCAAGATACGATGTCATTTTTGCTACCAGCTATCTTGAATCCTAGATTTTGTCTTTCAAAGTCTCATAATTCTCGGTAAAAAATGGTGATTTAAAAAAATCCTTGTTTTAAAGAGACATTGTGAGGGCACAATAAATACACCCATGATATAAAACATTTCTGGCAAACAAATAAGAAATGCTCAGTAAATGTATTTCTATTAGTATCTTAATTATCTTCATATCATACTTTAGGTCATCTTTAAAACCATTCCTCTTCCTTGCTTCATACTTCCAGTTTGACTTCTTTGTGCACTTTCCCCACACTTGATATATATCTTACATTCCTCACCTTCACCTTGAACAAATGGTTTAACCAAATTGTTGAAATACTTAAAAGAACTCAGTCTTACCAACAAGAGTGGCTGCCTGTGCCCCCTGATTTCTGAATGTTTCTCAACCTCCTCTTTCACCCTGGTCAAAATAGCTTTATTTCTCCTCTCTTCATTACCTTTGTTATCAAGTAATGGCACCATCCCCTACACCCGGGCACTAAGATAGTGTTTTTTGGCTTATTCTGACTTCCTTATGCCAGGATCATCTGCCCTATTTCTCCTCTATAGGAACATTGCACATTCACGATCTTTGTGCAAAATCCACAGCTTCACATCTCCTTAACCAACAAAAACAACTTGGAGTGACCATTTTGTACTAGAATATCTGTGATCTCAAAAATTTTTTGCTGCAGAAACAAATATAAAATTTTACCCCCCCCCCCTTTTTTTTTTCCAACAGATGTTCCCAAAGATCGGAGATCATTTCATTACTAAAGCTCAACTAACACATTTGGTTTTTGTTCCTGACATATGCATTCCAGAGAAAATGTCTGACTCATTCCACTGGAAAGCTGCAATTATAGCTTATGATATACACTCTTTTCATGTCTTTTTTTCTGTTCTCTTAACCTCAGAGATTTCACATGTTCATTCTTCTACCTCTACTGACATTTCCTTTTTATTCTAGTTAATTAGGTAAACTAGCTTGTAAAATCAATACTGAAATTAACTTTAAAAAAAATCTTCTCTCCTTTCATTTTTGTACAAGTTACAAATATGCACACTTGTCAGGTATGGACTTGGGACCCTCTCTACAGAAACACTGCATGTTCAGGGTCTTTATGCAAAATCGACAGTATTAGATCTGTAACCTTGAATGAATACAACCCAGAGTGACCGTTTTATATGAGAATAACTGTGATTTGCTCATCATCAAATAAGAATTTTTCTTCCCTTTGGTGCTGGGGAACAGAGAAGAAATTTGTTCCTTTTTTCCCCCCTCTAAATATTCCCAAGATTCTGATTCTACACACCTCTGTGATAAATCTGGGTCCTCCTCTATACCATGATGCACTATGGTCCACTCTAGTCTCTATTTCCCCTATCACTGCTCTATTCCATTCTCACACCTTTGTCTTCTGTCTGCATGCACTTCCTAAAACTGTACCCCAAACTTCTATTATTTGTTTCTTTCTTTCTGAAGCATCAGCCTTCTTGATGTTTGCCCAGAAAGTTTAAAATATTACTACAAAGTAGCCATGGTGAATTGCCACGTCATTAAAGTATGTAAAACTGAAGTAAAGAGAAAGATTAAAATATTTCCACAGGTCACAGAATGGAATTCTATTTGGCTTTCTTTGAGAATTAGAAGCAGCATTATAAATCTCTCCCATCATGATGAATGTAGCATTTATTCTCTTGTCTTTAAACTTCCATTATTATTTGGAGTGGAGTAAAAATTCTTCAATATTTTTTCAGGAACACAAGGGTTAATATGTAAACAATGCCAAAATTTGTGTGACAAATAAAAGGTGCAAGAAAGTTAATGCATTTAAAGCAATAAATTAACATGTAGACAGATGGTATAACCTTCCTGTGAAAATAAGATTCTAAAATTTACACTTCTGTGAAACCAAATGTGATTATCAGAGTTCTCTTTAACAAGTCTTATTAGGATTGATTAAATTATAACCCCTGAGGTTTAGAAAGAATGCTAATTAACTGTCATAGAGGAAGAGGACTAAAAAGAAGTGAAATTATTTACTAGACAAATAGATGCCTACTGACTTTATTTAGGTATATTGGGGAAGAAAAAATATTAAAATATTAACATGTATTTTTTAATTTCTGTTATTTCTAATATGGTATGTCTTGTAGCAATGTTCCATTGATTAAGTAGGTAGAAGGCATGTAATTTTCAGACAAATAATGAGAAAATTATGTATGCTTTACTCAACTTAATGAGCTAACATCATATCTCTAAAAAATTGACAATCATTGGCCAAGTACTCATATTTAATTGTCATATTAAGGTAATCCTTTATTAAATTAAATCTGTCATTTTGAATTTCTCCCTAAAATTTATCATCAGGTCTGAAAAACCACTGCCTAATGAAGGAAAGATAGAAATGCTCACCATACACATTTTGTCTGAAATATTCCTTAAATTATAATCACAGAACATAGTTACAGCTTCTGCTATAATAGGTGGCTGTTCACATTTTAAAATATATGTAATCACTGACTTATCTGTTATTCAGTTAGATATTTTTTTCCACAGAGTTAATCAGAAGTATGTTTGATAAAATAATGAAGAAATTCTAATTGAAAGATTTAAAGGATCAGCTCTGTTTTTTCTCATAGTCAAATAAAAGTTGTCAATATGTTAATTTAATCTTTCCTAACAAAGCCATGTAATTTTGCTAAAAAAAATGTTGTTCTCCCATTATTTCCAGGGTACACAATTTTTAAATGAATCCCTAATATTTGAAGAGATAATAAAATCTGGCATTTGATTCTTCTTCTTTTCTCTATGACAGAATCTCAATATAGAAACAAATCCCAAAATCAGTAATTTTAGAAACTCGGTAAGAATTTGTGGTTCCATTCATGAAACTTTAGTAAACCATAAAGTTATACTTAATAATTTTGCATTTATTTCTATTGTACTCCATTTTCCTACAAACTTTTATTATGATGTCTGTTTTCTAGTACATTAAATTATTTCATTAATTTACCGATTACTAATGGAGCTCCTATTCCATAGCAAATAAAATAGTCTTATAAACTCCAGAAAATTACAATCAATAGAAAATTAAAATACATGAAAAGCTAATCTAAAAATTAGGAATAGCAACTTTTCATGAAAGATACTATAGTGCTCTCCTTACAGCAGAGGGAATCTGGGTAGTGCACACCCATGTCCCCACGGGTCAGTCATGATGTGGAAGAAACAAACAGAAGTGATGACAAATCCCAGGATGCCTCACTGATGAACACCCACGTATAATTCATTCATTAGAGAAACAAAATGTTCCAGGAGAGAGAGCAAACAAAAGAGGTCACAGGCATTCTAAAAACAGAATGTGACACTGCAAAGCCAAAGGAGGAAAGCATTTTCAGGAAAGACATGTGGCACTGGGATAATGCTCTGGTGATTTGAGAAAATAGTTTCAGAACTGTGGCATAGAAGGGAAAAAAAGGAATGGAGGGGGAAAATCAAAGCTACTAGGTGTAGCCTACATTTTTGAAACTTGAATGAAGGAATTGAAGAGATGTCATGGTACCTTAAGGCAAGACGGTGGCAAGCCTGAGACTGGGGCTGGAGCTCAGTGATAGATAACCTGCTGAGCATCCTCATAATCCTGGGTCCAATCCCCAGAACACACTCAAAAGAAAAAAGAATAAAGGTATGTTTTTTTTTAATGAGAAGGTAAATATCTTAAAAGTGATAAGGAAAGAGTAATAATGAGATTGAAGATGGAAGATGAAGAATTTTTATGTGATATAAAAATTTTCAGTAAAGGTAGATAAGATTGTGAACAAGGGATCCTTCTTTTGAAGTTCATGGGAAGCCCAATGTGGTGGCACACACCTGTAATTTCAGTGGCTCCAGAGGCTGAGGCAGGAAGATTGCAAGTTCACAGCCAGTCTCAGCAATGTAGCCAATCCCAAAGCAATTTAGTGAGAGCTTGTCTCAAAATGAAAAATAAAGAGGGCTGGGGATATGGCTCAGTGGTAGAACATCCCTGGGTTCAACATCCTGTACAAAAGAAGGAAGGAAGGAAGGAAGAAAGAAAGGAAGGAAGGGAGGAAATGGGAGAAGAGGAAAATTCATACATTACTTAAATTGGAACTAATCTTTTCAGTTAATCTGGGACATGTCCATCTGCAAATAATTAGATGGTAAATATGAAAGATTACTGAACAATTGCTGTTTTCTACTTCTTAAAATATCTTGATTTCCTTCCATGGAATTATCCAGGCCCCAGGTGTGTATGCAGCACAATATAAAGTATATGTGCCAACCTCCACTTATAACTGAAGCCCAGAAGAGCCATACAGCAGACCTGCATCCAAGCTCAGACAGATTTGCTCATAGGACACTGAATGTTGATTCAGTAAAGGTTGAGAGCATAGGCTCCCTAGCAGCTCTGCCCTGACAGGTTCCTGCCAAATAACCACACCCAAAGCTCCCACTTTGGGCCATCCAAAGCCGCCTGACCTTGTCCTCCCTGAGGTCCTTTCTTCATCATTCCTACAATGCCATGAGATTTTGCTATTAAGTCAGTAAATTTCCTTTTACTTAAGTTAGACATAAGTAGTTTTATTTCTTTCACTTCATTCTCTACCTACCTCTAACACATACAAGTATAACAGACAGAGTGTTTGAAGATGGAAGAAGAGAAATTATCTGTAACAGTAATCATGGGATAAATAATTGAGTCAACAAGAAGTGAGAAAAATCACCAGTAGTACTGAGAATCTAGTTAAAATGAAATAAC
This sequence comes from Glaucomys volans, assembly GCA_020662805.1. Classification (NCBI taxonomy): domain Eukaryota; kingdom Metazoa; phylum Chordata; class Mammalia; order Rodentia; family Sciuridae; genus Glaucomys; species Glaucomys volans. Next base: position 477,184 of record JAJEJO010000240.1, read on the forward strand.
ACAAACTTATATGTGTCTATGTGTAATAACTTACACAATGACAACTTTCCACTCTTTACAGTTTTTAATAGTAAATTATGTGATGTTTCCCAGAAGATGGTCAAGGTGCTGGTTACTGGTAAACCACATCCCCATAGTCACTATGACGATTGTCAACTAAAGATGTAGAGACATCCAGACAGAGCAAAATTATCTATAACAGAATTGTTCCAGACTCAGCAACCTATAGAAAAATAGAATGATCACTCAGGATCATTCCAAGATTCCTTAAACCTTTTTAAAAACAGATACTCTGAAAGCAAACTATTGCTTTGGTTTTCAAGGACAGACTTTATAGAGGAACTCCTATTTCTGAGAGCTATGACTTCCCATTGGTAGAATAGCCCATTATATAAAACTTGCCTTAGTAGTGGTCAAGCAAGCAGTGAGAAATGTAGAAGTAAGTGCAAGAAAAATCATAAGAGATCTAAATGCAAATGCTGGTTTTATTCCTAATCAACTTCTTTACTGGACAACTCAGATAACCTTTTTTGGGTTTTACTTTCTTCATCTACAAATTGAGAATTTTAGACAAATTTTTATCCAGTTCAATCCTTCTGAAGTCTGCACTGTGATTCCTCTATGTATTTTGATTCCCATATGGTGCTTAGATCTAAAAATAAAATTAATGTGGGAAGAGACCTAGGGGGAGTGTGGTGACGGTCCCATGAGTTTCAGATGAGCAGTTTCATGAAGTAGCTTATATTAGAATGCAAGAATATTGGCTTTTCTTACCGGACCGAACTATAGAAGTAATGACTCATGCAATAGCCAAAGTCATAACTGAAATTCATTAAATAGATTAGATTTAAAATAATAAGGAGTTTTATAAACTAAAATTAGACTTTGCATTTTACTAACATATACTGTACTTTTTGTCCTCAATTTCTGGAAGAAAAATATGCCACTCTATCTATTTTCAGTTTTTACTTCTGTATGTGGAGGAGATACACTTCTTTCTGGAAGCTGTCTTTTGAGTACCATGGTAACCACATCTTTCCAGTCAAGTCTGTCCTGTGGGATGCGCAATTTAAGACATTTGAAAATGCCACCTAAGAAGATAACACCAAACAGACCTGAAAGGGTATGCTTTAACATGAAAGTGAAAGAAATTTCTTAGTGCTAACTAAAATGAAATGCCAAGAATGAGGAGGAAAAACAGGACTCAACCAATCCAGAAACTTTTGCCACTGCACTGAAGAATCCAAAGCTTCTCTTCCCCTGCTGCCTATTGTCACTGTAAATCATAGCCTGGTTTTTGCTCCTTACCTAGTCCTCTGCATTGAGGTTGAATGCAGAAATGCAGAATGCCAGAAATGATAAGATTCTAGTTAAAGGGTAAGAAGGGTAACAAAGAAGGGTAACAACAGACACTTGCTGGACAGGATTCTGCACAAGCACAGACTGACTCCAGTCAACAAGTGTCCACTCCAGTGGACAAGTGTCCCTCCTCTGACAGAAAGGACAGAAACTTCCTTCAGTTTGGAAGACTCTAGAAACACTACTAGAAGGAGTATGCCTTGATGATTCCCTGCCACCCGGGAAATGAAAGTAACTGACTGTCCAACAGCAGGAAGTGACATTTTTCCCTGAAGAGAATGCAGCCAGTGGACTCAGTGGTGGTCACAAGGCAGGTACAGGCCAGGGCACAGATTCCAGGATGAAGTTGTGTTCCAGCTTAATTGGCGGGTGAAGAAGGTGGGACAAGTAGGTACAGTCATTTTTATGTGATAATCAGAATAAAAGTAATTCTAGTTGTTCAAAAACAACAATCCAGATACCGTTTTTATCTTTAAAAAAGATACAGTTGAGCACCTTTATAATAAGCAACATCAAAATAGTGATGGAAATGTTTTTCTTCCCTCCCTAATTAAATGTGACACGTAGATTTTTTTTCATAACAATGAATATTTTAAAATTATTATTTGGTTGAGCAATAAGGCTATGCCATTACTGAATGCTTGAGAAAATAACCACAATAAAAATCAAATAAAAGAATTTAAGTCTTTTCTAAACACCATGTTAAGCAACAATCAACATGTAATTTGAAGTCAAAGAATGTTAAACAAATACGTAGAAGAGAAATTGATTAGAATAACTTACATCTAATTTTCTCTATTAATGGTTTGTGATACATTTATTTATCATAACTTATTGTCATTTTAATCAACCTAAATTAGAAACTCTATGCATTGCTTCAGCCATTCCCAGTTAACATAAGAGAGAATATGTTCTTCATTGTGTCTGAAGTAGTGTGTTTTTTAATAATGCCTTTTATTGTATTAGTCACTTAAGTTTTCTTTAACATTTTCCATTAGCTCTTCTTTGTACTTATCAAAATATTTGACATGGCTGATAATTTGATGCATGCATGAGCAGTGAAATTATTTTATGCCATTGGATGCTTAATAAAGCTAAGAGTAAAGAGCAACAATGATTCAATAATAATATAAGACCTTATTTCATATTAAACAATGAAAAATTCATTTTTTTCATACTACTTACTGAAAGTTTTTGACAAATACTTAAAATTATTCTTCCTTCAATGCTAAGATTGTCAGATAGGTCCAGACTACCATTTTTAGAAACTTTGGATTTTTTAATTTCATTGTATCTTTAAAATCAAATGTTTTATACTACTTTAACTTTTCCTCTCTCATACATTTAAAAAATATTCATATACACATTATGAGTCAGGTGCTTTTCCAGACACGAAGGAAATGTGAAGAACAAAGCCAAAAAGATTTTACAGGCTTGAAAGGAAACAAATTCATAAAACAAGAATATCATGATTAAAGGAAATGAAGAGAGGTGTGTGTAAAACACAGAGGATGTAGAGATGAGATAGTGATTAACCTCCCACTTGGAAATTCAAGGAGTATATCAAGCAGGAAAAATAAATAGGGTCTTTCAAACAAAAGAAATTCACCAAGCAGTCAAGAGAATAAAGGCATTCTAAATATCAGAAACAAACTATGCAACTTTTAAAACTTGTAGAACAGTACAATATATGCAAAGATACTAAAAGTCTGGGTTTTATTTTTACACACGCTAAAGAGTAATGAGGGAAAAAAAACAGGTCACCTGATTGGAAGAGGAGCACACGTCTAATCATGCAGTCTGTATAATTCTAAAGAATTTGTTTTACTTCTTGAAGCCAATGGGAAACTATTGGACTGAAACATAGGTATCTAATCCAATTTTCTCTGTAATTTATTTGTTTGAGATGCCTTGTTCTGAACATATTCATATCTAAGACATTATTAGTGATTATTGCTAAACAATAAAAATATAAGGTGAAACATGTAATTTTAAAATTTTAATTAGTCATATTAAAAACTGAAAATAACAGAGGAAACTAATTTTGATAACAAATTTCTAACAAAATATACAAAACTAAATATTACCAAAGTAACATCTAACCAATATTTTTAATTATTAAAATATTTCACATTACTTTTTGCTCTAGTCTTCATAATCCAGTATATGTTTTACACTTGTAGGCTTTCTCAATTTGGATGCTAAATTTCATCAGAAACATATCATCTGCCTTTATACTTCATAGAATTTACAGTAAAAATATCAGAGTCATGTTCCTAAGTTATTCCAAATGTACTTGAAAGAATGACTGAATTATCATTAAAAAAAAACCCTGCACTAATTTACAGTCCCACCGACAATGTGGGAATATACCTTTTTTCCCATATCCTCACCCACGCTTATTATTATTTTGTTCTTACGAATTGCCACTCTGACTGGAAGATAGTTTTGATTTGCATTTCTCTAATTGTTAGAGATGTTGAACATTTTTCATGTATTTGTTGGGCATCTGTATTGCTTCTTTTAAGAAGTATCTGTTTAGTTCTTTTGCCCATTTATCAACTGGGCTTTTTTTGGTGTTAAATTTTTGAGTTCTTTATATATTCTGGATATTAATCCTCTCTCTAAGGAGCAGGTGGCAAATATCTTCTCCCATTCTGTTGGCTCTTCCTTCACGTCCTTGTTTTCTCTGCTGTACAGACGTTTTTTAATTTGATGCCATCCCACTTAACAATTTTTGGTTTTATTTCTTGTACTTAAGGGGTCTTGTTAAAGTAGTTGGTTCCTATACTGACACAGGAAATGTTGGTACTACATTTTCTTCTAGAAGTTGTTGAGTTTCTGGCCTAACTTCTAGGACTTTGATCCACATTGACTTAACACTTCTGTAGGGTGAGAGAGAGCAGTCAAGTTTCATTCTTCTACACATGGATATCCAGTTTTCCCAGCACCATTTATTGAAAAGACTATCTTTTCTTCAACATATGTTTTTGGCACCTTTGTCTAGTCTCAGATAACTGCATTCATGTGGGTTTGTTTCTGTGTCTTCTATTCTATTCCATTGGTTTCCATCCCTGTTTTGGTGCCAGTACCACACTGTTTTGATTTTTAAGCTCTGTGGTATAATTTGAGGTCCGGTATTATGAGGTCTCCAGCATCACTCTTTCTGCTCAGGATTGCTGTGGCTGTCCAGGGTGTCTTATTTTTCCAAATGAATTTCAGAACTACCTTTTCTAATTCTTTGAAGAATGTCATTGGTATTTTGATAGAGATGGCATTAAGTCTATATAATGCTTTTGATAGTATGGACATTTTGATAATATTAATTCCGGCTATCCAGGAACATGGGATAGTTATATGTACCTTGTTTACTCGCTCATCCTGCAATTATCTCTGTGACAAATGTCAAGAAACTGGATGTATCCAAGCTGAGGTCCCCCTCTCTTAGGACCTTCTTGGGCCCTCTCCAGTGACAAAATTCACGAGGGTATTGCACAAATTGAAAAGTCATTCTATATTTATCAATGGTAAAAAGTTGCTGCTCAAATCTTCCTTGTAGCTTTTTCAGCCAATTTACATAATACTGTTGATTACGATTAAAATTCTCTACGTGTTGAAAATTTATACAGAAAAATGTGTAAAGTCAGTATGTTGAATTGTATTATGAAAAGTTTTAATTTCAAAATATATTCTCATATCTATCTTCTAGATTAAAAATAAGCTTTCCCTTTCCTTGCAGCTTCAAATTTAGATTATTCATATAGGGTGCAGTGTGATTTTGATGGCAAAACATAAATCACATTGCCATTTTTATCTCTGATTATTGAATATTTGGCAAGCATTACTTTCGTTTAAAGAAATTTTGAATCAGAATTAACAGAACTGCAAATCTTTGTAAAACTCTTCCATGATTCAACCAACAAGCATTTGCAAAGAACATAAGATTCATTGTCTTCTATTTCTTTCAATGTTTTTATATACCAGTGATGATTCATATCATTCACACATATATTCTTTTTTTTAGATTATTATTAGAACCACATTTTTTATTGGTTCTTTTTAATTATACATGACAGTAGAACCCATTTTGATGTAATTATACAGCATGGAATATATCTGTTTTATCACAATGTAGATTCACACCATTCATATAATCTTACATCATATACATAGGGTAATACTGTCTACCCTACGAGGGTGTCTCAGTCTACTATCTTTGCCTCCCCCACTCCCTCCCATTCCATTTTCCTCTATACCATCCATACTTCCTCCATTCTTTTTTTATCCTCCCCATAATCCCTCCTCCCCCACTTATGTATCAGCATCCACTGATCAGAGAAAACATTCAGTCTTTGGTTTTTTGGGCTTGGCTTATTTCACTTAGCATGATATTCTCCAACTCCACCCATTCACCAGCAAATGCCACAGTTTTATTCTTCTTTATGGCTAAGTAATATTCCATTGTGTATGTATACCATGATTTCTTTACCCATTCTTCAACTGAAGGGCATCTAGGTTTGTTCCACAATCTCAATTGTGTATTGAGCAGCTATGAACATAGATGTAGCTGTATCCCTATACTTTGCTGATTTTAAGACCTTCCCACATATATTCTTAACAACTTTGACAAGATATCCATTGTTTTATCATATATCCTGCTTAAGGAAACCCAATACACATTTTATCAACATGTACCGTGCACTGGAAAAATACAGTAAGGCAAAATTTGGTTTCTTTTTGTTTTTAAATTCTAATAAATCCAAAATTTGCCCTCACATGCCTATCAAACCATTTATTGTGACAGAAATTTTTTTTCATATCTAGATGGAATGCTTCCTTGACATCTGCAAAAGGACTTTACAGATCTGCTGTTAAGTTCAAATTTCTTTGCAAGTTAGGAATTTCTTTGAGAAAAACAGCTAAAATGAGACAACAGTAAGTGCTGATAGAAAAAGGAAGCAACTGAAACTCTCACACACCGCTGCAAAGAATTTACACTGGAAAAATCCTTGGCCTACCTACTAAATTTTAGTATCACTGAAACCTCTGATTCAGCAATTTCCCTTCACAGGAAGACACTTTCAGAATTTTCATGTTCATTCTTTAAAAGTGCTTCGAAGTAGAACTCTTCATAGTATCCCAAATCTTGAAATAACACAAATATCCATTAACGTCAGGATGAAAAATACACTGTGGTGGAATATCGTCCAGGGAGGAGCATGATTGGAATGATCACAATACATATCAAAATGATGATTTTCACCAAGAAAAGGTTAAGTGATAGAAACCAGACACAGGAAAAGATAAACTTTATCATACATCCATTTAAAAGTGCAAAAGCTGTCTACACAAATCAATGCTGATGGGAACACGAACATGTTAAGGATAGTGGCCTGGGAGATGGGGGATTATGAGGGACACCTCTAGGGACTGACATAGTTCTAGATCTTAATCTGGGTGGTGGCTGCATGGACTTTTTCATCATGTGAAAATTAATTGGACTGTATACTTATAATTTGTGCAATGTAGGTATGCATGCTTTGTTACTCAATAAATCTGTTAAGCAATCATTTAGGGTAAAAAAGAGGATAAGTGAATTTGAAAGATCTGAAAAAATCACTCAGTATACAATGCAAAAAATAAGATGAAAAATATAAAATACACATTAAGAGACATGAGGCTAGAAAACATAGTATCTATCCATCCATCCATCCATCTTTTGGAAGTTCCAATGTAAGAAAATGTAAGGGCTAACTTACAGGCAATATCAAGAGCAACAAAGACACAGCTAATAAAGACACAAAACTAAAATTCAGGAGACATAATATATCTCTAATAGAGTGAATAAAGATGTTTCCACCTGTACTCATTAATAGGAAATTACTAAATATCAAATAAAAAAAGAACAGTTTAGGGGACTGGGGATCTAGCTCAGTTGGTAGAGTGCTTGCCTCTGAAGCACAAAGCCCTGGGTTCAATCCCCAGCACTCCCCCCCCAAAAAAAGAATAGGTTGATGCTGAGAGTGGTGGCACATCACTAATTCTAGTGACTCAGGAGGCTAAAGCAAGAGAATCTCAAGTTCAAAGATAGCCTCAATAGTTTTGGGAGGCCCAAAGCAACTTAGCGAGACCGTGTCTCAAAATTTAAAATATAAGTAAATAGAATAAACTAGGGGTACAAAAAAAACACTCTGAAAGCAGCTGGAAAAAATTTTCATAGCAGGCACATTAAACTGAAAGAGAACTTCCAAAGCAGCAACTTAATCCAACAGAAAGTGAAATAATATCTTTAAAGTATTGAGAGACACTAGAATCTTAAAGTCAACTAACGTGTCTGTCAAGAGTCAGTAGGAAATAAATATTTAGAGACTAATCAAGCCTTCTGAAGGAGTTTATAATTCACAGAACCTTACTGAAAGAAATTCACAAATACGTTCAATAGGAATAAAGACCCTGAGCCAAAAAGTTCTGTGTGGTTGAGGATTCAATGAAGATGTTGATAATTTATTAAGACTCCACCAAGTGAACTGTGCATGTTAAAAATGAAAAGGTACAAAGACTTCCACATAATAAAGAGCAAAAAAGACAGCTAAAAAATAGATCAATAAAATACTATAGGGAGGAAAAGGACAAAGGCAAAATTTAGTAAGAAAACAATAAGATGACAGAAATAAAGGCAAATGATCAGAAATCAAAATAAACATTAAACTTGCCTGTAATTGAATTCTGAAAATCCATTGGTATCAATTTATAAGATCTACTCTTATGAGTCAGTGAAATGGGGAAAATGAAAATGAATGAAGTTAAATAAAGGGAAAAAATGTACATTCCAGTAAATGCGAACCAAAAGAAAAGTTGATAGCTAATTCAATGTTATCAATCTTAAAATCACAATAAAATATTTCAAGCAATAGGCTTTATTATAGAAAACAAAAACAGTGCAATAAAATAATCCTATGGAAATGTACAAAAACTAGCACTCAATAGAGCAAATACACACTTTTTCAAACACACACAAAACATTTATAAACACTGACCAAGTACTAAGCAATAAAGCAAGTCTCAACAAATGTCAAAAAATTATACACTACCGATTGTGTTGTATGATTAAAATGCAACAAAACTTAAATGTCAGTAATGAAAATATTTAAAAATTATTACAGCTAAGAAGTACTAAATCATTTGTGAATTAAAGAAAATCTAACAATAAACGATAATATATTTACAACTGGTATTCACTGGGAAAACGTATCCATCAAAATGTAGATTAAACAGTACAGGAAAATTTAGAGCCTTGGAAGCATGTTTTAGGAGAAAAATATTGAAAATTAAGAAGTAAGAACAAAGTAAGATTAAAGAACAAAGAACTCAAGAAATAATAAAGATAAGAACAACTAAAAAGCTTTTTTAAAAACCAAAGAGTACAAGAAACAATACTTCAAAACTCAGTGTTTTGAAAATTCTAATACATTTGGTAAACCATTGGCAAGTTCTATGAAAAAGAAAAGAGGACAGGCAAAGACATCATTACCCACCAAAAGACACAATTATCATGAAAGTTTTGAAAATGAAAACACCAACAACTTCATAAGTTTACCTTAAAATATTGATCAAATGCTCATTTTAGGTGTTTCAAAATAAATAGCAAAAGTAAATTGCAAAAGAATGCAAATAATGAGTCAGTAGCTGAAAGTTTGCCAGATGAATAGGCCGGTTCTATACAGCAGTAAATGAGACCCTTCTGAAAACTTTAAAGAAAAATAATTCTTAATTTTTTTATTAGAGCTTTATAGTTATACACAGTGGTTGGGTTCATCCTGACAAACTGATACATGAATGGAATTCTATTTCAGTTCATGGTTCCCCCTTTTCCCTCCCATCCTCCCTCCCCTCTCCCATTCCGATTCCTCTACTCTACTAGACTCCCTTTCTATTAATTCATATTTTATTTGTTCTTTCTACCTCTACATAAAGTGAAGTTCCCTGTGATATATTTATATGTGCATGTAACATGATTTTTTGAGAATTCATTCTGCATTGCCTCCCCTTACCCATCCCTCCAATCTGCCTCTTGATCTCCTTCTACATTACTGATCTTCCTTTTATCTTTATGCTTCCCATGCCCTTTCCTTTATTTCACTCTGGTTTCTGCATATGATAGACATTCACCCTTTGAGTTTCTGAGTTTAGTTTACTTCACTTAGCATGATATTCTCTATATTTTTCAATTCAATGTAGTGATGCTATATAAATATTGATGCTGTGAAAGATAAGGATATCACCAGAAAAAATATTTTAGAGTTAATTTTATTTATAAACAGAAATTCAAAAATCTAATTTAAAATGTAAAAATAATATAATAACCCAAAGAATTCAAAGATGGTTTAATATTTGAACATAGATAATCCAACATTAGAAAATCATATTGTAACATACCATACTAACAGATTTTTATGCATTTATGTAATAAAAATAACTTGATAAAGTTCAGTATATATTCATTAAAAAATGTTTAAACAAGACAGAAAGAGGAAAATTTTCCTAGCCTGTTAATTATTATCTATTAAGAGTTCATAGAAAGTAGCATACCACATAGTGAGTCATAAGAAGCATTTCCTTTAAATTCAGGAACACACTAGCATGTCTACTTCTAAAAATTAGACAAAAAGTAGAAATTTGAGATATGAAAATTATGAAAGAAACAGCTGTTATTACAAAGATGATTAATCTTTTATAGAAAATTAGAAAATATATATTGAATGTTAGCAAACATGAGATTTCTGCAAGGTTACTGAATACAGAATCAACAAAACAAAAAAGTCATATGTAACACATTCAATAGCAACAATCCATTCTGTACTTTTTGGATTAAGTCTTAAAATATCTGTAGAACTTTACTCAGAAAATTTAATAATCATTAAAGGACATAAATGGCCTAAGTAGCTAGAGATAATATACCATGTTTACTAATAAAAACCCTAATGTTTTAAGGTAGATATTTTCCCCATAATTATATCAACGAAATGCATTTCTTACTGAATTTTCAAAGGGATTCCAAAGAAGCTACCATAGTAAATATAAAGTAACATAGAAATATAAAGAATCACCAATAACTAAATGATCCTTCCAGAAGAAACAGGGGAAGCAAGTGTCATTCAAGCATTGTGATATTGCTACAGGGTTAGACAAACAGAAGAATGTAAGAAAATACACAGCTTGGAAATAGATCAATGCATATATGAAAATAGACTCAGAAATAAGTAACATTACAAATGAAAAGGAAAAAAAGTGCTAAAAAAAAAGAAAAGAAAAACAAACTCCTACTCTCAGAGTATATGCATACACAAGCACACACACATAATCAGGCAAACTAAAGTCTAGGTATAAGAACTAAAACGTGAAGACTTTTAGAAGAAAATTAACGAGAACAAATTTTATGTCATCAGGATAGGGTAGATGCTTTTTAAAGGCACAAATAATACACACAATAAAGCAAGAGAGTGATTTGATCACATTAAAATTTAAAATTTCTGAGTGAGAAAATACCATAAAAAAGGAAAAAGATAAATCACAGACTTTACATATGACTAGTACCCAAGATAAGAGCATGTAGCAAAAACCTACTACAAATCAATAAGCAAAAGACTCATAATTAAATGCAAAGATGACCAACCAACATAAGTCAGTTATGCACAAAATTGGAAATGCCAAATGGATTAAAAATGCATAAAAATATTCAGGTTCTCTAATAATTACAGAAAATCACATTTAAATAACAAGATTCTGCTGCATATCTAGATATCCAGAAGGCTGGAAAAATTTAAATTTGATAATAATTGCAGTTGAAATATATAGGAAAGCAAAATCTCCAACAATGCAAGTTAGAGTTAAAAAAACATACAATTAATTTTTGGAGACCAATCTTGCACTACCTAGTAAAGTTGAAATGCTCATCCTGTGGAATCTGGAAATTTCATTTTAGAATAAACACTCTGGAGAAACCCATATGCTTGTATATAAAAATCTATTTCTAATTATATTTTGGAAGCACTACCTAAACAGTAAAATAGCATAATTAAATTGAATGTCCATCTGTACATGATTCATTGTGACTTATTTGTACAATGGAATATCTTACATACTGTTAAAAGGAATAAAGTAGATGTAATGAGAATGAACATTTTAAGGACCAAATTATAAATGACCATGCATATAGGATAATGTAAATTATATAAATCTAAACACAAAAATATCAAAATTCAACATAGCACAAATGACATATATATGACACACATATATATCTGTATATATACATATACATATAGATCTACACACACAGATACAGGAAAAATGGCAGCCTCTCACAATAGGAGTGAAACAGGCACTCTCAACAAGGAGCTGGCCTGAAACTCCCCTTCAGAAGATTTATAAGGATCGTAAGATTATGTTCTTCCATTGAACATAAATCATTTCACAGAACATCAACATCAGAAAAGACCACCTTGTGACCATTAGGGTCACAATAAAATCTAACAGTGAATTCTGTTCAACAAAGGATCTAGGAATATTGTCCAAACCACAAGTATGGCCAGACATCAATTTTCCTAGCTAAGGAGTGACTTGCTTCTTTATCAATTGCAGGTTAATCTTGTCCTAATCCCTCCTTTCAAGTAAGATGAATGATATTCAATAATAGAATTACTTCTACTTCCTAATAGTAAACAATTCAGAACCCTACTCGTGCTAACTTCACACAACTCCACATCCATATAAATCTCTCTTTAACACCCTCTTACTGAGATGCTCCATGCTTTCCTTCGAAGTGCATTCTCCATCACTGAAATATACTACACTTAGTCAAATCAGTTGGCCCTCCATATCCATGTGCTCCATGTCCTTGGATTCAACCAACTGGGGGTTGAAATTTTTTTAAAAGATTTAGTTTGTACTAAATGTGTATAGACTGTTTTCTTTTCATCATTCCCTAAACAATAAAGTATAATAACTAATTACATAGCATTTATAGGTTATTAGGCATTGCAGGAACTCTACTGATTATCTAAAGTATGTGAAGGATGTGCCTAAGTTCTGGGCAAGCACTACACCATTTTGTGTTAGGGATGTGAGCATCTGCAGATCCAGGTATCCTCAGGGCTTCCTGGAACCAATTCCCACAGATGTGGAGGGATGACTCTACAGGAGTTTTGCTGGCAATCATTGTTCAGAGCATGTTGACAAGTGAAAGTAATTAACACAGAAACACACTTAGAAAAAAAAAATCACTCTAGCTTCAGGACAGTGCTTATTCCTTGGGAAGGTGAAGGAAAAAGGGTGGGTGGCTAGAACCTGAACTGTATCTTCAAAATCACATTGCTCTTTTCTTTTTAGATGTATAAAGTATTGAACCAAATTTATACTTGGAATAGCAAATTCAGAGTCTAGTCTGAAGCTTCAACTCATAATTTCAAAGCTCATTTAGATAATTATAGTACTAAATAAAGAATAAAATGAAAAGGCAAGGCTATGATTCACAATATTGCAAGCTGCGATGCTGTAATATTGCCAAGAAGAGAGATCAACACGCAGTACCGAAAGCTTCACTGTGGCTTGGGCCTGTTGTTACAGTCTATGTTGCATGTATGTTGACACAGATGGAAGAGAATCAGAGGACTTGTTCGGTTTAAAATGAGGAGCAAGCATGTAACTTTGCCACCTTTTGGTAACTGAGGCAAATTACAACATACATTCTCAAAAACAAAATAAACATCATGTCATCTTACTCTCTGAATCCAGGGAAAAGATAATGTCAGAGGCATTTAAATTTACCTAGGAACTAAAGGTCCTCTCTTATTCCATTCCAACTTTATTAACGCTAAAAAAGCATGATTGAGAAAAATCACTTCTAGCCATTATTTTGGCTTTTTTTCCTCTACTGAATGTCCTTCCTTCTTCTCACATGTCACAAACTCTATCCTTCAATTGCTAATACATGTGCCAATTATTTCATGAAACATTCTTGAACAATCCTACTGTAAGGAATGGGTAACTCTTCAGAAACCTCGTTGTATTCTCTTTAAAAAATTTCTCTTGTTGAAACTTGTTTATTCATTTACTCAGTAAATATTTTAATCACTTTGTAAGAGATACTAATCCCCAAGAGATCCCTGTACCAGTACCCTCCTTCCCTGTCCCCCTTTTTTAAATTAATTCATTTTTGTTTATTTTTTCAGTGCTGGAGAGTGAAGGACTTACAAGCCAGATGAGTACTTTTGCCATTGAGCTACATCCCCAGCTCTTTTTATTCCCTTGAGACAGGGTCCTGCTTAATTACTCAGTCTGGGCTCAAACTTGAAATCCTTTTGCCTCAGACTCCTGAGTAGTTGGGATTATAGTCCATGCCACTATGTGGAGCCCAACCCTTATCACAGGGGACCTTTACCCTAATGACCCAAACAATGGCAGCAAATGGGCAAGACCCATTCTGGATCAATTATTTCTGAAGCTAGGTGAACCTCAAGTAACCCTTTTTGCTGAACCCATAAGTTCCATCTTCCTTCTGAGCTCCTATGCTGGGCAACTTTTAAAATAAAGCTTTTACTGATATGATTCTGGGTAATTTTCTTCCACAGTTTCATTACTAAGACTCAGCTCATGACTGAGTACTCTAGGACTTGGCCTGGGTCAGCAACATGCCAGGCAGCTTGCTGCCATCTGCTTTCTTTGGAGTCCTAGTGACTAGACATTGGGCTAGTCTTCAGATGGGTGCTCTACTCCCTTTGCTTGAAAGCACTGTATAAGACCATGTTCTTCCATCTTTTTTGTTCTTGGCAAAAACTTTTTTATTTGCTTTGTTGCACTATATAGTGGCTAACCCTCATGGAAGAGATGATTCTGGGGATAGTGATGGTGGACTCAAGGGCCTGATTCTCAGGTTCTCCTAATTGTCAACTGCCTGATCATTCCAATGAACATGTGAGTTACTGTTCAGTTTCTTAAACGATAGCAGAATGTTACCAAGAAAATTTTGCACTTGATTGATGACTCCAGGGGAACTTTGAATATGAAGAAAATAATCCTATTGTGGGATGCTATAGGAAAAAAGTAATAAAGTTAAAAAGTCCAAAAAGTCAATGATCAGCTTTCTTCTTCTTATGAAAAGATCACTAAAATTTACAAAAATTCTAAAATTGTTTCCTTAATAACTCCTTAGAAAATGTAATAAAGAACATGGAGTATCTAAAATCCAAACTTCTTGCAGAGTGTCAGGGGTAGACAGGATGGAATATAGGAAGAGATACAAAACAGAGCATTTCTGTAAAGAAACTTGCCATTGCATTGATTAGTCAAGCCTAAATTTCTATATTTGCAAATGAAAAGATATTGAAGCTTGATCAAGATTTTTGGTTATTTTCTTGTATGTTTTTAATCACCCCCAAATCCTCTTCTGTGGAGTGGCACCTTTCATTTGAATAGTATATCAAGGATCATAATTATATTTACTGAAAATGTTTGAGTTGATTAACTCAAGTCCTTAAAAAGCTCACTTGCCTCATGAATCAGTCAGGACCAACACAGAAAACAAAAACATGCTGAACATTTAAATTGGAGAAGTCAATACAGGAAACAGGTTGTACAGGCAATGGAAGACAGAGATCCTAGGGGTTAGTAAGAGTTAGAAGCTTGTTTTGTGCAGAGGCAGGAGGGAGGGGGTGGTGGAGTCCTGCTGATCCACCAGTGGGCTTAAATGGTGGCAACTGGAGGTTCAGAAAAGCTCCTGTTGTGTGAGATGCTCTGCAGTCAGAGATAGCGAACAGCAAATACCCAGGTTTCTTCCTACCTCCCACTTCTCCATCTCCATGTTTCCCACTGATTAACTCCAGTTGGAAGTAAGTCAGCTGACAGGAAGCCTGCGAAATGCAGCTTGCAGAGGTCAGGATCTCCTGGACACTGAGCCAGGGAAAGGCAAGGGCAGGAAGTTGGAGTCAAATAGTCCAGAGACTGGCCTATCATAGCAATTCTCATTGTAACACAGGATTCCTAGCTAGCAATGGAATCCTTTAGCGAGTTTACTTCTTGCCTAAACTGGAAAAATATGCTAGACTCGTTCTTGGAAGTATAAGATCGTTAAGATTAAGTATACATGCAGTTGAGGATTCAAGAGAGGATTTTAATACTGGACTCTGCATACCCTTTCTAAAATCCCTTCCAGAATATCTGAAGTGTATCTGGAAAGTCACTGTCCACTGAACCAACTGGTCTGCTGTGCTCAAAGAATAAAATCAGTCTAGATTTCAGAGCTGCACAATCAGGTCCCATCTATAAACTACTGAGTCTATTAAATGACTGTACTTAAATTAGAAACCCTTTACTCCTGACAATATCAATGATGACCATTATATTTTATTGGAGTTGGCAAGAAACACAATTTTAAGCATCTCCTTTCAATTTTGGCTTGTGAATAATTTGAGACAGACAAAAATAACACTATATTAAATCAGAATCATACCAGGTTACCATGATACCATAAATTAAATTTGATAAATCAGAGCTACTAATCTGAGTGCAAATTCTCTAGCTTTCTTAATTATTTCTCCCTCAATTAATGCAACTAAATAGTGCACACCAGTCCCATCTTCTTTCAACTCATTTGCACATAAATTTAAAGGTACTTTATATAGCATGTAACTCTGACCATGCAATGTATCACTTCCTTACCAACCGCTAGATAAAATTCAAATTTTCCCATTGATAATTTCAATTTCTCCAAGATCTGGCACACAACTGTCTCTCACCTTCCCCTGTGTTGATTTCACACCTCTATGAATTCAAACTGCTTCTTCTTCACTGCATGAGCACCCAGTGCTAAGACTCAGGGAGTGTCGTTGTTCATTCCATATCTTTGTAGAAAAATTTGTCCAATTTACCTCTCCTAGTGGACACCCGGACAGATCCAACTTAAGTTAAAGGAATCCTAGTTCCCATGGATGGTCTCACAAACACACTCCCTCTAAGAAAAGAGTCATCACATTTTGATGAACTGCTTGTTCAGTTCCTGCTTCCTCTGCCACACTGGGAGCCCCTTGAGAGCAAGATTCGATCATTTTAACCTTGGCAAACCCACGAATTACATGAGGCATGCAATGACCTTCCCATAAATATATGCAAATGAATGACTAAATGTCACCAAAATATTACAAACTTGCCTCTTTCTACCACTATGACAGTCATCAAAGTTAGTCTTCAAAATAAATAAACAAGGCTGTGTCATTTTTCTGCATTAATATGCTGATGGCATCCTCACTTGCACAGAAAATCAGGGTTCGATTATTGGTTGTTCAATATATATTTATCAGACACTGAGTTTGTCAGTAATATTTGAGGTACTAAAATCCTAATAATAAATAGACAAGTCTCTATGCTCACTGAACTGACATCCTATGCTCTCTCACACTTTTCGTTCTTTGCATAGGATATTGTTTCCTTTGCGTGGCATAGTCCTGATCACCTTTCAGGCCATGCTCAGAAGGTATGTGTTCAATGACTTAGTAGAATTATTTTCTTCTCCCTCATTCCTCCATAGCTCAGAATTTAGTTTCTACTACTTAACAGAGTGTTAAATAAATGTTCGTTTGTTTGCTTGCTTACTTGTTTTCTCCTGTAGTATCCTACAAATCCTAAAAAGGCAGAAACAGACAGGAGTGGTGGTGCTCATCTCTAATCTAGGAGGATCTCAAGTTCAACGCCAGCCTCAGCAACTTAGCAAGGCCCTAATCAACTTAGTGAGACCCTGTCTCAAAATAAAATACATAAAGAGCTGGGGAGTGGATCAGTGGTTAAGTGACCCTGGATTCAATCCCTGGTACAAAAAAAAGAAAAAAAGGCAGAGACAAAGAACTTCATCAGAACTTTCTCAGAGAAATTTGTCCTGAGATTTTAGGCAAATTGGGGGAGAGCAGAAGATTTTCTGTATTGCTGTTTCTCTATTACCTTCAGTTCGAAAGAATCCTATGTCAAAGTGGCATACTTTGGGAGAGCACACCCAGATCCCCTTTAACACATATTCTCTAACATTAAGGAATTGGTGTAAAAGTGCTGGTCTTTGATGTATAGGAATATTAATGTTGGGAAATGTCAAGCTTCATGCTTTCGTTAAATTGTGGAATGCTGTGCCCTTTGTCCTTTTATCATTAAGAGAAGAAGAGCATTTTAGTGGAGTTTTACTGAATAGGGGCACTTAGTTTCTCAATTAGATTGAAACAGCTGGTGTGGACCTCATTTCCTTCTAACTTGCTTACCAGAGCATTTGGGAGCAGAAAGAATAACATTTCAGCAGGGACTTCTCCTGGTAATGAAAATTGCAGAATAGTTTCAATGACGGTAAACATTTAAGACCCATTAAGTCATCTTTCTTATTGTGCTTAACACCATCAAATTCAATGAGGGAATCAATGGCCACAGCTGGATGCAAGAAGCATTGAAATTCAACTATGTCACTGCATCAGTGATAATGAGCCTAAGAAGCAGTGAGTGGGTGAAAGATATAAAGTCATCACTGAATTTTGATTGTAGCTCAGCAGTCAGATTAAAGATGACTCCATATTTTGCAATGATGCCTTAAACATAAGATGCATAGCTAGAGCAGGGAGAGAGAGAGAGAGAGAGAGAGAGAGAGAGAGAGAGAGAGAGAGCGCACAAACATCCTTGAATGTTTAGCAGTGAGCATTTAGGGAGAAATTTATACTTTGTTTTGGGGATTTTTTATATTTAGACAAGATAATACAAAACCAAGGATCTTTTCATTTGATCAAATAGATAAAATCCAGTCTTAAGGGAAAAGAAAGTCTTCAAACTCCAGTGCTCTTATTTTTCTCTCCTCATTATTTTTGTAGACTGTAACCATGGTGATATTCAGAAACCCAGCACTGTTCCTCGCACAGCTTCTAAGCTTGCATATCTACATATTGCCATCTCCCCCACAGCAGCCACACTCAGGCCCCCCTGAAATGTAGTTTGACCTCACTCTATTTAATTTTGTTGTCATTCTAATAAAGTCAATTTGATGCTGCTGACTTAGGGGACCATCAAGACATTTTTGTTTTCCTTCTCAGATCTATAGATGCAGATGCTGCAGTTGGCTTCCATAGAAATCTACCCTGATGAGAACCCAAAGTTGGGAAAACTCAGTCACAAATATTATCAGCTGTTGAAATCCCTCAAAGCGAAGGGCAGTATGGCATTATCAAAAGTAAATGTCTTTCAGGTTCTTCCAATATGAAAAAATTACTCTCAGCGTCATAGAGAACCACCATTTGCCACAAGGATACATGACCTGTGGCCTTTACATTTAAGTAGGTCACATTTCTCCATCAGCCTCTCAAGGGCAGCTGACTCTCAAGAGCTCAGTGGGTGCCTCACGACTGACTTGTTGTAATGGCTTCCTGGTTGTCATGCTCTTTCTGCTCAGTCTTACAAAACACCTGCTGCCTCAGATCTCAGGTCTTCCTCTCCTACATTTGACTCTTCCACCTCCAATCATATTTACACAGGAATATACCTAGAGGACTGCATTTCCCCAGCCCCATAAGAATTCTCAAATTTGATGTTTGCTTTTTTCCCATCTCAATCCTGAATAAAACTCATTTATTTTTTTCTTCCCTTTAATTTTCATTAAATTGCCTAATCTCAAAACCTCATCTGTTTGAAGTAGCCAAACGTTTTGGGTGTAACACAAATAAGCATGCAGTATATGCATGTCATCTGATGTTCCATGGATGGTGAATCCATATGGTATTCATGCAGTCAGTCCTAGCCTCAACATCAAAAGTCATAACTGTTAATGGGGTTCAGGACATACCACCCCAAAATATGGCACCTTGGGTACTGAGAAAACAACAAAAGCAGGAAGGTCTCTCTGATCTCCTGAGCTGCTTCTGTGAAGCAGGACATAGGACTCTACTCTCAGGAAAGGAAGATCCTTATAATTCTAGACACAGGGACACGGAGAAGAATCTGAATAAACTAGACTTCCATGTTTTCCCCAGCTTATTACTATTAGATCTTTTGTGTTCAATCAATATGTCCCACGGCTATTCATTTCCTCATCAAACAGCATAAAAATATATAGGTTTACTCATTTCTTTGGGACATTTTCTTTTGAAGTCTCCTCTGTTACATAAAAATTACATTAAATAAGTTTGCATGCTTGCTTCCAGTTAATCTGTTTTTGTATATGAACCTAAGCCATGAACCTAGAATACGTAAGAAAACATAGTTTTCATCCCCTACACTGCTGAGTAGTAAAGTCTCAATCAGGTCAACAGGAAGCAGGAAAGAATTGAATATAAAAAGTGAATGCAAGAATAGAAAAAATGAATAAATGTTAAAAATAATGCATTCACTAAATAACTATTTGGCTATTAGTTATTATTTGAATAAGTTAGTACTATGTAATTTATAAAATCATAAGACTCCATTCTTTTAGCAATAATTTTTTAATCTAATCAATTTTAATTAAACTAGAGAATCTGAATAATTTGTCCACAGCTGACACCTCATTACCTCACACACATACACCAGCATACTAAGGATGCCATGTATTCAATGGGACTATCCCCTTCTAATTTATCTGCGAACATGCCCTTTCTTCAGATCTCTGTGTCTTCTATATTTTCACATCCAAATTCAATGGATTCAATGACTGTCAAGACACTACTGATTTCTAAAGGTTGATTTTCCTTATTCCACTAGCTTTACTTTGAACACATAAACTAAAATTGCCAAAGACAGAGTCAAAACCCTTGAGTTTTCCAAAAAGAAAAAAAAAAATCAATAATTTAAAAGAGAAGATACCTGATTTAAGGACAAACTTAAAGCAGGTTTTTGTATCACACAAAGCAGTTTGTGTAGGAAAGCTGCCTCAGTTGGTTTCAACAAGGCCAATATTACTAGGCTGTCTTGATGAGAAACAAGGGACTATTTTAATATAGAATTACCACTGGGACTTTGTTTCATATCAGCTAGAAATAGACTATATGAAAACAATACAAATAAATCCATTATGATTCACATAGTGAGAGATTGCTTTTCTTATATTAGGTTTTGTTTGTTTCTGCAAATAAAATTATTGAAAAATAAGATTGAGTCAGCTTTATTGGTTTTGTTCCTTTGTTTACAGTATCCATATAGGCACACAGTAACTTTGTGTTTGCCGACTATCCTGGAACCAGGGTGCTCTGTGTTATCTCGATAGGTAACTCTTTTGCCAGTAGAGATAGACAAAAAAAAAAAAGAGGGACCAAACCTTTCCTAAGCAACATAATCAGATCTTGCTACAACTCACAAAGAGTAAGTGAAAGATAAAATGCTGTTAAGAACAGCTTTTATCAGGAAATTTAAGCCAGAAAATAATACCAATTAGCTAGTAGTCAGCAATGATTGTAATTATTGTAATTGTGGGGAGGAGCCAGTTCACCCCAAAAAGGCAAATTCAGCTTTAGTCAAATACATATCAGGATTTGCTGAGGTTGTCTAAATCTTTTCATACCCTTCTTAGTGCATTAGGATAAACAATCATACTTTACCAAACATTTCACATGAATTATTTGATTTAACCTCAACAATTATCTAAGAAGGTAGATGTTATTAATTTCAGTTCATCGAATTTTAACAAAAAATGCTCAGAAAAAAAGAACAACTGTTTAAGTCAATAAGGGAGGGAAGGGGCTAAACTCAAATTGAATACAGATCTTCTAATTTGGGAGTTTAATGATCTTTCTTTCATACACAGCTAACAGTCATCTGCTGGCTAAATTTCTAAGACCAGAACTTTGGCAAAAAAAAACAGTGAAAGTAATTAATAGCAGAATATATTTTAATATAGTCATTCATAAGTATAATTTTAATGATATATTTACTTAAAAATAAATTACATAATGGGTAACTATTACTATGGAAAAGGCATGACACAAGAATAAAAAAAAACTATGACTCCTATTTCCATCAGCCTATTGCGTAAGTGAAGGAAGAAAATGGAGGACAAAAAATTTCACATCTAGGTAGCAGATCACATCATGTGTTTATGCCATGAAATGCAAATACTAAAGAAAGAGCAATAAAGAGAAACTCAATATAAGTTGGGGGTAATCTGGAAAAAATTTAGGGGAGATGGTTAATCTTAAAAATTAATAAGACTTGTTGGATAGGACAAGGAGAAAACAAAATAGATAAAATAGCATGATAAGAAATAACCCCAGCTGGTTTAGGGTAGAGTGAGAATGACATGAGTTTTAATTAAAGGAAAATAAATCAAGTATAACCATTCAATTAAACAGGAATAACTCATAGGGTATAGTAAAAAAAAGAAATTAATTTCTGTTGCACTTTCAAGGTAGTCAGCGGGACTTGTTGCAATTCAGTGGTATGCTAGTAAACTGATTTTCCTGGGAAGTCCTGATTTATAACATCTACTGATTTCTACAGTGTAAATACTGCCATTGTGGCCAATTTCAAGTTACTGTTGCTTTAACACAGGCTTTGTTGTTCCTGAATACTTAACAATGAGCTCCAGTAAGGACAGGAGCCTGTCCAACTGGGCCACTCATTTCCCCTTGGCCTCTATGAAAATTTGGGTTTATCATATGTCTTCCCTGGTTGCACTTTGGCCACAAGTATTGCATAGTGTCTTTAAGTCACAACATACAGCTTCCTTTGCATAATTAAAGTAATGAAACCTATATAATAATAACAGCTTTAGACCTGATTTAGATAGAGCTGGGCAGGTACTGGTGCTGCCGATTGAGCTTACCTTCCCTTTCCCTCCCAGTGCTACTCCTCTCCTCTGATTGGAATCCCATTTCCTTAGCCCTCTTGGGCTGGTGAATGGAAAAGAAGGAGGGCAGCACACATTATCTTGAATGAGACTACAACAAATGGGTGCTATAGTCACAGGACATGGAAGATGTATAAAGCAGGTCGACTCTTCCACATCAACTGGATTTGTGAAATTTCTGTCTTTGTGTCTCTCAGGTAGACCTTTCATAACTATGGTGATTGCTTGCCTATTCTAGTCATTTGCTATCTCCTCGCTCTAGCCTGAGGAATTGAACTATAATTATCACCTTTTTCTGCTAAAATCTGCTCACCTCCCTAAACCAGGGTTCAACCATCTTTTTGTGTAAAAAGCCAGATGATAAATATTTTAGACTTTGGGAGCCAGATGGTCTCTGAAGCAACTGCTCAATTCACTACCATAGCCCAAAGCAACTATATATAATACATAAATGAATGAGAATGGCTGTGTTCCAATATTTACAAAAAGAGGCAATAAGATTTGGCCTGAGGGTGTAACTTGCCTACTCCTGCTTCAGACAGCCTTGGCCAACATGAACTGGGATCTTGCTGCCTCACTCTCACACACAGACCACAGCAGACACTAACATATCTTACGCCTTGAAAAACCAGGAGGGCAAAATAACTCCCAAACTGTGGTCTGCTTGGACCAGACTCTTCCATTTAGAGTTCTTAGATGTCTTCGATACCAGTCTACTTGGTCCACCAAATAACAGGGACACAACATTCTTCCTAAGAACCCTCGTTTTTGTACACAAATGGAAAGTTTAATACAAGTTTTAGAGGGAGGTGGGTAGGAAGAAGGACCCACAAAATGCAGAAGGTAAACTTTTTATAAAATCCTCAAAACTCCTCTCTCCATTAAAAAATCCTAATTTTTATATCTGTCCTGAATGTTATTTAAGGTCCAGTACTGTCTTGAGGTATGTTAACTATTATCACTTACATTAAAGCCCAGACTTCCATTTTAGCAATTATAAAAATTTAATAGGAGTACAGGCATTGATCATAATAGGCCAAATATCGCAAAGAGATTTTAACTATATTCAGTGAGTGCCAGTGAAGTATTTAGAGTGTGAGGTGATGAATAACACAAGAAAATTACCTTTTAAAAGAACCATAAACTTGGTAATGAGTTGGATGTATTGAAAATCAGGAGATATTCTGACAGCAGGAAAATCAATTAGTAGGTTCTTACAGAAAATGTGATAACCCGAACTAGAATTATATGCATGAAAATGGTAACCTAAAGAGGAATATGTAAAAGAGAGCAAAAATCTGAAGATGACTAATTGCAGGAAATGAAAGAAGAGTGAATAATTTTTTCCTTTCATGTTTAAATATCATAAAATGACAGAGAAATAAGCAAATCAAGAAGAGGAGAAAATAGAATAATGATGGAAATGATTAATTATCTGCAAAAGAGGCATAGTTCAAGGAGATTTTAATGCACAACCTGAGACTGTTGAAGAGGCAGCAAAAGACATAATAACTAATGCTGAGATGTGGCTCTGCCAAAGGAGCTTTTGAAAACCAAACAAGAAGATGATATTAAGCAGAAACAGGGTGATGTCACACAGCAAAAGAATATAGACCGAAAAGAGAACTATACTTTTGGAAATGCTCCCAGGCGGAGGCAGGAGGAGGAAATAAAAATAAAAGCAAATAAATCGAGGTTATTTTTATTAACTCAATGCAGGATTTCTTAGGAAGAAGTAAATTATTTAATTTGAAAAAGACTAATAAAATCTTTAAAGTCAATTTTTATAACATTTAAATATTTGATAGAAAATGAAAAATGAGGCATTTTCATATGAACAATTTATATTGATTTATATATAACTTCTGAGTATGAAGTCATGCTTTAAGCGCTTAGGTCTCATCAGCCTGCTTTCAGAAAACAGTGCCGTCCAGTTGGCAGTTCAGATAACCTCTCTAAGCCTCAAATCCTCATTTTCACAAGTGTACCTACACCACACTTTATTTATTTATTTTTTTTTGACACGGGAGATTTAACCAAGGGACTCTTTACCTCTAAGTTACATCTGTAGCCTTTTCTTATTTTATTTTGAGACAGGGTGTTGCTAATTTGCCCAGGCTAGCCTGGAACTTGCAAGCCTCCTGCCTCGGCCTTCCCAGTCACTGGGATTATAGTCATGCACCATCATGCCTGGCCTGCACCCGTATCCTAAGAATGATCATGAGAATTAAGTGACATAATACAAATAGAGCCAAAAGCCATATTGTAAATGAATAAATATTAGATGCCATTATGATGATTATAAAAAAATGAGAACAACTACGCTTTTGTTGCTCTACTTAATGAAATGCAATAGAGTTTGTTGATTGCTTGTTCGTGTGCCTTGTGTGTGTTGTTGGTGTGTTTGTGTGCCTTTATCTTTTTCCTCAACATGACTTAACATATGGCACGCATACATATATGGCAAAATGATCCATTTATATGGCAGCTATAAAAATTTGTGGCAAAATGATTGTAATGGAAACATTACTAGAATTTTCTCTAGAAAATTTACTATCTCTTATGCATGATTAAGACTGAAGAGCATAAATTGTTGTAAATAAGTGGAAAATATGTCACAATTTCTTTTTATGCATTGCTCTGGTATCATTTCAAGTTGACACTACATTTTGTAGTAATAAATATCTCTATTTCCTAGATAAGTGTCTACTCCACAGAAAAACACGTTTGACAAAAAGATGACTTCCAACTAAAAGAATCCCTTACCTTTTAAGATTTTTTCTATGCATATCTATTCATGTGTCTTAATACTTACATATGGAAAAAGAGAATGTAACTATACTCATATGTTTTGTTGAACACATGAGAGCAGATTATAGTTTTGTTCAGCGTCTTGCTTCCCTTCCCCTTATGGTCTCTACCCAAAATAGCAGAGTAGCCCTTTTAAAATGCAAACCAAATTGGTCCATCTCTGTTCACAACCCAGCAGGGATTCCTGTTCTGTTCAGCATAGAAGTCATAGTCCTTGCACTTGCCACAGCACTGTTTATGATCTGAGGTCCTTACATCACTGGCCCCATCTCCAATACTCAGTCATTTGATCCCGTCATTGGGCCACACCAGAGTCCTTGTTGCTCCTAGCACTGTCCAGGAATGTCCCTGCATCAGGATGCTGGCACTGCCTGCTGTATTGGCTAGAGGCACTTTCCATGACCCAAGCCCTTCTCTCCTTCCAGTCTTTGCCAAAGTGTCTCTTTCTCAGTGAGGCTGACTCTTGCCACCATCTTTAAAACTGTAAACCTACCCCAGTGGCATGGAAATCTTGACCCAATGTGCACTGCTCAAATTTCTTTCTTCAGAGTCTTATCATCTTGTAACACAGTAGAAAAATTTTGTTGATAAAACATATATTTACTTTACATCATAAATTTCATGTGGCACAACATAATTAATATATCCCCAAGAACCTAGAAATTTGGTTGTCCTGATATTTTTAATACATTTTAATTAAGGTTTATTTGAAATGTTAAAAGATTTTAAAGAATTACCATCCAAATTCTTGCATTTCTTTCCCAAACAGAAAGACAAATATGCAAAATAAGACCATCAGAGTATTTAGTGATGAAAGCTTTCAATGCAAGATATGAAAATCAAATGTCATAAAGAAAAAAATCATTACCCAAAGGACTTACAATTAGCATACTACATCAACACAGCCACATCAATGTTTATAGCAGCCCAATTCACAAGAGCTAGACTGTGGAACCAACCTGGATGCCCTTCAACAGATGAATGGATAAAGAAACTGTGGCATATATATACAATGGAATACTACTCAGCCATAAAGAATAATAATATTATGTCATTTGCAGGTAAATGGATGAAACTATGTACGCCATATGTGTACAATGAATCAAAATGAAGTCTATAAAAATAAAAAACAAATTTAATCATATTGTAATTACTATTATTGTAATTATTATTGTAAAATATCTATATGAAACAGAGGCAAATGATTAACAGTGAAAAAGTATTCATAATATGTGTATCAAAGAGGCTATTCTTTCTTAATTAAAAATTATTTCTGTAAGTAAAAAGACCATCAACCACACAGAACATTTGGCAAAAAAAGAGAGTCATTTCACAGATGAAGCAATACAAACAATAACAAAAGTATAAAGGGCCAATCACAGGTAGATAAACGCACAGAAAGCAAAACAATACTATTTTTCTTCCACCACAATGGCAACATCTAGAAGAGTGGGAAGAAAAGGAAGCAGACAACACTGCCTGACAGTGTGTTCGCCTTTTTGTAAAGTTCTACTTCATTACTTTGGTTCTTCAGGTGTTTTGCTTGTTGTTCATTTTTTGCTTCATAGTTTGTTCATGTCCAATGCTATGAGTGACAGCAATCTCTCGGGTTGCCATTCAGCCTGCTGTCGTTGGCCTGATGCGGACAATTCTTCTATCCCCATCGCCAGGCTCTCTAAGTCTGGCCAGAAGGTAGATCAACATAACACAGCACTCTTCAGAATTCCCTACTACCCAGGCCACAAAGTTCTTCCTGACCACATCTCCCCTGACCCTTTCCCACATACCGCCTCCTCCCTGTTTGTCTTCTGGGTTGTTAAGATACAGTGGGGAATTGGGGTGAAAGAATATCATCAATTTTTTACAATTACAAAAGCATAATTTTCTGTTTACTGTACTTTTGGACTGAGTCATGAAATAGGAAGAGGGTGAATTAAAAGATATAACATATACCAGTTGCCCAATTCCATCAGCTTTGGAAGTCAATCAAAATTATCACCTGTTTCTCAAACTTGTAAGTTCTGCTTTTTAAAGACTTCAGAATTTTATCTCTCTCTCTTTTTTTTTTGTATCAACAATTTCAAAGGGAAGTTATGAGAGGTTGTTAAAGAAAAGAAAAAAAAAAAACCCTGCTATGTATGGACCATATTATCAGGGTCCTTGAGCAAAGAATCTAGTGCTGATTTTATATTTTCTCTCCTTCATTATCACGTCTCATTCTTTATCACACATTATCTTTATCAGTGACGTCTGAAATGAGGAAATAACACAGAAGGTTACAACTGAAGAGAGGGGAAAGGTAATAATCTGAACTAACCCACAGTTTTCAGTTGTAAAATCATAGGCCATAAATCAAAGCTTTTAGACCACGTCAAGTTTTACTAATATTTTCGAAGTCAGCAATGAAGAGGTTCAGATAAAGAGGTCTGGGACATCTCATGGGATCCCCCCAGGTCCCTCTTCTGCTTAAGGGGCTCCTTATCCAGAATACTAGCTGAGGTGCAAGACTGAGATTTCAAAGGTTATTACTAACACAGAAGAGAGTTTTGGAGTTATGAAACATCTTCATTTTATACCTTTGAAGTGCTTTGTAGTTTAAAATCCTGACTCATAAATCCCTATACCCAGAGTTTATATACTGTCAGCAATTCTTTACCTGAGAACACTCTGCTAAAAGCATCCTGCTGAAGACACAAAGCCTACCTCTCCCAACAAATGTCATTTATCTCTAGGAATGTTCTTTTTCTAATATTTATTTATTTATTTATTTAATTTTTACCAGCCTCATTTTGATTCATTGTACACAAATTGGGTACAACTTTTCATTTCTACGGTTGTGCATGATGTAGATTCATACCATTGATGTAATCATACATGTACAGAAGGTAATGACGTCTAGAATGTTTTTAACAAGGACATTAGACTGGGTCACTAGTCTCCCCTGCTTCCCCCAATCAGGGCAGGGAGGCTTTAACCCCAAGTAAAGCAAGCAAATGGCTCACTGGCAGCTTCAGACCTTCCTCCCCACATACAGCCACATTCCTTTGTCTTTACAGGACTAAATTTAAGATTCTCCCCATTTTAACATTTTCTGAAAGAGCAATCTTCCCTTAGCACCATACCTGCTCTATACTGTGAAGTCACTACGGGGGATACAGTGATGCACTATTGCCAGAAATGAAATATCATCAACAAACAAACAAAACAAGGAGATGGGAGGGCTTGAGATAGCAAAAGAATTCCTATCAAAGAAAGACATAACTGTTTCTTTTAAGCATTTTATTTATACATACTCTACCTAGTGGTTGGGTTCATTTTGATAAAATCACACATGCATGCAATTTGATTTATTCCATTCCTGTTCCCCTTTTACACCTTCCTTCTCCCTCCCCCATTCTCCTTCCTCCACTGATCTTCCTTTTGGTGGTTGGCTTATTTATTTTTGATTGGTGCTTTCTACATACACATAGGCGGAATTCCCTGTGGTATATTTATATATGCACATAGCATTTTTTCTAACAAGAACAAAGAATCAAAAAGGCTCCCTGGATTTTATTTCTGTCCTTGTATATTATTAATTGTAGCCTGGGAAATTATTAAAAGTCCACCTAAGAGATGATCTCTTTTCATTCATCCTCCCTGGAACAAACCCTAAAAAATATGGGGAGGGCATCAAAATAATCCAAGATGGACATGTTAAAGACTGTGGGATCCGGTTTCTGGGAAGAAAGAGTTAGTACCAAAAACACAAATAAAAAGGCGGTGGAAAAATTATATCTAATGGTTCAAGAAATCCCCAACCCTAGAAGAAAGTTTCGTAAAGGGCGTGTGCTCTGCAGAGACAACTGGATTCAGTTGCCTGGTAACAACTATCCTCAGGTAATCCATAAAGAACCATATACTGTTATATAAATTTTAAATAATTGGAGCTTTTTTCCCTCATTTCCCATTCAATAACTCTTTCAATGAGTTACCTGATTTTAAACTTTAATTGAAATAACTGTTTTTGTGATAAATCCCATGAAAATAAAAACTGTATTTTTTCATAATTCTTTTCCTAACCTATTCGGAAGCTCTTATCCCTACATAAACATTTCTCTAAGGACTACATTGCAAATATAATTTTTAAAAACTGAAATTGAACACAAACAGAATGAAAGAAAAAAAGGGAAACTTTATAATAAAAGAATACTTCTAACAATAGTGATGGTAACCATATGTATAAGCTATGAGTTTTCTTTAAAAACATTAGAGAAATTACAAAGATAGAAGCTGGGATCTATTGGATTTTAAGGAAATAAAACTCTTCTTAGGTGATATAACTGATAAAGGAGGCAATAACTGATGAGCTACATGTGGAAAAAGCTTTAGGAAAAATAAGGAATCTGAAAAGTAAAGCTTTTAGAGAAAAGAAAGGGGCACTCAAAATGATATTGCAACATTTTCTGAAGAAAAATGTGTATATCTAATAAGGTGCTGATATGACTTCTATTCTTAACAAAGAGGATGAAGTTCGACAAATAAATTCTGGAAAATGGCTTAAATTTCCATATAGAAGAAAATTTAGCAAGATTTAATAGAATGCTTGCAACTACGAAACAGTAATTCCTCATGCCAGGCATGGTGGTGCAAACCTATCATCCTAGAGGCTCAGGAGGCTGAGACAGGAGGATTGCAAATCAAGGCCAGCCTTCAAAAATTAACAAGGTTCTCTCTCAAATTAAAAAATTAATAATTAAAAAAAAAGGTTTGGGAATGCAGCTCAGTGATAAAGCACCCAGGATTCAATTCCCAATAAAACCAAACAAATAATCAACAAACGAACAAAAAAAGCATTTTCTTTACTTAAGATTTTTGACTGAAAGGCTCTTATCTTTGTTTTCTGGTGTTAAGTGAGAAAGCTGCCTATAGTGTTTCTTAATATATTTGGTCCAAAAAAATGGTTTCTAGTGGAATATTTGAAATACAGAAATGTGCATTTTTTAATTTTTAGCAATGTTAAACAACAGTACATGATTCCTTCTATATCTGATATGTATTTGATTAAAAGGAAAGAACTGTTCTCCTGCTTATGCCCCCATTCCTTTCTCATTTATTTATATCCTTTATTCACTTTTTCATGAACTATTTTTATTTATCTTATTATTTTGTATCATATCTTTTCATAATAAGTGCAAAGACCTTTCTTTACAGTTGTTGATTTTACAGCCTTATATTTTAAAACAAAATTGAGCACACTAATTAACTAATTAACTGACACAAAACGGGGAAGTAAAAAAAATTACCTTTTGTAGTTAGGATAGGATGAGGTGTATTTTTAGTACATTTTAAAATACCTGTATAATTAATTGGAATACCTGTTTTATAGGACAGTTGTTTGCCACTTTTTTTTCTTCTTTTAATTCAACTCTTCTTATGATCTTCCTTGTGAAAGTGAAGTCTTTGGAGGTCTAATCAAAGGTAATGACTTTCTCTTTTTCTTTGCTCCCCTGGCCCCAGGGGTGCTCTACCCACTGAGCTACACCCACAGGCCAAAGGTAATGACTTTCTGTTGAGTTACTAAAATTATGTGTATCTTCAAAGGTGACTTATATAAGTAAGCCTCACTCTCCTATAACCTCCTTAAACCTAGGTTGTCACCTCTTAATTAGTAAGATCCACAGACCAAAAAGATCAATGGGTTCAAATAAGTTTAAAGAGCAATGGGCACTTTTACATAAACTTTTATAACTTAAAAACAGAGGATCTTTATGTTTTTCCATCTTCAGCAAAATTCACCTTTAACTTAGAGCATCAGTGAAGTTCATCTAAGATGTTCGATTGGGCTTCTACACAATAGTATGAAAGGGTGAATAAAGAAGAATTAGGTCAAAGCTTTTGGTTTTTTTAAATTTATTTAATTTTGATTCATTGAACACAAATGGAGTACAGCTATTGTTTCTCTGGTTGTACACAAAGTAGAGTCACACCATCTGTGCATTCATACATGTACACAGGGCAATGATGTCTGTCTCATTCTGTTATTATTATTACCCCCCCACCCTGACCCCACCCCTCCCTTCCCTCTATGCTATCGATCCTTTCTCCATTCTTGCCACCCTTCCACCCCGCATTATGCATCATCATTCACTTATCAGAGAGACCATTCGGCCCTTGAATTTTGGGGATTGGCTAATCTCACTTAGCATGACAGTCTCCAACATCATCCATTTACCTGCAAATGCCATAATTTAATTCTTCTTTATGGCTGAGTAATATTCCATTGTGTATATATACTACAGTTTCTTTATCCATTCATCTATCGAGGGCATCTAGGTTGGTTCCACAATCTAGCTATTGTAAATTGAGCAGCTATGAACATTGATGTGGCTGCATCACTGTAGTAATCTGATTTTAAGTCCTTTGGGTATAGGCCAAGGAGTGGGATAGCTGGGTCAAATGGTGGATCCATTCCAAGCTTTCTAAGGAATCTCCACACTGGTTTCCAGAGTGGCTGCACCAACTTGCAATCCCACCAGCAATGTATGAGTGTACCCTTTCCCCCATATCCTCGCCAACACCTGTTGTTGCCTGTATTTTGCTTTTGATAGAGATGTAATCAATAATGAGTCCATGGCTGCTAATTGCTTTCCAAGCATTCATTTTCTCCTTTTCTTAGAAAATTCCCATTTAGAATTGGCACACTGTTAAAAGGCTACATTTCTTGACCTACGGTGAAGCTGAGGATGGTTGATCACTACCTTAGAGACAGTGAGCTGTATGTATAACTGAGCAAGGATCCAGTTCAGCCTGAATTCTGACTGCCACCTTGGGACTGCCCTATAATGGATGGTGGCTCCAGAAATGTCTTCATGTGTTTAAAGCCAAGGAGAGCCATTTGGGCAGACTGCAGTGGATCTGTCAGATCACTATCCTTTGCCTAGACCTCTGTCAACATAACCAACAGGTTGTCTTGTCCCATCTAGCCACCTTTGGTCATGAGTAAGAGTCTCACTAAAAGAAAAGTAGCCTTTTACTTTTTTATTTTAAAATATTTTATTTTTAATTGAAAAATAATTGTATCTACTTGTGGGGAGCAATGTGATGCTCTGAGATATGTCTGCCTTTATGGCATGACTAATTAACATCCATCACCTCACCAACTTGTTTTTTGTGTGGTAAAAACATTTTTTTAAAATGTTTATATTTTAATCAACATATTGTTTGTACTTATTTAGTGAGTACAGATTTATAAGTCAATAGATACATTAAATGTGCAATAACCAATCAGGGTAATTAGAATTTCTATTATCCTGAAATATTATCATTTCTATCTGTTGGGAAGCATTAAGCTCTTTCCCTCTAGTTATTCTGAAATGCACAAAAAATAAAAATTGCTGAAGAGGATGCCAAGAGGAATTTTTATATACTGATGATAGGAATGTAAATTAGTGTAACTGTTATGGAGAACAGCACGGAGGTTCTTCAATAAAATAACAATGAAACTACCACAGCATCCAGCAGTCCCACCCCTGGGTAAATATACAAAGGAATTGAAATTATGATTTGAAAGAGATGTCTGCATGCTGGTGTTTATTGTGGTAATATTCACAATACAGTGAATAACCAAGCTATGAAATCAACTTAAATGTTTGATGATGGATGAATAATTTTTTATAATATGTTATATATACACTATAGAATATTATTCAGTCATAGGAAAGTAGCCTTAAAAGGTAATGTGTGCATGTATGCTGATGTCTGTGCATGTGTTTCTATGCTTGTGAACAGAAGGGGAAGATGCCATTCTCAAGAAGGCAATGGATGATGGAATGAGCAATATTAATTATTACTGATATTAGCCACTGGGATCCTGCTTGCCTGCTGTGTCAGTCAGCCTTCTGTACTGTGACAAAATACCTGAGAAAATCAGCTTAAAAGGAGGAAAGATCCATTTTGGCTCACAGTTTCAGAGATTTCAGTCCATGGCTGCGTGGCCTTGTTGCTTTGGGGCTTGTAGCAAGGCAGCACATCATGACAGAAGCCCATGGTGGAGGACACCTGTTCACTTCATGGCAGCTGTGAAGCCCAGAGAGAGACAGGAATGTTCCCTTCAAGGGCACATCCTGGATGAGTTAACTTCCTTCACCAGGTACCACCTCTTAAAAATTCCACCACTTCCAATAGACTGGCAACCAGACCTTTGACATGGGATTTTGGAGAGATTAAGATACAAACCATAACATCTGGCACTTCAGTTAAATACCAATTAAATACTATTTAGTTGTTCCCACCTCTGTTACCTACTAGTTGTATATTAGCACAGAAGTCACTTAATCTCTCTGTGGTTTAGTTCCCTTACCAGTATAAAGAGGTTTATTAAATCTTAAAATTTTTGAGTATCAAATGACACAAAAATAAAGAAGTTAGAACTATTCCCTCCTCACAGAAAGCACTCAATAAATGTGATTAACATTTTTGTTGTCAATTTACATAATGATTCCATTTAGTAATTTAGTCATTTATGGGATTCAAATAAATGTTATAGAAATAAGAGCTAAACTACTATTTGTAGGAATTATGCTTTGAATATATGCCAAAGAGCTCTGGAATATTGTTATTCTTAATTAAATTGCACTAATGTGTGTGATTGATTATAAATATTTTCTTTCATCAGAACATTGTCAAAGCATATACTTACAAAGTACTTGAGGAAATATAACTGTAACACTAGGACTATTTATTAAATAAGGAACATTTCTACTATGAAGAAAATTAGAATGATTGTCATCCATAAAACCAAATTACTTACACATTATAATGTACGTGCTAAGTTTAATGTGATTCTTAACATGCCCTGGAATTTAACAGAAAAGTGAAATCTTCATGGAATTATCTTGATTTTACATAATAGCTTTTGGTAACAAAGAATTCAGAGTAATTTTCTTTTACTTATCAAGTTCAACTTTATCTACTAAAAAAGAGTCATAATCAGTCTTCGATTACCTAATTTCAAAAAAATCACATCCCATCTCAACCATCGAATCTCAAGTCTACTTTAGATGTCAAAGTTTGGTTTTGCTTCCTGCAAACTCAGTACACACTTTTCTCAATTCATTGGAGCATTTAAGAAGGCAGTATTAGAAAAGGTGGTAAAACCCCATTCTTTGGTTAACCCACATAAACTCTTTTAAATTACTGTCACAGTAGAAATAGTCATTGTTGCCAGGAGGGGTCATTGCAACAGGTTGGTTTTTATCAGTTATTGGTAAGATGAACAGCAAAGTTTTATATAAGACACTAGTTCTAGAGAAAAAGAATCAAAATATAAAAGGTTTAAAAAAGTGATTCCTTCAAGGGTTTGTTTTATGGTATTACAGCCTTTGGTAGTAGTTGCAATGATGAAATTCAAAGCACATTATTTGAATAAAACAGATGCATGATGAATCATTCTAGTAAGTTCCTTTTATGTTTTGCCAATGGGCCTTTCTTGCAGATTGATCTTCCTTTCTGTGGTTCTTCACAGTAATTCACGCTTAATTAAAGTATAACTTTAAACTGCACTGCATTAACATATTATGATCATTTATCAAACTTCTGAAATAAAATGCAAAATGGTTAAAATATTTCCCAAACACTACAGCAAAAATCATTATGCTATCCACAAATATCCTAAGGAAAGTCCTTCTTAAGGGCTACATAGTACCTTCGGAGAAGCCGGTGATCAGAGCAGGGATAAAGGGGTAATCATGTTTAATTCTAAGAGGGGTGTCTCTTCCCCAGCTGAGAATCTTTAGTTGGCTTGTGTGAAAATGATTCTGCAGTATTACATGTCAGAGTTGTACACAATAAGAAATTACTTTGAAAATGTAAATAGGTAGCAAAACTGTGTATTAAAAAACTCTGGAGATTAAACAAAAACCACAAAACATCCAAAATACACAGACACAGATTTCACCAGACTGTTACCCTTTATATCAATTTGCATAATTAAATTAAACCCATTTCTTAAAAGAACATTTATAACATACAACCATGACTAATTCTTTCCTTTGATGAAATACAAAGAAGAATGTTCTCAGATAGATGATAACCCCATTTGGTATATTAGGCAATAGAATAGGGACTTAACCTGAGACCATGACTTCATGTATGCCCTTTAAAACTTGGGAACTGCACGACTTGCGAGAAAAATGTTGTTCATATGTGGAGAGAAAAATCACAATATTTTAATCAGATTCTCCAAATAAGTCCGTGCCCCATCTTATCAAAAATCAAAAACCATTGTTTCAAATAAAAATAAGTATAAGCAAGAATAAATATTCTATAACCAGTTAAGAAATGTGAAATAGCCAAAGCATCAAGGAATTACTTTAAAAAAAAAAAAAAAGAAAAACTGGGTAAGGATTCAGTTTTGTTGTGTACTAAGTGTAACATACTTTTTTAAAACCCAGTGTCATGGGAGAGAACAGACAGGGATGGGTTTTTACATTATAGAAAATATTCAAGGTCTGACCATGATCTAACATGTACAAGGTCTTACTGTACTAGAATTCTTACCTTTGTTTTTGGAGTGAGTTTTTGCATTTGCTTATTTTTCAAAATAGTCATATTTTTCCTAACAATCAACAAAATGGCAACCCAAATTATATTGGTCATATACAACAGGTTCAAGAACTTTTTCCGGGTGGGCTCTCCTTCTCTGGTGCTTGATTTCTCATGGGGGGATTAATGCAGGAGACCAGCAATAGAATGGGGAGAATGTGAACTCTATGTTCAAGTTCTGACTATGACAAGCAGTGGAGGGTCCAGATTGTACAGTAACTCAACACCAGCCCTGAAGGCCAAGAGGGATGAGTTCAAATCCTTCTTTCCTACCTTACATACACATGCCTGATATAATGTGGGTTCAAGCATGTAGTATGTATAGGAACATATATTGCCTTCCCGGGTAAATGTGAAGATTGCATGAGACAAGGACACGAAAATCTGACACAAATAAACATGCCAATATCTTTCCCAAGCAGAAATCAGAATTTAAAGAACTTCTAGTAATTCAGCATCTGACAATACCCAAATCGTCTGTATGTTCCACAACAGTTTTCTTAAGTATCCCAACATCAGAGATGAGTCTACAGTAACATATTTTTACCTCTTTCAAACATATATGCTAAAAGATTCTTTTGGACTCCCTGGCAAAGCATTACTTCAGCTCCTTAAGGACCTCAGAACCTCTAAAGATTCTAAGGTGTTGCTAGGCATTGCCTTGTTCTTATGCTTAAGCTATAGTGGTTCTCAAAGGCTTATCTCTGCTCTAAGGACCACACCAAAAGGAAGAAATTTAATATTGGGGCCATAAAAACATTTCCAAGGTGGCATAATGAAATAAAGGAAGAGGCAATTCAGGAAACCCAATTTTAATATCTCTATACGGACGAAACTAGCTCAGTTGATTTCCCTTCCTCTTGATTTCCCGAATCAAACCAGAGCCAGTTCATGTGGGGTTTACAATAATATTTATAGTATATAACTTCTAAATTCTAAAGCAAAAATGTATAGTTACTGGTAATTTTATGTCTATCTGAACATAAAATGTAATTGAATATGAAAAAATCCTTAAATTTGTTTTCACAATCTTTTCTCCATTTCTTTAACTAATGAAGAGATTTTATATTAGCAGGTATAAATGGAAGTACATCATTGACTGCCAAAATAATATTGCCACATTATTTAAACAGTACATTTTTCATCTCATCTTTGTCTCAGTGTTGGTGAACTAAAATACAGTCCACACTTATTATTTGTCTAGGGTATTACAAAATAATGATTTCATGGATACTTTCTTATTATCCATATAACCACTGATGTGTACATATTTTTCTACTGAAAAAAAATTGAAATCTCCAGTAACATCTAGGCTAAGGTTAAACAGATTTTAAACACTTTATCAAAAATAATCTTTGTAGTCCCTGATATTTTGCGGAATGAATGATACATACACATAATACAAGTGAAAGATTAAGAAACTGTGGTATATATACACAATGGAATATTACTCAGCCATAAAGAACAACAAAATTATGGTATTTGCAGGTAAATGGATGATGTTGGAGACTGTCATGCTAAGTGAGATTAGCCAATCCCAAAAATCCAAGGGCCGAATGGTCTCTCTGATAAGTGAATGATGATGCATAATGCAGGGTGGAAGGGAGGCAAGAATGGAGAAAGGATCGATAGCATAGAGGGAAGGGAGGGGTGGGGTCAGGGTGGGGGGGTAATAATAATAACAGAATGAGACAGACATCATTGCCCTGTGTACATGTATGAATACACAGATGGTGTGACTCTACTTTGTGTACAACCAGAAAAACAACAACTGTACTCCATTTGTGTTCAATGGATCAAAATTAAGTAAATTTTTTTAAAAAGATTAATAACTTGAGAATATTTCTTTAGAAGAATATTTTATTTCAAAAGAAGGAAGTCATAAGAATATACATGGAAAAGGACATTGAACATAGAGTTCAAGTTCTGACCAAGATAAGCCTGGGAAAGTAATGCACATTAAACAATGAGATTTCATGTTATGAGCAGGTGAAATGTGAGCAGAAGTCTATGGAGAGATGGGGAAACTTCCAAGAACAGTTTCCATCACTCCAAGCTCACTTCCTATTTTTGGATTAAGTCTTTATGGCTGGCATTGCAGCAGCCATCTTGACAAATTATCTTCAAAAAGGTTGTTGAAGACAACAACCTTGAGGATTAAAAATGACCTTTATTCCTGATTTGTCTGGGATCATCCAGATTTTCCTTGGGTAGATCTACTTGAGTATTTGATCAGAGTTGTTCTTTCTCAAATAATATATATTATTAATAACTGCACTCAAATTAGCTAAGGTG
Source organism: Glaucomys volans (assembly GCA_020662805.1). Lineage (NCBI taxonomy): Eukaryota > Metazoa > Chordata > Mammalia > Rodentia > Sciuridae > Glaucomys > Glaucomys volans. Next base: position 515,060 of record JAJEJO010000240.1, read on the forward strand.
GGTTTCACGGTTCTCTCCACTCTATTTCCTGCTTCCAGCATGTCCCTATCTAGCAGCATGTAACTTCTGCAACAGAGCTCTCATTGTAACACATTTTAATTTTAAAACGAAGAAGAACAAACAAAAACTAGCAATGACCTGTCTGTATTTGTGACCCTTTCCAAAGGAAATGCTATGAAAATCTTCTTATAAAAATGTAATCAAAGATAAAGCATACTGGACAGCAGTAGCTAGGGACAGACTGAGGGATAGTGGAGAGCTATTTGATCTTTGACTGTTCTGGCAACATGTTGCACCAGCCAGATGTGCTGTGTCCACTGCCAAAGATTGTGAGCCCACAGCTATCAGGTCACTAGCCAGAAGGAGCAGTGAGAAACATAGGAAATGACAGGTTAGGGAATGTGAAACCTAGGAGGGAAGCAGAAACTGAGCAGTTCTATCTGAGAACAAGTCCAGAGAAGTCAACACCAGTCCTACAGAGGTTCAGTCATTAATTGTTTGGAGCACATCTACAATCATTTATATAATTTATCTCTTAATTTTTTTTTTATTTTGCAAAGAACAATTTTGCCAGCAATTACCTCTAAAGTTCATGTTTTATAATAATATTAAGTACCAAATTCCCATTTATTTCTCAAAAAAGGTGCTAATGAACAGGTAACTTTTCAAAATGTATCTTGATGGGGGAATCATAGTAATATGCCCAGTCATATGAAAAGCAGACAACACAAATCTGCTGAGGAAGAGTCAGAAAATTCTTTTTCACGGGGAGGGGTACTGGAGATTGAACTCAGGGGCACTCGACCACTGAGCCACATCTCCAGCCCTATTTTGTATTTTACTTAGAGACAGGGTCTCTCTGAGATTCTTAGCACCCCACTTTTGCTGAGACTGGCTTTGAACTTGCCATGCTCCTGCCTCAGCCTCCCATGCTACTGGGATAAGAGTCAGAAACTTCTTAAAAGTTAACTGTTAGCTGAAGAAACCTGTACCTGAACACAATGATTTAAGATGTGAAACTACAAAATGGATGTTTATAAATCACTCTGGGAAGCATGAATTTGCATTTATATCAAATGCCTGACTTCCAGATTCACTTTGCACATTATTTTATTAAAGTTTTCTTGTACACATAGGAAGGATTACTAATTTATTGCCTCCATTTAGCGAATGATCGCTACAAGTAAATAATACTATTTAATCAATAGGAACATAGAAATGAATAGAAAATCAGCTAAATTTAATTCCCTGATAATTTCAATTTTAAAATCTAATTTATATATTCAAAATAAAGTTTTCAGAAGCTCACTCTGTTTAAACTGGAATGGATCAAATTTTAGTGAATACTATTGTAAATATAGTTAAAATATCATTATTGATAAAAATTACTTACCTTTATAATGATAGTGTGAATTTAATTTTTACAGTAGAACAGCCTTGGAAATAAAAAAAAAATGTTCTTAATAACTGCATTTGAAAGGGACTGAAGTAAATTACAGTTCATAATTGCATCCAAACTAATTATTAGTCTCAATATTGTTCTCATCAGAATTAAATGTAGTTGTCCAAATTTATATTTATATATATATGCACATATATGTGTGTGTATCTGTATATTTATTTATAAACAAGTTCCCCAGATTGTTAATTTACATTGCTTAAAAACATTTTAAAATGTTTATTCAATATTCTCAATAAGTGGAGTGTCAAAAAGTATTGGCTTAAAGCTTTGGAACAAGTACAATCACTGAAAATAAGCTGGAATAGAAAAACATAAAGAGCAAGGAAATAACTGATAAATTATATAAGGAGAGACCAAATACACTTCAAGAATTATTAAATTTTTATAAATTAATTTTATAAATCAATTTTTAATTATTTTTAAAATTTTTAATTATTATTTTTGTAGTTTGTCTAATAGGAAGAATTTTTAACTGAGCTCTTACTTTTCATTAGATAATTTTATACTCCATATGAGATTCAAATAAAATTGAGATGACCTACAACTGAAATCTGGTAAACATTCTAAAGGATTAAATTTACTTGAGAATTTTTATTTTACAAAATTATTTTTCCAATAAAATTAGTCACAATCAAAGCACAAAGACAGTATTTGTGATCATAGTTCAGCTAAAACTGTTACAGTTCCACTGGGGATGGAACCCAGAAGGGTTCTCCCTCTGAGCTACACCCCATGCCTCTCCCCTTTTAAATTTTATTTTGAAACAGTGTCTTGCAAAGTTGCTCAGGCTAGTCTCAAACTTAGAATCCTCCTGCCTCAGCCTCCCAAGTAGCTGAAATTACAAGCAAGTACCAATGTATCTGGTTGAAATATTAATTATTTTACTGTATGAAAATATTAGAAGAATATATTTCAATTAGCAAAACTTTCTCTTGAGCTACAAGAACTTAGCACTTTAGAGAGAGAATATTAACCATTCAAAATATTAATGTCTACAGAGAAATGTCAATTGAAAGAGTATTAATTTTTAATTTAACAACCATATAATAAAATAAACCATAAGAATCAGTTCTTTGAATCCCTGCCTTAACCCATATTGATAGGTACATATTAGAGCATATTTTGTCACAGGGTTTGCAATAAAAATATAATTTAAAATATTGTAGACCAAATAGACACCAATGCTGTTAATGAAATATTATTTAAAATATTTATCTTATGCTTCTATAATTTCTATTTTTGTCATTTTTATACTCACATATAATTTGTGTAGATTTATAATAAACCTATTGCATATGCATGTAGAAAATGTTTTTATTTTTAGGGTGCATAAAAATAATGTTTGGAGACCATACAAGAAATGTACAGCTTCTCTTCGGAGACAGTCTATTGGAATAGAAGAACATGTCTGTGAGGGATGATTCATTCTATTAATTCACTGGATATAGATGAAATACAGACATCCACAGAAGACAGCAGCCATGCTTTCACCCCAAAAAGAAGCCCAAGAGTAGCCATTGCATGTTGAGTTTAGACTGGTTTCTGGCAAGCAGAGATGTTTTAGTCTCTGAGAGAATTGAGACCCACAGATGCACTTAATGACAGTCAGTGGCTGTACTAGACTCAGGCCACCTAACTCTTATCCTCCTTTCCCTTCACTGTGCTGGATGGTTTGCTCAAGGTTGGCTGTACGTAGGAGAGTACTGATTACGAATAAAGGTCTAACTCATGTTATGATAATAAATCTCCCTTCTGCTGGACTTGTTCCTTAATGTTAAAAATTCTTGGCATTAGGTTAACAGGAGATAGGAGATTCATCACTCTAATAAATTATTGTCCTAGTTTTTTAAGGAATATATGAAGCTGCTATAAATTCAAAAAATAAAGAAGTTTCTTACTTTTTCACATATTTATACTTTATAAAACAAGTGTCCTGAATTGAGCATGTTCTTCTTTTCTTAAGACTTGGGAAAAGGGATGCATGCAACAAGTTGATAAACTGTCTTTAAACTAATTAGTGATATAAACCTGCTCAGTCATCCATAGGGAATTGGGGTAAAATGGCTAGAGCAAATGGAATAAAATAATGCAGAGTATTACTCTAAAATGTTGGTGAAACCCTGCTCTGGTGGTGTACACCCGTAATTAGGAAAGGTATCCCACCTTTTTCTCTTTATTTTGTGTACCATTATGTGGTATCTGGGCATTACAAATTGAAAAGGGTGGGGCATTACTCCCCACTTCCATTTCCATTTCCTCTATCCAAAATCTAAACATTAAAATTTTTAATGTTTTTAGGAGAGCTTGGCACAAAACAGGGGTCTATTTCAGAGTCAATTCAGAAAGAAAATATGTACTGCCCAAGTGAGTGGGAGCTGCAGTGGGCCTGGCTGGCATGTGGTGGGCAGTGCAGAGAACTGAAAATACACCAAGAAATGCAGCCATAAAAACATTAGATAATTTGTTTTCCTATTTGAATCATCATGTGCAAAAGAGATAGAATATAAATAAGCAGTGAACTCTGATTTATCACATTTTAATATGCTTGTTTTTATAGTGCAGTTTGGCCAAGGAACTCAGGCTTATCACAGGAATTTCTATTTCATACTCAACTCTCTACTATAAAGGAGGTTTAATGGAAAAACAAAAATTATTATTAATTGATTATATCCTTGGGAACTCACATGGATACCGTTTTCTAAAAACATACTTTATGCACATTTCTACACTATCCATCTCCCAGGCACATTTAACTTTATTATGTGACCAATGCAGAAGGTCGACATGGATGGGGCCACTTCATGCTGGGAATCTAAGGCTTACGTAGAATAAACAAACATACATTAACTCTCAATAGTTTCTGAGCTGTGATTAAGTCCATGAAATAATCAAAACTTAAAAAGCTACCGACTTCCCAGAAATACCAAGGAAATTGAAGATGACAGCACTTTGACATGGAACAAGACAGCAAGCTTCAATTCTAGAGCACTAATTATTTTTTTCTGTATTGAAGACACTTTCATAAACAAAAAGGAACATCTTTAGATTCCTAAAACCACCTATCTCGGTCAAAATATTTTGAAAGCTTAATCTTATAATGAAGCTCATGCTTCAATAAGCCAATAGTGGAATGCTTTGGAAGCATTAAGTCAGGTCGAATAGAACTCATGCTCTGTACCTATTCTCTGAAAAGTATATCCCATTGGTGGGACAATAGGTTCGAGAAGGATAGATTCAATACATAAAATGCAAATTAAAACCATTCTGCACTTGTAAAATTGTCCTGAGACACATGGATTGTATGAGTCATGTATACAACTTGTCAATTCTAATAGAATTCCTTTAAAATCTACACTGATGCTATTCTTCACTCTTCAAACTTTTCCCTTTGGACCCAATAATTCCACTCCCCCCACACACACACGCAATGTATACAGAGCCTTACACATGTGTACACCACTATATTTGTTACAGCAATAAAATGAATATAAACAAAAAGTAATAATATGATGACGATGCAGTTTAGTAAGGGAAGGAAGTACACAAACCATTAAATTACAAAGAAAAATATCTAAATACTTGAGAGGTAGAAGCACACAGAGTAAGGAGTGTGATGGATATATCAAACAATGATAGAAGGAATATGGAGATTTTTCTCTCTAACTGCATACAAATATATGTATATAGATAGAAATATATAGATAATTTGAATATAGAGGTTTATAGATAACAGACCTAAAGATAAAGATAGAGATATATTGTGCTCTTGCACCCTATCTTGGAATGATTGGTGCCAAACTATATTTTGAAACAAAAAGTTATTCCTGTCTCACCTCTATCCCCAAGGAGTCAATACCCTATGGAAGAAGGCTAACCTAAAAACCATTTTCCCTGATTCTTTGTGTTTTCATCACCATTTCTTTTATTTTATTTGACATGCTATGTGAGCTGGAATGTTGAATAATCCAGAGTCATGAAGCTCAGGCAATGTCATGCCAGTCTCAGTTGAGGCACTCTTTATTTGTTAATAAGAACATTCTGTAAAAATTGTGCCTTCTTGCCACAGCTTGAAAAGAGCATTGAAATTTTCAAAACAAACAAACAAAAATTCCAGGGGAGTTTAGTTCATAGTGACGATTACCACCATGTAAACATCCTTCTTTGTAATAAAGGTTTTTTAGCCCAGAACAGAGCAATGACAAAACACATAATATAAGCCTAAACTTAAAAATTTTCATAAACTTTTCTTGTTATTTTTGAAAAAAAGTTTCAAGATGAACTCATCTTTCTAAAGAGCATTTTGGATATTATACAGCTTACTTTATGCAGTTCACAAACTAAATTTAGATAATTATACTCAACTCTGAATTTAAGTTTTACAAGAATCTTTTTTTTTATGGTGAGATTCTTTTGAAAACCTCAAAAGAACTGATGCTTCAGTTTAGTAAGGGAAAGAAATATATAAACCATTTATGAGTCTCAAAAGCTGAACCTCATTTTAATCCCTTTGAATTCTTAAGAATAAAAGCTATTCAAATAATTTGAAGACTTCTATCAGGAATCCTGGCACTTTTCCTGCAGATAAAAAGGGCATTCCTTTCTTCCCACATTCCAAACAGTGAAGGCGATACAACTGTTTCCTAAACATAGATTTTTTTCTTCTCAGTTAACATTGCATAATTTTATATAATGTTATTAAATAATTGATAATTTGGTCAATGTATCAATTATATGCTGAACATTACACAGAACATGATACAGATATACCTATCTAATCCTGTGATGGTATTTAGTTCTTTCAAGCTAAAATGTCAGATTCTTGGGATAAGAAACCATACCTAATTTTTAGAAACAACAAGCAATTGTGGTAATCAGTCTCTTGGTATAGTAAGTATTATTACCAATATCTGCATCATACTGAAAATTTACTGAGCACTTACATTGAGATAGGCATAGTTCTAAGAATTTATTTCTTTGATCTCAATCTTTATTGTCATTCTAGAAGGTAATTATTATTATCATATTCATTTTATAGATGAGAAAACTCAGGCTGAGAGGAATATAGAATAAATATTATGTATTTTAAACACTGTTGAAGTCTAAGCTATAGCCAGATGTGGTCTAATTTTTTATAGTCACAAAGGATTTTTTAGAAACCTTTTGACAATTTCTGTCTTGGGACACAGAAGTGAATAAACAAGTGGTTTGAGTTCTATATGTATGATAGATGGAAATCTTCATGAATTATTCTAATTTCCCTATATTTTATTACTAGTTGAATATAGGAGATAATAGAACATTTTTTCAAAGTGCTGAGGAAGAAAACCTGTTAACCTCAAATTCTATATTCAATAAGTATGTATATATGTATATTATATATTTTTTAAGAATAAAGGTGAAATAAAGACTTTTTCAAGTAAACAAAAGCTTAAAGAATCTATTCCTAACAGACCCGCACTACAACAAAATAAATGGAAATCTTCAATAAAAATAAAAAGATATTAAATCTCACATTTACACAAGGAATGAAGAGTGTTAGAAATTGCAAATACATAAGTATATATGCTGTTGTTTGAATGTGTCCCCCCAAAATTAAGTGTTGCCAATGTGATAGTGTTAAAATGTGGAGTCTTCATGAGGCGATGAGGTCATAAGGTTCTTCTTTCATGAATGAGAGTACGGTTCTTATAAAAGAGGCTTCATATAGCCTTTGGCCCTCTTGTCCTTCAGCCTTGTATCTAATGAGTTACAGTTCCAATGAAAAAAACATCAAGGTACCATCTTGAAATACTTGAAAGCAACCCTCACCAGACCCTGTGTGGCTGGTAGCTTGATTTCTGATCTTCTCAGCCTTCAAAATTGTGATAAATTTTTCTCCTTACAAATTCCCCAAACTTTTATAGCATCATGAAACAATAATAACACACACCAAAAAAAAAAAAAAAACAGAAAACACTAATCACAATATCAGCAAGTTCATTAAAAATGGACAAAAGGATGGATCCTTCAAAAATATATAATATATATGTATATAAAATATGCACACACACATACACAATATTCTCATGAAAAGATGCTCAACCTCTCCATTCTTCACAGAAATGCAAATTAAAATCATGGTGAAGTTACCATTGCATAACCCTCTGAAGGTTTCAAATTTAAAAATTGATAATACTTCATATTAGAGAAGATATGAATAACACTAAGTCTTACACACTGCTGGTAGGAATGTAACGTGGTTAACTTTGAAAACGATGTTGCAGTTTCTTACAAAGATAAACATGATAAACATACTTTTACCACATAATTCAAGCAATTACACTTCTAGGTATTTAGTGAAAAAGGAAATGAAAGTATGTCTACCCAAGGACTTGAATACAATGTTCTCAGAAGTTTTATCCATAGTTGCCCCCAAACAAAAACAACCAAAATGTCCATAACAAATTATAAATCCATATATTGGGATACTGTTGAACATTTAAAAGAAATGGGCTAATAAAACAGAATAACATGTAGGAATCTCAAAGGCTTTATGTTGAGAGAAAGCAACAAGACACAAAAAGCTTCAACTATTTATATAAAATTCTTCAGTAAGCAAAACTAATCTACAGTGGGGAAGCAGATTAGTGATGGTGAGGACAGGCTAGGACTATGTGACTGGCAAAGGGCACAAGGAATCTTTCAGAAGAACGATAATGGTTAGAGAGATTTCACGTTTGTTGAACTTCATGGATCTCTATATTTAAAATAGGTGGATTTTAGTTGCAGGTAAATTTTTCCTCCATAAATTTGACTATTCTGGTTTGAAATAGTATCCATAAAAAGCTCATGGATTGAAGACTTGGTCCCCAATGCAGCAATGTCCAGAGGTGGGGTTTTTGGGAATCAGTTGGATCATGAGGACCCTGACTTCATCTGTGGATTCATCCATTGATAGCTGAAGGGACTACTGGGATGTGATGAGAACTGTAGGTAGGCGGGGCATGGTTGGAGAAAGTATGTCACTGGGGGCATGTCCTTGGGGACTATATCTTGTCTCTGTCCTCTTCCTCTCTGCTTCCTGGCTGCCATTAGCTCAGCAGCTTTCCTCCTCCAAACCCTTCTGCCTTGAAACTCAGCCTCACCTTAGGTCCAAAGCAGGAGGCAAGCAACCATGGACCAAAATGTCCAATTTCATGACACAATAAATCTTTCCTTCTTCAGGTTGATTGTTTCGGGTATGTTGACCATGGGAATACAAAGCTAACACAATTATCGTAAGTGTTCATTTTACGGCACTTCCTCTTTTGTAAACCAGTGATTTCCAAATTTTTATAAACTATTATCTAAGAGGAAAAGCGTTATACCCATGTATCTAGAACTCTAGGAATGAAACTAGGACTATACATTAGAAAAATAGATGGTGTATGTCTTAATTAAAAAATTAATCATTTAATTAAGCTGCTAATTTGAAGTTGTAGTGAACACTGTAACATATCACCCAAATCTGAAAACACAGGAGAAATTACATAAACCACATGCTTTCAATAAACTTCAGCCAACATAGTTTTCAAAAGATACGGTTCAAACGCTAAAATGTACATTTCTCCAGGGTATGCAACAATATTTTGGTTTTGGTTCCAAAATTTATGTGATTTTTGAAATTAACTAGCTCAATAAAAATAAATATAAAAATTAACTTTCAATAAATGCTTTCAGATATGCTTTGACATAGCAGCAGAATCAAAACCATTCCATTTAATTTATTTTCCTTGGATTTATCATCCTAAAACTAATATTTATGCCTCCAGGCACCATAACAAATTGTCTTAACAACTAACCTGCTTTAATCTACATTAGCCTTAAACTGTAGTTTCACTTTTGAAATTTTTACCTTAAACTAGCCAATCCTCTCTATATATCCTTAAAAATAATAGAGCTAATATTAAATCATTGCTCAAATTCCCATCTCATGTTCAAAGGTCACAGTCAAGCATAAAATTCTAAAAAGGATACTAAGAAGTGTTCTTTAAAAGGAATGCTAATTTAATTAAATTTAATTACACATGCATTTCTTGACTACTTGGGTTTGTTTATTTATTTATTTATTTATTTTGGTACTGGAGATTGAGCCCAGGGCCCTTTACCACTGAACCACATCCCCAGCCCTTTTTATTTTTTTATTTTGAGACAGGGTCTCACTAAGTTGCTTAGGGTCTTGTTAAAGCTGAGGTAGGCCTTGAACTTGGAGAACATCCTGCCTCAACCTCCAGAGTCACTGGGATTATAGGCATGAGCCACCATGCCCAGCCATTTCTTGAACACATTAATGAGGAAGATATCATTACTAAAATTCCTTCTGTGGTAGGCAAAGACACCTCAGGATGCAGTAGTGTCCTCCTGAGGTCCAAATAGCACGATCTGCTGTTTAGACAGCATGGTGGTAACTCACCATCCTTGAATTACCAGGGCTACTGCTACATACCAGCCTACAGCTCACCTTCCCCTCTTCACCACAGGTCTCCTCCATGGCAGGTCCCTTGGATCTAGTGAATTGGGTTATCACAGGACTCATCAATTTCTCACTTTGAGTGGCTATTACAAAAAAGAAGCAGGACACTGGTCAAGGTAACTTACCACACACACACACACACGCGCGCGCAAAAAGGCACAGACCCTCAATATGCATAGAAGTTACCTTCAAATTGTAAAGAAAGTCTGCCCAACTTGACATTGTCTGCTTTCCTACAGCCTCTCCCAAACCATTAAAACCACTGCTAGAACAAAAGAAATACTCAGAGAAATGAAAATTTTAGAAATTTGTGTTTTCAATACCAGTACAATAAAAAGAAATACATGTATATCTAAAACTTATTAAGAAGAAATAAACATTTAATATAAGGAATAAAATATTAATAAATTTTAAAAATGATCATATTCCTGAATTCAGGAAATCACTAATATAAAGATATCATTTCTCAGCTTATTAATCTGTCAATTCAATATAATTTCAATAGAAACTTTACAATTTTATAGGTTTTAATCTACTGGAGCTGAGCCCATGTTATATTTGTTCCATTTTGCATTATAGCATCTGACACAAATCTAAGCAGCCAGTAGGCACTCCATGAGTATTTTATGAATTAATAAATTAAATTAAATCTTAAAACAAAAAGGAACTATAAGAAATAAAAATATTTCAAAATATTGAAATTATGGATTATAAAAAGATAACCTAACAAAATATAAAAACAAAAAAGTATAGGAAAATATTGAAAAAAAAGAAATTTAAAACATCTATTGAGCAAATATACCATGAAGTTTAAAGATAAGCATATCACTAAGAAACTACTTGATAAGCTATATCAGAAAAAAGATTAATATTTAAAATATACATAGACTTCCTAAAACTAAGTGATAAAAAAATAAGTAAATAAAGGCTACAAATAAATGTCACAGAAAATAAATACAAATGTCTAAGTAATATGTGAAAAGATGGACAATCTCATTCAGAATCCAAGAAATTTAAATCAAAACTTATCTTTTTACTATACACCTATAATTAAGATTCATGATTTCCAACATTGCCACAGGCAGAGAACACCAAAACCACCATCCACTTTTAGTGTAATAAAAAATGGAAATAGTTTTGGGAGAAGGCAATTTTTTGAAAGATCAAAATTATAAATGTGCTTGTTCTTTGACTCAGCTATTTCAAGTGGTGAATTTGAACTCTACAGAAATCCTGACAAGCACCCAAGAACAAACTTTTTATAGCATTTTTTTGTAAATAATAAAATGAGCTCAAATGCTCAATTAAATACACTACTTCATGTACATATTATGCTATATATGCTACATAATCAGTCTTTCATGAAAATAATTTCAAACTATATGCACCTTTACAGAGAAAATTAAATTAAAAAATAAAAAACAATTTATAAAATATATAGTGTGACTCAATTCATATCATGAATATATTGGAAATATGCCTGATACATGCTAATGGACCTGGTACTCTTCATGACAGTTATCACTTAAAATGTTTAATTAAGGAAGGAACTGATCAATTAATAATTAGAAAGAAAGTTGCCAATATCCAGTAAGTTGATAGTAGAGATTACCTATTGATTAGGGTTTAAATGAAGGGGGGCGGTGTTGGGACATCTGAAGCAGACTATCACGGTTCACTTTATGCATCTATTGAATTCTTTAACAAGTTGCATTTTAAATAGTGAATTTAAAATTAAATTAACAGCCAAAGAAAGAGAATGGCTATTAAGACAATGTTGATGTAAAGGCACCAAGTTGAAAGCGAAGTTAAATGAATAGTCCTGTTTAACAATGAAGAACTGTACCCAAATTGACAAATGCTCTTAGAGCAAAAGCTAAAATCAAATAATGTAATTAGTTTGGCCAATAAGATGACAATCAATCAACCCGTTCAATTTTAGTGTAGTCAATCACTTCTATAGATATGACCTCAAGTGAATGAGTAACATACAGTTTGAGTTTTGTCTTACTATGTTATGCTAATCCTTAATGGTTTTTATTGACACAATTTTAATGATGTACTAGGTTATTAAAATTGTTTTAAAATCTGCTTGTAGCTTGGAATCTCCAACTGTTTAAAACTGTCAATGGAAGGGATCTGCCTGGACTTCTAAATTACATCTGTCACACCTCTGCATTGGAGTTAGAATTCAAAAGAACTCTGAGGAAGACCCAATGTTGTTACAGCAAATTAATACCACTCAGCTGCTGCCGAGCCAAAGAACCCAAGGGGGATAAACAAACCCATGGGGCAATGTTCCTGTCAACAATTTTACTTCTGGAGTATTTAGAACTGTAAATGACTTATTAATCGGTGTTCTTTTTGATGTAAAATCTGTTACCCAAATTAAGGGATTTTCATGTCTCAAATCAGTACATTTATATTTAATAGAATTATGCTTTCCTGGCTGATTTACATTTTCTGCCAGACAAGTTAAAGATACCAAATGAAAAAGTTAATGTCTTCCCCAATTAAAGAGAGGCCATTCTTCATCAATTTAAATGGCAATTAAATAGTCCACTAATTTTAAGTCTATTTAACAACATAATATACTTGTTGTGTATGTCCATTAACTGCAATAGTAAGTCTACCAGATGGAAAAAGCCAGAATAAAATTCATTTGGAAGGGTAAAATATATTTTGTAATAAACTACATATGCGTGGATACTTATCTTAGGCCTAGAACTAGAGTATGATGATTTTAAAGAGGAACAAAATTTGGTCTTTGTAGCAGGAATTTTTTTCTTGTTTTATTTTACATTTATCTCCATAACAGGCAGAAGAGCACTTGTAATTTGCATTTTCACACAAGCACAAATGGAACCTCAGGCCTACAAATATTATTTTTGTGAAAATGCACAGATGCCATGAAGATCATGTGCCAGGCTGGGTAGGAATACAGTTATGGGGTCAGATCAATGGTGGTTCATTCATTATTCCATAAAAGAAATGAACTTTTGTGATTGTGACCAGTTGTATCAGTGAAATCTGAAATGCCTTATACACTAGCACTTGTGAAATACCTAGAGATTTTAGAGTCAGTGAAGTCACAAAAGAGCCATGTATTAATTGCTTTTGTGTGTATCTTCCCATGTCAGTATGATTGAGGTATATTCAAGAGCATCCTCACAACCTGTAGAAAAATTTCTTTGGGGCCTGGGAATGTAACTCAGTGGCAAAGTGCTTGCCTACCATGAGCAAGGCTTTGGGTTCAAACCCCAGCACCACAAAAAAATACACAAATAAATAAATACCTTGAACAATCTAACAGAACCTATGCATCTAGGCTTAGGAAAAATATATAGTAATTCTATGAGGAACAAATAATGATTTGGTTTATTATCACTTTACAAAGTCAGAAATGAAATATAATATGTTCTAATTAAGAATCATAATAGCATTTTCATAGTAATAATAAAATGCACATATAAATAACCATGTTCCAAAATCTCTATTGTTGATAATTATTGACATTTCACAACAGCTGCTCAGATACAAAATAATGGAAATGAATATGCATACCTATGATTTTTTTCCAATATCTGCTTTAACTAGATCAACATAGTATTATTGATACAGAAGCTAAATTTAAATTGGTCTCATGTTCCATCTCATTGTATGACATTGGGAGATATTATCTAGTGTCTCCAGTAAGAGTTTAAAATATATTAAGAAATACTGGGTTATACTAAGTGATCTACAAGATCCTTTTAAAAATTCAACAAAGGGAATTTTGATATAAGTAGTCCATAGTTTAGAAAATATGAATGCTCTAAGAGTGATTTCTGGTTCAACTTTTACTCACAGCAATCTAGTAATTTCAGTTTCTAAATGATGAACATCCAATTAGTATGGTTTTCTGATAAGAAAAGATCATTAAATGCATAATTGCTATTAATATGTTCAGGATTACACTAATGTAATGCCTAATTTACATCCAACTTTCATATCTTAAAATTTTGTGTATTTTAACATGAATCCACTTTAGAGACTTATTTTCATTTTAATAACAAATAGCAGATAATAACAGATTTAGAATCATGTACAAATGTCTTTTTCAGACTGTGTGGTAATAAAGTGCCAAAAAACAAGCTACAAGCTGTTTGTGGCCTAAGATATGCAAAGAATTAATTTTTGTGCTGGCATATACTGTAATTAGAAATCGTTCTGTGCATCATGATTAAGCCAGTAACTATGGAAACGCAAGCAGGAAGGGATGAGTGCAAAAGGAGAGTCTGAATAAGTCAATGGTAAGCTGTTTTCCATCTATTCATCTTTAAATCTTCATTATAAACAGAACTATCTATAAAATGCTTATCAATTTTATTCCAATTCCTATCTTTCATTTATAATAGAGTAAAAATACATTCACACACACACACACACACACACACACACACAGAGTCAGCCAGAACAGACTTGGATTGTTATCACGTTTAGAGAGCACACAGCTCTTTAAAAAATATTATCACGGGAACACTGTCACAATATATGCACATCTCCCTGTTGACATAGGGCTGCAAGAAGAAAATGACAGAGTAGAAAATTCAGGGAAAATCACAGTATTTGGAGTCTTAGCCTTTTCATCACACATGTTGGCAAAACCACCTGTCTTAATTGCATGGGGAAACAAGTTCACATTAACAGGCAACAAACACTAGTAGAAAAACAACCAACCCACAACCCGTGTCCTAATAACGTGTTTTATAGACCGTCCATGAGTCTTCGGGGGATGTAAATTTAGAAACCTCCACTTCAGATACCTTGAATCCTTAGGCTTCGTGTATACATTTTGGTCTCAAAACCATGAAGCAATATGAGAAATAATCAAAGCAGTTTCAGAGGAGAACATCAATCAAAACTAATTAAAGGTTTTAAAAGGTAAGCCTTTTGGGAAGAGGTTTTTTTTTAATCATTATTGAGACTAGAAAAGACTATCATGAAGCCAGGTATGTGCATATGAATGGCATTTTCTCCACAGAGATGAGACAGAAGAACATAAATTTCAGACAAAACAGCCTTTAATTTATGGAATATCCTCTTATATAGATAAAAGAAATTGAACACATCACCAAATAAGCTGCAGAATCTAACTGAATTAATTAAATAAGACAAAAGGATCATGTTCTTATTTACTACAAACAAGAACTCACTAAACACCCTCCCATGTATAAATTTAATGACTCTAGAGCAGAGCTTCTGTAAAAAAATTCCAGAATTTCTGCAAAATTGATCAGAATGAAAAGTTGATGAGGAAGTTTATTTCAAAAATGGAGGAAAAATGAATCTCAATGAAAATAGAGCAGCAAAAACTCCTCAATGTTTTAGGAAGACTGTTAAATAATCAATGCCCATTGGTTAATTTTCTTATCACCTTCCATTCACTTATTCACTGTGCCAACGTACACTAAGTATCAGCCATGTGTGAAGCGCTGTTCTAAGCTTGATGAGGCACTCATGGGCAGGAGGTATAAATGCATCTCATAAAGCTTGCATTCTTCTGAGGGACACATACAGTGAATTAATTAAAAATAAATTACATAGTAATAATTTAGATTGAGATAGGAGTTCTGGAGTAAATAAATGGGTGATGTAATGAAGGAAGACCTTTCTAAAGTGGGTGAGGTCTGGAGGTAGTAGCCCCTGGGAGCCAGCAAAGAGACACAGAGCACGCCAAGACAGGGAAGAGCAAGAGCAAAGGGGAGTCTGAGGTGTAAAGAGGGCAGCTCACAGCACTCTCAGCAGGATAAGGAAAGAAAGCAGAAAAGGCGGACAACAGATAAGAGGGGGCCTGGTAGCTATGCCAGGGGTTAAATTGTTTAAATGCATCTATCTTCCCAATAAATTAAAGTGTTTTTGCCTTTTGGAATAGTTTCTAAGAAGATGCCTTTAAGATCAAATATGCTTACTCATGCAGAACTTCTGCTTGGCTTCCGGTGAGGAAGCCAAGATCAGAGATTACTGCTGTACTGGAAGCCAGCTCAGGAAAGAAAGC
This sequence comes from Glaucomys volans, assembly GCA_020662805.1. NCBI lineage: Eukaryota > Metazoa > Chordata > Mammalia > Rodentia > Sciuridae > Glaucomys > Glaucomys volans. The sequence goes on from JAJEJO010000240.1 coordinate 531,050, forward strand.
AAAATCAAATAAGAGCCTGTTTTTGAAAAGTGCTTCGTGTATATGACAAAATGGAGAGTGCGCTGCTTTATTATTGCTTCTCCCAAGCCTTGCATGTCTTAACAATCATGTCCATTAAAATCCACTAGATACAATAAATGGAGCAGAGGATTTCTTTCTAATTTTCAAAACCATTGTGTAATTTTAAAATCCAGCTGGATTGTCTTCTTTAAAAAACACCTAATAGCTCCTTAATACTTCAGGCTATTCATTTTTCAATTCTTTTTAGTGTATTTTCCATTTGAACATTTAGCATTAGAAAATCTCTATGTGATTTCCACAGCAACCACTAGAGGGAAAACTTCTACTGAAGTTAAAAAAAAGTTGTTCCATGTTTCAGGAATTCAAGAATAATGATGTGTTCAGGATCTATTATTATTATTATTATTATTGTTATTATTATTATTATAGAAAGCATATCATAAATCCAATATGCATTTTTAAATTAATCCAGCTAATAATTATTACTTGTGCAATGTTTTCTACAAATCCTTTTACATTCATTACCTTATTTATTTCTCCAAATTTATTTCTCCAAATACCTAGAACAGACATTATTATGTCATAGTAATAATAATCATACATAAATGTATAAAAACACAAATGATTTAATCAAAGGTATCCAACATTTAGATTTCACAGTCGATATTAGAATTGAGGTCTGACTATTTTTTTCCAAGTACATATTTTCTTTCCAAGAAAATAAAAGGGGGGAGGACTTTATAGTTGCAGGTTTCTCATGATATTCTAGACTTTTATCAAAATACCTTGAACACATAGACAAATAATTATGGAATGCATGGGTTCATTAATATGTGAATGAAAAGTGGGGTGAGTGAATGAAATTCTGCTTTTTCTCTAAAACACTATTGTCAACATAGCACCTCGTAAAATAATAGTTACTGACTTTCCAGTCACATCCCATGTCAGAGTCAGTAACCGAAGAGGACATCTTAGAATATTACTTACAGCTTAATAAGCCCTATGATGGATAGGCCTTGGTGATCTTTTCTCCAGTATCATGGTATCCTCATGCTATGGAATGAATGTGTCCCCTGAAATTCATGTGTTGAAATCCTCATCTCCCAATGTGATGATATTAGGGGTGAGACCTTTGAGAGGTATTTAAGACGTGAAGGTGTAGCCTCTCACGCATGGGAGAAGTTCCCCTGTAAGGAGAGACATGATTTTTCTTCCTGCCATGGGAGGATACAATGAGAAGATGACCATCTGTGGAACAGGAGGAAGGCCCTCACCAAGAACCTGACCACACTGGCATCTTGATCTCAGACTCCCAGACTCTAGAACTGTGCAAAATAAACATTTGTTTAAACCACCAGCTGTGGTATTGTACTACAGCAGCCTAAACAAAGACACCACATCTTACTCCATCTCCTTTATACTGTCTGACTTTAGAAAACCTAACCTCTGAAATGCTGATTATGCCACCAAATCTTTTACAATGCACTATAAAAGTGAAAAAGTACAAATATATCATGTAGATTAATACAACCACATAGGAGGCCAGAAAGAATCAATAGTAAAAGAGAAGAATTATATTTGTGATTCTCTCCTTTCCTTTCACAGGAATCCCAAAGCAGCTGGCCCAAAGTTCTGCCATGGATCTACTGTCTTCCCATAAAATAATAATACTATTTCTAAGAATAATTACCATCAATAAGTGTTACTAGGGTGAGTAAAGGGCAGTGGTTGAATCAACTTCAGATCCTTGGAGAGGATTATTTCCTAAGAACATTAATGCCCTTTTCCTATTCTACCAGGAAAGCTGCGTTTGGTGTCTGTGTGGGGGTGTTGGAGACAGGGATCTGGATATCTCTTCTCCCACAACAAAACTTCCTACCTATACCTACGGAAGGAAGAAAGAGCTCCTAAAATAAGCAGCTCACCCAAACTTCCACATAACCCCAACATATTATGAAATGTTTTCAAAAGATATGCTTGAAATATCAAAAGTAGTTATCAACAGGTGGTATTATTAATAATTATTTCAATGTTCTTTTTTATGCTTTTCTATAATTTATTTGTCTATAACAAAAAATTATTTGTTTTAATAAGGGGAAAGGGTTTTTTCTTATTAAAAGCTAAATAATGTAAATTTTATATCTCAAAGGTATCATTAGCTATCTTTGGCATGTATTTCACATAAAAAAGTTTGTTTTTTTAATTAAGAAAAGTAATCAAGAGCTGTTAGATTGAATCGTACCTAGCACTCCTGGTTTCTTCTTATCAAGAGCTGACCTCAGAACAAATTCCCTGGAGCCAAGAAAAAAATGAGGGCGTATTTTCTGGCTGGTTCTCCCGCAGTCCGTCAGCAGTTTAAGAAGATAAAGTTGAACTGATAGTCTTTATACTATCTGTTCATTCTTCACATTTAGTACATTCTTCAAGTAGATGTATTGCAAACAGCTTGTTTAAACATTATCTGATTATCTGCATTAAGTTGTTTGGATGATAATCCATGAACTCAAATAGGAAAAGCACTGGTAGCTTTGTGAGTCCTCGAACCATATTCCCAATGAATTTCACAGACACACGAGGGAAAAAAGATAAAATTCTTACTTAGTAGCCAGGCAATACATAAGCACCACTGAACGACAAATGACTTTGTAAAGAAAAAAGAACTACATCAGAAACGCTTAAAAGCACATACTTGTGTTCACACAACAGTGAACACAAAGTTCACTATTAAGAAAAGCAATTCATTTGATAGTGAATAACAGGGATAAAATTCAATACACTTTCATAAAGTGAATATATTTGATTTCTACAGCTTTGTGATATTTTAGGAGAAGGAGCACTCACCCAAATGACACCTAATATTATCATTAAAAAATAAATAAATAAGCTATGGCATGGTGGCACACACCTGTAATCCCAGTGTCTTGGGGGCTCTGGAGGCTGAGGGAGGAGGAATGCAAGCTTGAGACCAGCCTGAGCAACTTAGTGAGACCCTGTTTCAAAATAAAAAGGGCTTTTGAAAATAAATATGGTATTATCTATTTCCAAATAATTCCAAACAACTGAAACAAATATATACTGGAACAAAATTTCCACACAGTTCAAAAATTTACAAATATGCAAAGTCATACACATAACATCAAATAACATCTAGTTTCATATATATCAACTAAAAATGATTTCTGTATGTGTAAACTAAGTATAACACTTGAATATTTAAAAAGAAATTGATGTTCTGTTACGCATTATCAGTCTGTCCTCTGAATAATTTGAAGATATTTCTACTAAAAGGCAAATAAAAACTAAAAAATAGAAACAGTGCATCTTGAAGTTTTTCAGAGACCTACATATAAATAATTTTCAAGCACATAATATATTGTGTGGTTATGGTTTGAAACAAATTTTCCCTGAGCGCTCTTTCTGCCTGGTTAGAAAAACTAAAACATGACTTATAAAACAGAATTTTATTTTTATTTTTCTTGAAAATATGCAATTTTTTGCCCATCTGATATACTTGGGAAATTTTTAGATATCTGTAAGGTAATTAACAATCATAACGGTTTTAAGGGGCAATTTGAATGACTACACATATATATATATATACATATTATATATACATATATACATATATGTACATATATGTATATCTTGGAGTCCTGAGAACTATACATTGAGTGTCTCACACAACTGAAGTGATTTATTATCCTAAAACTATCAATAGATATTTTAACAAATTCATAATGGCATTAGATTCACAGAGAAAAGTAAAGATCAGTGATTCCAGTTCAGATGATCAATGGATAAGTATCAAAAATTGAAAACCAAAGTTGCATTAGCAATGTACTTTCTATGGAATAATGCTGAAAAAGAAACTAACTCTTCTGCCCAACATACTTTTGAAACACCTGCCTTGCCTTGAAACTTTATTAATGCAGTTTTGAGATCTGTTGCTCCTTAATATTCATGCAGATTTATAATCAGCATTACTGGAAATTTCACCATAGAAACTGTGTGGAAGTTTTGTTCCAGCATATATTTGTTTCAATTGTTTGATACTTGGAAATAGATTATACCATAATTATTTTCAAAAGAAAATGTTTTGTAGTACATTACATGTAAGCTCTGTTAAATAAAAGTCTTGTTTTGGTTTACCATATTCTCTGATAAAAAGCATTTGGGTTTGTTGAACTTGGAGTGCAGACTACACTGTACTTTGCACAATGCTGTGATGGTCACAATTAGAAGAAAAAAAAATATGCTCTTTTGATTTTTAACTGATGGTGAAAATGCAAATTACTTCTGAGGGAACTATACCACTGAATTTACTTTTACAAACCAGAACTGGTCCAAATTTGATTCTCTTCAGAATGTGATTTATATTTTGTTAATGTCTGTCTGTATACATGGCACAAGTACCACAAAAAAAATATTTTTTTCTTTTCAGGAATTGGAGACAGAGCCTTGCACATGCTGGGCTAGCACATTCACAATGAGCTACATTTTCCAGTCCTTTTTTTTTTTTAAAAAAAAAGTATATATACATTTTTACATATATACATATATACATATATATATTTACATATATATATTTATATACATATATACATATATATATTTATATATAAATATATATTTATTATATATATATGATTATTTTTTAGTTGTAGCTGGACACAATACTTTTATTTTATTTATTTATTTTCATGTGGTGCTGAGGATGGAACCCAGTGCCTCACACATGCCAGTGGAGCACTCTACCACTGAGCCACAACCCCAGCCTCCCCAATTATTTTGAGGGTCTCACTAAGTTGCCCAGGCTTTCATCAAACTTGCCTCTGCCTCCCAAGTAGCTGGGATTACAGGTGCGCAGAACCACACCTGGCTCCACCAAGATTTTACTCAAACCCTTACTAGCAGTTCTTTTACCACATACTTTGAGGTTTACCTTACACTAATCCTGAATTCTCATTTCTTAAATTGAAATAAACCTTAGTGACAAAAATAAATAAATAAATAAATAAATAAATAAATAAATAAAACAAAAAGGACTTAGGATGTGGCTCAGTGGTTCAACACCCCTGGGTTCAATCCCTGGGATCCTCCCTAAATAAGCAAATAAATAAATAGATAAGATCATATTAGCTGTGACTCAGTACTGGTGAGTTTTTAACAAACATTTATTTTTATGCAAATTTTACTCAAATTATTTTAGCAACTTTATAAAAATTAGCAACTTTATAAAAAATGCTACTTGGGAGGCAGAGGCAAGTTTGATGACAGCCTGGGCAACTTAGTGAAACCCTGTCTCAAAATTCCAAGTTCCACTGACCCTTAAAATAGAAAACTGCATGCACATAGCAATATTTCCTAAACAACTATAGAGGCAATTTTAAAACATGAAAATAAAAATATAATACTTATGTATTATTCCTGACTCAACAAAAAGTAAATATTCCAGGTTCAATCACAAGTTTCAAGGAAAGGAACTGCAAAATCACTTCTGATTATTCAAATATGTTTCGAAAATGAAAAAAAAGCTTCTGGAGAATTTTCAGATATGATTTTACTCTCAGAACTTAGGACAGTCAACCAATTGGGCTGTACTATTTTTTGCTATGCTTAAGTGTGTTTTGGGGGGTGGGGGATGAAAAGATAAAGTCCTAATTTTAGAAAAAAAAATTATCAAAATAAAATATTTTAAATTGGCACACAATACTTTTTAAAAATGCCTTGGGTTTTCCTGTCATCTTAAATGATTACTAGTAAGAATCTTATTATTCCTGATAAAATTTCCAACTATAAATTCAACATTAGTTTACAAAGTATCAAAAATATTTAGATATGCCATGACGTAGATTTCTCAAAATGGAAAGGGGTTGAAGGATATTGAATTTTAAAACATGTTATTTATAAGGCATATTTTCCCTATAATATTTAGAAAGGCTCTTTGATTTCTTTGGACTTCTGTTACAGTGAATGGCACCATTCCAAATGGCCCCTAGAAAAGGAAGTTTCCTCTCTTTAACCTAGAATTTTTACTACTCTTCAATGTAACACATTGGTAAATGTTTGGAAACCTTGATCTCTCATCCTGCCTACCGAATTCCCCATGGGGAGCAAAAAAATGCCTTCTCTTGATGACTATCTACCAAAGGAACCCTGAAATAAGCCATTTTTCTTTACAAAATTTTGCCTGGAGTTTTCAGTGGAAAAACTGAATGAAAGAAACATTGTGAATTCATGCTCAATGGATAAAGAATTGAAGAAGGAGATCAAACATTAGAAATAGGTATTGATACTCAGGATTTCCATACCACCTGGTCCTGAACAGACAGAGAAGTTGATGCAGCAGGCAGAGTGGAAAGGACACTGGCCTTGGAGCCCCAGGCATTTCTGGATTGAATCCTCACTCTTCTAGTAACAGACCAGATACCAGATGACCTCTTAAACATCAGTGTCCCTGACGGAGGAGAACACCATGTACCTTGTAAGACTGTTTGAATGATAAGGGGTTGGGCATATAAGTCACCTAAAATATACACAGATAATAAGAAGTAGCTGATTACAAGTATGGATAGATTGTAACACTTTTCTGAAAAAAAAAGAAACTTAGTGCCAATCCCAGAATTATGTAAAATCAAGGCTTCTTCAACAACATAATTCTATATTTAGAAGACCCAAAATCTCCACCAGAAAACTTATAGAACTCATAAATGAATTCAGCAAAGCAGCAGGATATAAAATTAACACCCATAAATCAACTGTGTTCCTATCCATCAATGATGAATCAACTGAAAGAGAAATTAGGAAAACTATCCCATTTCCAACAGCCTTGAAAAAAATAAAATATTTGGGAAACAATCTAACAAAAGAGGTGAAAGACCTCTATAATGAAACTACAGAACACTAAAGAAAGAAATTGAAGAAGACCTGAGAAGATGGAAAGATCTCCCATGATCTTGGATAGGCTGAATTAATATAGTCAAAATGCCATACTACCAAAGTGCCATACAGATTTATTGCAATTCCTATAAAAATTCCAATGATGTTCTTCATAGAAATAGAAAAAGCAGTCATGAAATTCATTTGGTAAAATAAGAGGGCCAGTTTCTTGCAAACAATCCTTAGCAAGAAAAGTGAAACAAGAGGCATCAAAATATCAGACCTCAAATTATACTAAAAAGCTAGAATAACAAAAACAGCATGGCATTGGGACCAAAACACAAAAGAAGACAAATGGTGCAGAAGACACAGAGATAAATGCACATAAATACAGTTATCTCATACTAGACAAAGGTGATATAATCATACATTGGAGAAAAGATAGCCTCTTCAACAAATGGTGCTGGGAAATATATGTGTAGAGAAATGATATTCAAGCCCCATTGGTCACCCTGCACAAAACTTAACTCAATGTGGATCAAGGACCTAAGCATTAGATGAGAGACTGTGTCTACTAGAAGAAAATGTAGGCCAAACTCTCCATCATGTTGGCTTAGGAACCAAATTCCTCAACAAGACTCCTAAAACACAAGAAGTAAAATCAATAATCAATAAATGGGATGGTATCAAACTAAAAAGTTTCTTTACAGCAAAGGAAACAACTAAGGATGGTAACAGACAGTTTACAAAATGGGAGAAAATCTTTGTTACCTGCACCCAGATAGAGCACTGATCTCCAAGATATATAAAGAACTCAAAAAACTTAATACCAAAAACCAAATAATCCAATCAATAAATGGAAAAAAAGGAACTGAACAGGCACTTCACAGAAGAAATACAGTCAAAAGTACATGAAAAAATATTCAACATCTCCAGCAATTAGAGAAATGCAAATTAAAACTACACAGAGATTTCATCTCATTCCATTCAGAATGGCAATTATAAAGAATACAAGTGAAAATAAATGTTGGCCAGGATATGGGGGTAAAATGTACACTCATACATTGCTGGTGGGAATGCAAATTGGTACAACCACTCTGGAAAGCACTATGGAGATTCCTCAGAAAACTTGAATTAGAACCACAATTTGACCCAGTTATCCCACCACCCAAAGGTTTTAAAATCAACATATTATAGTGACACGGCCTCATCAGTGTTTATAGCAGCTCAATTTATAATAGTTAAGCTGTGGAACCAACCTACGTGTCCCTGAATAAATGCATGGGTAAAGAAACTATGGTACACTTACATAATGCGATATTATTCAGTCATAAAGAAGAATGAAATTATGGCATTTGCTGGTAAATGGATGGAACTGGAGACTATCATGCTAAGTGAAATAAACCAATCCCAAAAAAACAAGGCTGAATGTTCTCTCTGATATGTGGATGCAAACACACAATAGGGATGGGGATAAAAGTTCACTGTATCAGACAGAGGGAAATGAAGGTAAGGAAGTGGGGATGGGAATGGGACAGACAGTAGAATGTACTGGGCATAGCTTCCCTATGTTCATATATGAATACACGACCAGTGTAACTCCACATCATGTACAACACAAGAATGGGAAATTATACTCTATGCAGGTATAATATGTCAAAATGTGCTCTGTCATGTATGTCTAAAAAGAACAAATAAAAAATAAAAAACACATCAAGGCTTCTTCACATTTATATTGCTGAGATAGTTGTATTCCTCATCATGCTGTGTTTTTGAATGAAATTAAGACTGAAATTGGTAAACTCTGAGTAAATAAATTGCCCTCCAAGATGTGAGTGTATCTGCACTACTCTTTCTCTTAGTCTCCAGCTAGCCAGGTCACACTGCAGGTTGTGGACTCACTAGACCCCATAATCACATGAGTCAATTCCTTCACACACACACACACACACACACACACACACACACATTATTCACTCTGTTTCTTTGGAGAACCATGACTAATACAATTGTATCAAGGGGCCTAGGTAAGCCAACTATTACCTGAGACAAGTGATAAAAACACTCCCTTTGAAGAACCAAAAATCTGTTCAATTTTCTAACTTTCTCTTACCTTGGAAATATTGCGCATATATAATAGAAACAAATATTTAGGACAAAAGAAACATATTCCTCAAGGAGGCTTCAAGGGATTTAGTTCTGTGTCCACAGTACTATGAAGTTAGATGCCCAGGAATTCTAGAACCACATTCTGAACTGCAGAACAGATTTCCATCAAAGAGCCTGGCATAAGGCAGTGATCACAAAATGGGGATTCCCCAAAGGAATTGGGTTAAGGTATCATCCCAGTTACTCATTGTGACAAGGAACTGAGGCCACAGTCATACTACCTTCTTGGGTAAGAACTGTTCTAACAGATATTTTAAAATTCTTCCATCTAAACAACAGGTAATTAGGAATATTAGAAAGCATTAATCCATTCACCATTCCACAGTTATTTTGGTGCAAATATTTGTATAAGTGCCTTCCCAGAACCCATTAAGTCATACAAGAAAATAATGAGTCATCCTGTCCATTAAGAAGTCCAGTTCTGCTATAGTACAATGGCCAAAGAAAACAGAAATCTCCGTGTCATAAGAGTTAAATAATGGGAAGGTTCTGCTTTGATTCAAGAATAGAGTACATATTCTAAATAACTACAATCCTAAATTTTATAAAATAATAAAGGGTATCAAAGGGCAGGGGAATTTTATTCTACATCAAAGAAGTTCCCAGAATTGTGTAGTTTCTGCAGCTGAAAATCTATAAATACACTCCACTGGAACCTCTGCTATATCATGACAATTTTCCACAGAGAAGTATTCTAAGGGAGTAATAATTTGTGAAATAGATGTGAAAATGGCTCAGGAAATGGCATTTTCAGACACCTAAATTATTTCCCTTTTAAGATATGTAGCACAAAGCGTGGAGAGGAATGAACTTTTTAGCCACAATAGAAGCAGTCAATTGCCTGCCCAGCAGTATATGGCAGAGATTTACTTGATGCTTCCCTTAATTACCAATATTCTTAGTTATTATCATTTTATTATTTTATTGTGGCACACCATATAACTCTGAAGCTTGCAGGACACAGGGCAGACTTACAGCATATTAAAACTGCCATAAAACCAGGTGCACCAGCACATACCTGTAATCCCAGCTCGTCTGGAGTCTGAGCCAGGAAGATTTCAAGTGTGAGGGCAGCCTCAGGAACTTAGGCAGAGTGTATCTCAAAATAAGATGGAATTTAAAAAGACCGAGGAGGTAGCTCAGTGGTAAAGTGCTCTAGGGTTCAATTCTCAGTACCAGGGTGGAAGAAAACAAAAAAAATAGAAAACCTGCCATGATGACTATTAAAATGAAGTTAGGATATTAACCTAATTGGTTTTAAAATATCATTTTTTGCAGTCATAGTAAACACTGACAGCACAGGTCTCTGGGTGAAACAAACTTGTCCAATTAAATATTTTTAGTCCTTTTCTGACCTAGTATATACTTTGACTTCTCCTAAAGAGTCAGTACAGTCTAGGCTGTGTTGACTAGTAAGGTAGACACTAGTCACATGTAGCTATTTAAATTTAAATTATGTAGAAAAAAATGAGAGGGGGAGCGAGTGGGGGAATGAAAAATGGTGGAATGAGAGCAACATCATTACCCTATGTACATGTGTGATTAACAAGAATGATATGTATGCACATCATGCACAACCATAAAATTTGTACCCCATATGTGTACAATGAATCAAAAATGAAGTCTGCAAAAATAAAAAATAAAATTAAAAAAATAAAAAATAAAATTAAATGAAACATAAAATGCATTTGCTCAGGTGCACTCTCTACATTTCAAGTGCTCAAGAGCCACTGTGGCTGAGGCGCTGGGATTGGACAACTGAGAGGACATTTTCATCATCTCAGAAAGTTCGGCTGGACAGCAGTGCTTTGCTTCAGTGTTAGGTTTATAGTCCCCGCCGAGAGGAAACCTCCATACAAACCCAGCTCAAACTCTTAAGAACAGAATTAGCTTAAGCAAGTTTTCTCACATCTGTAATGCCAATTTCCTCATATTTAAAACAAAGACAATAAAACAGGTAGAATTGGAATTAATATGTATAGAGAGTACTTAGAACAATAACTAGGAAACAGGAAACACTACACTGAGTGTTACATTCTTTTCGCACTTTAAAAGTCAAGGAAAGCCCTAGGAGAGTCCAAGGATTAGTGAATCTGGGTAAGATGGTCATCTCGGGAAAGAGATAGAAGTCATCATTTCCCTTCCCCGTTTCAATCACTGAAGACAGTGATATGCTTTTATTTTCTGAAACATGGTCAGTTTAAAAAATAAGACTATTAGCCGGACGTGGTGGCGCACGCCTGTAATCCAAGCGACTTGGGAGGCTGAGTCAGGAGGATCACGAGTTCAAAGCCAGCCTCAGCAACTTAGCAAGGCCCTAAGCAACTCAGTGAGACCCTGTCTCTAAATAAAATACAAAATAGGGCTGGGGGTATGGTTCAGTGGCCGAGTGTCCCTGAGTTCAATCCCTGGTTCCAATAAAAAAAAAATAATAATAAGACTATTAGGTATCTATGATTATAAAGTTCTCCTTATAGTCCAACTATATCCCTGTCACTGTTACTCAGAGGGCTTCATATCTCTCTATGTCTTTGAGTCTTAAAAATGATCTGGACCTAACACAGTTTCTATTTAACTGGGAAAACAGGAACACCTTCTCAGGTTGTTCGGTGGCCAAGAGCTATCAGTTGAGCAAAAGATAATCGAAGACTATCAGTTATCAGTAGTGCTGAGAAAGTAGTACAGGATCTAGGAGGGCCTAATACTATTTAAGTCAAGGGGACAAATTAATATTACTAGTTTAGAGACCTTATGTCTATTTGAGAATCTAATATAAATTCCACATTTTTTCCTTAAGAAGGATCCTGAGATGTAGAAATATCTCTTCTCTCCAATACACAATGCCTGGAAGTTGAGGCCACACAGATTTTCCATGACTAGACAAAGCCTACACTTCACTGTTCAGTCTTGGGCTGGAAAGGAATTGCTGGGGACAGCTTTTCCACTTGTATCAACAGGATAATACCACACCTCTTCCTGGGGTCCACAGGAAAAAGCAAAGTCTACTTAGTTCATTGGAGAAAAAGCTGATTTCATTGTCTCATGTGCTTTGCTTTCCTCAAGAAATACTCCATAATAGAAAACATGTTCTGAAAAATTACCAAATGACAGAGTTATGAAATCAAGTGTCCCAGGTTCAAACCCCAGCCAAACAATTTCCTAGCTCTGACCTTGCAGAAAAAGTGTAATAATAATAGTCAACCCTTAGGATTTGGGAAAGACTGAAATAAGCTAATACATTTAAAGCATTTGGAACAGTGTCTGGATTACACATGCTCAAATATAATGTTTAGCTGTGGTATATTTTGATTAGTATAGATGTAAGGAAATGTCTTTTCAGGCAGATTTTATTTTGAGATTCTATTTATTTATTTATAAATTAAAATAGGACTTAATGATATACATTCTGTTTCACCATCTCACCAAAACCTCACCTTACTTTCCTTATTTTTTTCATTTTTCTTAACCTCGTTAAATTTGCTTTGCCCTAAGGTCCTAATACTTTTTTTATTTTTTTATTTTTTTTAGTATGAGGGATTGAACCCACGGGTGCTTAACCATGGAGCTACACCTCCATCCCTTTTTTAATGTTTTACTCTGAGATAGGGTCTACCTTGCTTAGGGCCTCCCTAAGTAGCTGAGGCTGGTTTTGAACTTCCAATTCTCCTGTCTCAGCCTCTTGAGCCACTGGGATTACAGACATGTGCCACCACACTTGGTCCTTTGTCCTAATTCTTGTCATCATTTCTTGACTCTTAACATTGGGTTTCTTTGCTTATATCTAGGGATTCATATACTGATAAGATATTAAAATATTTACAATAATTTAAAATAAGTAATCTGCTTAATTTCAGTCAGTCAAATTCTGAGTTACTTCTTATTCAAATAATATTTTTAAAAATTACCTAGGCACAGATTCAATGCAAAAGGAAATAATCCACCAATTAAACTGTACAAAGCAATATTCAATTGATTCAGCTTAACTGAAAAGTACAAAAACAAAGTTAATCAATCCATCCTCTGACCCTTACTTTTAAACTTTTAAGCATTCTTTCTAACTGAATACTATATTCCTAAACAATGTAATATAATTTTAAACCCAATTCTATTTGAAGAAAGCAAAATGCCTATTTATTAGAGGCAGAGAGGGATAATAAGGACCATTCGGTAGAAAGAATAATGTGATGGTATTTATTACTCTGTAACACAAACATGAGAAACAAATAAACCTCTTATTCTAGTGTACACATAGTGATTTCTTCACAATTCTTTAGTGGGGGAAATATCAGAAATCACGTGCTTTCTACTGAAATAAGTCTATCAAAATACAGATGCTGGTTGGGAACAGTGGCACACACCTATAATCTCAGTAACTCTGAAGGCTGAGGTAGGAGGGTTGCAAATTCAAGGCCAGTCTCAGCGATTTAGAGACCCTGTTTCAAAATAACAAATGAAAAGAACAGGGAATTCAGCTTAGTAGTAAAAACCACCCCTGGGTTCACCCCAGTATCAAAAGAAAAACCAAACACTAAAATACAGATTTCCCTCAACTTGCAACAGTATTAAGTCTTGATAAACCCATCATAAGTTGACAAGATCCTAAATCAACAATGCATAAAATACACTAAAGCTACCAAGAATCCTAACTTAGCAACAGAGTAGTACACTGCAGAGTGTTGGTGGCTGACCAGGAACTGCAGCTTGGATGGGAGAAGAGCAAAATTCAAAATTCAAAGTATGGTTTCTACGGAATGTGGGCTGCTTTCACACCATCCTAAAGCTGAAAAATCATAGGTTGAAACATTATAAGTCAGGGACCATCTGTGTTTTTAACAATTGTTCAAATGTATGCAAAAAAAGAAATGGGGGGAATAGACTATTCTCCAGAAAAGCTTCCAAAATAACTAGTTCTTATGAGTGTGTAGCTTTGAAATGTCTAGAACTGAATGCTCAGGCTTTAAAGGAGGATGAGAAATGAAGATGAAAACATGAAGGACACATTTTACCCATTACAAGAGCCCTGGATCCCTCACTGGGTTTCCATCAGTTCTCCTTCACCCTGTGTCCCCCACCTACAAAACTTACTGATCAAAAACTTTGAAATTTACACAAAATGTTAAGGCGATATCAAAGAAATATATGACAGGGATCCTCCTCTCAAGGAACTGTATTCATTAATTTTCATTTTAATTGAACAAATCCACAAGTAAATTTCCACTTTCGTATCTGCAAACCAGGCATTCTAAGATATTGAATCAGAGGAAATACTGCAATCCCTGCTCATAAACAACCAAAAGCCTGGGTGAAAGCACAAATGAAAGGATTCTGATAACCGAATGTGAGAATTGTTTGAGAAGGAGGAACATGAAGGTTGAACAAGACAATCAAGCAAACTGAGATAGAGTAGAAGAAAGTGGAACATAACACTAATGATCAAAATGTTAAAGCAACTCTAATCATTTATTTTATACTAGACATGATAAACAGAGTTAAGAATTTGCTGGATACGTAAGAATCCACAGGAAGAGGGAGAAAGAGTTGAGACAGACCTATCTTTTGCAAAGTTCAGCAGGATTCAAAAATCCAAAGAGTCTTGGAAAAATGTGCATATGTATATGTTGTATATAGGAGGAATAAGGAAAAGAAGGAAATGAAGGAAAGACTATGAAGGCCTCTTGGCATACTAGAGATCACAAAGTTAATGAAGATTCATAGGAGGGTTTAGCCTGGTGGGAAGGCTGATTAGTTTGACATTCACAGAATAGCACTGCAAGAAGATAGGTCTGGGGGCAAAGGAAGATTTTTTAATAATCCAGGCACAAAATAAAATCATGAATTATAGCTGTGTCAATGAAAAGGCAGAGATGATAAGATTTGCAAGTTAAAGATTAATTTGCAAGTTAAAATCATGGGTTTTATTGTTTCAGAAGTAGAACGACTCTGTGTGCTATAAATTGCATGACCAAGGGTTGGTGAAAAGGAGTAGAGATAAGTGTAACTTATGCAGAAGAAGTTACTACTCAACAACTAGAGCCCTGCATGCGTCTCCCTTGATAGGAGAGTTTTGGTGTCTTGACTATTGCATAGCCACCCCAGGGCCAGAGTTCTAAAGAAAGATAGGATTACCGGCCAAGAAGAACTCCAGCTTTCTTTCTCTAAATTTCATGGATAGTGGTATAAATATCAAAAGCACAAAATTATTGATTTCCTCTGCCTTTAAAAACAGTCAACAAATATAATAAGTGAAAAGCTATTGGGCTGGGGATGTGGCTCAGTGGTAGAGCACTTGCCTAGCATGTGTGAGACACTGGGTTCGATTCTCAGCACCGCATATAAATAAATAAATTAAATAAAGGTACATCAACAACTAAAAATATATACATATATTTTTTAAAAAAGCTATGAAAACAGTTCCCTGGAAAATTATGCATGAATATCACTATATTTTGGAAGTGCACATGCAAAACAGCATCATGAAATAAAGCATGGAACACGTCACTGAACTCATCCAATAAGGCCCAAATTTATGTGTCAGACCCAGCACTGAGCACTGTGAGAAGAGCCTACAATTTCAGAGACACAAATATGAAAACTGACACTAAAATATGTTTAGCAGAAAATTTATTGATAAAAATGCATTAGTATAGAAGGATAGGGCCAAAGGCTTCTTGAAGGTCAAAAAGATGTGATATAAACTACTGTGTGAGTTTTCAAATCAAAGTATAGTGCAGTTTAACAAGTGTGCTCTATAATTATTTTTCTGAAAAACAAATGTACTGAATATCATAAAGTAACAATAAATCAACAAGGAGAAATGAAATTTTTATGAAGAGTTTCTATAGCATAGTCTACATTATAACAATATTTTCAAACAAAACATTGAAGAGAAGTTTAAAAATACAGAAGACCTTTTTGAGTTAAGTCTTGGGATACCAGAAATACAGGAGACAACTCATCGGTCATAATAACTATAACTAATCCAAAGCAAATTCCAAGTGTCAGAGTGCCGTTTCCCTCACTGCTCCAAGAAAACCAAAGTCAACATCAGACAGTGCCCCCTTTAAAAGATGTAGAAGCCAATATTAAAAAGAAAAATTTTACATAATGTTAAATACATTTTTCAGATTCACAAAATTGAAATCAATGGCTTAAAATGTGTTTGCTAATTCTCTGAAAAGCCAAAGTAATTTATCTGCCTGTGTTGATCAGTACTGAAAAGAAATAATGATATAAAAAGCAACCTAATTTCTTTTTGCTCCTACCTTTCTAACATTTATGCACTTGTGGTCCCAGCATGTTACCAATATTTCAGTGTTTCAGAATAAATAGGTATGATAGAGTATTGTTTATTTTTTTATTTCCTGTACAAAGCTATTTGGCACACATAAAATACCTGAATGGCATCATTCACCTTAAGAGTACTTGAATGGTAGCCAAATAAAGTAAAAAGCTCTACAAACTTTAGGAAATCATTGTTCATTCAGAGGGAAGTCTGCTGTTCTATCCAGCATTAGGTTACAGATCTATACACTGCAATTATATTTCAAGTGTATTTTCAAAGACTCCATCATTGAGAACCATAAAGGAGCTTTCAAAATCTTTTTATAAATTCTATTGCTGGATGACATGTAGAAATGGCCAAAACTGTATTCTACAATATAATGATTTTTTTTCCCTCCTCCCTTGGCAAGAAACATGAGTTTCCACAGATCTTTATGGAGATCCCTGGAGAACATTTGCCTCTGGTCACGTTGAGAATATATAAGCAGCCCATTAAGCTTGAAATGAACTATAGCATTATCCACCAACATCAGTCTTATCTACTTTGCCACAGGACTAGGATTTCCAAAGGAGGCATGGTTTACACTAAAGGAAACCTTTTTGTTTCCTCCTAAGAAGTCATATTTTACTCTTTGCTGTTGCCCTTATAAAAAAAAACTATTCTAAACCATTTCCCTCTCCAATAAAAAGAACCAGAATTTCTTGTCTTTCTGTGAAGGTTCAATTTTGCATGCCTGCAAATGGAATAAATCAATGAAGAATATAATTAGTGACTGAATACATAACACTCCCCTGGAATCTCAGGGGTGGTGTGTGTGTGTGTGTGTATGTTTAACGCTTCCATTTAATCTGCTGTCAAAAAGACTGTACAGTTGAAATGCAGGGTAGAAGGAAAAAAGACCAAATTATGCAATGAAATCAATTCAAGAGCTATTAACTGACAAAAAAAGGTTTCATTTAACCACAGGTAATGACAAATATTTTAATGGACATATGCTTACCCTGATGTGATCATTATGTAACATATACCTATATCAAAACATCACAGGCTATTGACCAATATATACCACGGATCAATTAAAAAAATAAAGTTTTTTCAAACAGAAAACAGAGTCTGCAAGATGTAGAAACACAAAACAATTATATAAGTAACTACTTGCAAAACTACTGGTATTTCTTTGATATATTTCCCTCGGACGTATACGTAGTACTGGGATTGCTAGATCATATGGTAGTCCTACTTTTATTTTTTTAAGAAATCCCATACTCTTTTCCATAATGTCTGTACTTATTTACATTTCCACCAATACTATGTGAGAGTTACACTTTCTCCATCTTTGCCAGCATTTGTCATTTTTAAATTTGATTTTATTAACATTCTAACTGGGGTTAAATGATATCTCTGTTATATGGAAAGGTGATTATAGTAAAAAATGTTGAAACATATAATTCAAAATAGCTAGAAGAAAGGATCTTGAATGTTTTCATCACAAGGAAATGATAAATATTTGAGATGGTAGATAAATTAAATATAATGCATTGATTAATGTACAATGTATAAATGTCATACTATATCCCATAAAGATGCATGATTATTATCTGTCAACAAATAAATTGCTGGGTGGAGGAAGCCAGGAAATGTTGGAGAATTCTCTGCATTCACATTTCATAAGCTGTAATGTCCCTATTTTCACAAATGAAAGCACAGTTTAATATTTCATTTAAATAGTTTAATATATAAGTTTAATTTTCTACACATAAGTGCTCACGATGTAATTGACTTTACATTGTTTGAGATATTGCAAATTGCCATTACATACATGCCATATAATAATCTGTCATTCACATAAAAATGATTCTCTACATATACGAGCACCCACACATGAAGCACATGCATACAATTCAAGGATTTCTGCAATTACAGAGGTTTACTAAAAAATATCTTAAAAGAAGATAACAAAAAAGATGAGCAAAGCAACAGACTTTAAAAAAAAATGGGAATTTTGGGGTAGCACTAGTTCACTCAACACAAATGTATGGTTATACACAATGAGTTTTAGAACTTGGCTTTGTCATTTTTGTATGACATAAGCCAATTCTAGAAATTAATTGGACATATTCCTGCCTCACCACTACTATCCATCCCCCCCTACACATACACATACAAATCCATACCAAATTAGCAGAATGAAGAGAAACATTTTAAAGGTAGCACAATGACGAATTACACTTCCAAGATGGCCATAGGAGTCCTTAATTATAATGACTGACATTAATTTAGGAAATTACTGTCAGATATTGTTCTAAGCAACTTATATATTAAAATGTATTTAATCCTTACAATAACATTGTGAATTGGAAACTATTGGCCACATCCTTACAGAAAATTGAAGTATAAAGAGGTTAAATAACTGGACCAAGTTTACCCAATCACTAAACAGTATCCTTATCAAATAACAAAATCATTGCCAAATATTCTATTTTGGAATTCACGAATGTCCTGACTTACTTTCTTAAATATGTACAGATTGGGACCAACATGTTCTAACTAAACCTTTTTTTTTAAATGGAGTTAGCAAATTTGGATTAGGTTTTTAAAATAATTTGAATATGATAAAGTAACAATTTTAAGAATTAGAATAGAAAAACTAGAGGTCCAGGCATAGAATTTTTGTGATGAGTCAGACTGTTTGGAGTCCTTCAGGATTTCAGAATCCTCATTATTAACTCAACTGTGTAGAATTCCCTGACTAAAAGTAAATAAGTAAAGATGGTATAAATTTGTTTTAGGACCAAGACTAAAAGTCACATTTTAAAAGACCATAATATAATAGAGCCACATATTAGCTTTTGGACCTTAGATGACTTAATTAACTCTTATAAGCTTGAGCTGTAATATATAAAAAGAAAACTTAATAATTTCAAAGATTTCATCAAATTCTAGCATTCTGTGATATCATGACTAATTCCAAAACACTATCAGATTAAAATGTACAAAGTGTAAGTTATTTTTAACTACAAGTGTGTTTTAATTATGAAAAAATGATAGCTAATTGAAGATTATAGCTACTTTTTCATTAAGAATTAGGAGCAAGAGTAAATAATATAATTTGATACTTACATGCATGTATGTCTGTACAAAAATTTGTCCCTTATACAATAGCACTGGTTTGGGTATTCTAAAGCTTCAGCAACACGGTACACTAATTTCTGAAACTTCATTAATCCAAACTTTCTTACAATGTAGGTGAAATTATAAAACACTTTTTGAGTGATGAACTGTAATTTCAGACATTATCATCTAATTATCATCTCATCAGTTTCATACAAAACCCTTTGCTGGATCTTATCATCATTTTGAATTACAAGAATTTTTTAAATGGATTACTTTTAAGGAAGAATGCTCATTCAGCAAAACTCAAAATACCATGAAACAGACTTCCAGTTTCTGTTCCAATATATAATGAACTCAGAAGTCATGACTCCACTGTAACAAGTAAAAATCTGAACAAATTAAAAATCAACAACGCTTAAGAATTGAGGTTCCAGGACAAGTGGATGTCACACAACTTGGAAACGGATATGCAGAGAGACAAAACTCACAGCTTCCAGGTTCAGAAATCTCTGCTGGAACTAGTGGTTGGGTTAAAATCTAAAGTTGATGGGCTCCTGGAGGCTCAGTATGGACAAATTTGAGAGTTGCAAACTCTCCAAGAGTACATACTTCTGTGAGTTTTATCTCCAGAGACCTTACTAGATTCTTGCAGAGAAGATCAGAGAAAAATCCTTTCGTGCTTCCAGCATGTGCATGTATGGAGAGTGGAAACTAGGCATTTTGAAATATACCCAGAGCATTCTGTTCTTAAAGACCCTCCCTCAAGGGGAAATATTCGACCAGACCCCAACTCAGCTGGAAGAAGTGAAAGCACCAACTCCAGCACATTGTCTCCATTAAGGAGGGAAGAACAGTGGGGACAGAAACTAAAAGACATTTGTGAAAATTACAGCCCAAAGGCACAGACTCACTAAAAGACCAAAGTCTCATCATAAGGCTGGAGGATGCTCCTCCTAACCCCAATCTCACCATCACATCAATAGGAGTCGAGTATGGCAGGGAAGTGTCACTTAAAAACTACACATTTCACACCTAACTTATGAAATTTCCAGGGAAATAAAAAGAACTCCAGAGAAAAATTTTAGTCTGACACTGTAGATAGAGCAAATAGAAACATGGGCTAATTCCTAACCATATAAACACTTACACTTAAGCCCTCTTCACCTCATTTATTTTTAACAATAGATGATGTGCTTCTTTCAATAAAAAATACAAGGTGTACTAAAAGACGCACACACAGAGTATAGCAAGCATCAGAACCAAATTCAAATATGGCAGATATGTTGGGATCATCAGACTCTAAATTTAAAACAATTGTGTCAACAGACTAGGGACTCTAAGAGATAAAGTAAATGGCATGCAAAAATTGTGAGGCAATGTAAACAGATGGAGACCAAGAATCTAAAAGGTGCTAGAAATTTTAAAAAACACACACAGACACAATGACAGAAAGTAAGACTACCTTTGATAGATT
Source organism: Glaucomys volans (assembly GCA_020662805.1). Lineage (NCBI taxonomy): Eukaryota > Metazoa > Chordata > Mammalia > Rodentia > Sciuridae > Glaucomys > Glaucomys volans. Next base: position 551,989 of record JAJEJO010000240.1, read on the forward strand.
CATCAATGGATTGGACATTGGATCAGTGAGCTTCAAATTATTTTTAAAAGGAAATCTAAAATACTGAAATGCAAAGGGAAAAAAGAGATGAAACAAAATAGATCTATAGGACAATTACAAAAGGTATAAATATGCATAATGGGAATACCAGAAAAAAATGAAAGGAACAAAATAAATATTTGAAGCAATTGACTAATAGTTTCCTAAATTAAAGACAGACCCCAAATTAAAGATCTGGGATACTGATAGAACATCAAGCAGGATAACAAACAATGCAAAAATGAAACCTGGGGACAACATATTCAAATTGCAGAAAATCAAAAAGAGAAAATATTGAAAGAAACTGATGGACTTACCTAAAGAGTAGTAAAGATAAAAATTATGTCAAATTTCTCTCCAAAATTATGCAAACTAGAAGAAAATTAATATTTTTTTATTTTGGTTCATTGTATACAAATGGAGTACAACTATCAGGAAAATACACACAATACTTTGTGTGTATTTTCTGGTTGTACACAAAGTAGAATCACACAATTTTCATATTCATACATATACATAGGGTAATGATGTTAGTCTCATTCTATTATCTTTCCTTCCCCACCCTCTCCCCACCCTCCTTTTCCTCTATAGGATCCAGCCTTTCTCCATTCTTCCCTTACCTCCCCCCACCCCCACTATGTGTCATCAACCACTTATCAGAGAAATCATTTGGCCTTTGGTGTTTTGGAAAATTAATATTTTTAAAAATAAAACATTTAAAATTGAATGGAAAAAATTCCAACAAATAAGATTATTATTCAAAAGTGGAATCCTTATTGCAAAACTAAACATTGAGGGAATTTGCAACCAGATTTGTCTTGCAAGAAATGTTAAAAGAATTGTTCAGAAAGAAGAAAAATTATATGTCAGAAACTCAGATCTACACTGAGAAAAGAAAGACATTAAAAAAGGAATAAAGGCAGAATGAAATATTTTCATTTTCTTGATTTAAATTTACTAGATAGCAGTTTTTTCAAAATAATAACAGCAATGATTATTGAGTGATCATATTTATGGGTAAGTGAAATGAATGACACCAATATGATATGGATAACAGGGAAGAATTTGGAATGATTTGTTAAAAGGCATTTGTACCACCAGTGTATGTGTTATAGTATTAAATATTAACTGGTGTTAAGTAGCGTAGTGTTCTCTGAGAGTAGTTAGGATTAATTGTAAAGCTATCCTGCAAGCTCAATAGGAACCACTAAAAAGTGTTTTTAGAATGTATAATTGATATACTAAGAAAGTAGGAACTAAACAGAATCATACTAAATCCTCAATTAAACCCAGAAAAGGAAAAAAAAAAAAAAAAAACAAAAAAAAAAAAAAAAAAATAAACAAGGAATAATAGCAGCAAATATTAAACAGCAACAAAAACAAACATTGTAAATAATCCAATTATACCAATAACCACATTAAATGTCAAGGGGTTAAATACCCAATTTTAAAAGAGAAAGAGATACACTTTCATATATATCTAAAACTGCACCCAACCATATGCTGTCTACAAAAATTCCACTTTAAATACAAAGACAGATGAAACTAGAAGGTTAGGCAAAAGATATGGGATGCTATTATTAATTTATTAGGGCTAACATAATAAAGTACCATAGATTGTGTGACTAAAACAACGGAAGTTTATTTTCCCACAGTTCTGGAAGCTAGAAGTCCAAAATGAAGGGGTCAGCAGGGTTGGCTTGTTCTAAGGCTTCTCTCGTTGGCCTGCAGATGGCCATAATTCTTGCCTTTGCTTTCACGTGGTCTTCCCTCTTTGTGTTCCTACGGCCCAGTTTCCTCTTGTCATAAGGACTACATTCATATTTGATTAGTGCCACCCTAATAACCTCATTTTAACTTAATTACCTTTTTAAAGACCTTATCTCTAAATACAGGCACATTTCTGAATTTTGAGGCACGTAATTCAGCCCATAATACTGCCACCACAAATCAAAAGAAGGCCAAAGTAGCTGTATTAATTTCAGACAATAAACTTAAGGGCAAGGAAAGTTATCAGGAGTAAAAAGAGGCCTTGCATGACAATAAAGGGGCCAATTCTCCAGAAGACATAATAATCCTTAACATGTATGCACCTAACAGCAGATTGTCATTATAAGAAGCAAAACATAACAGAACTGCAAAGATAAAAGGAAAACTCCACTATTACAGTTGGAGACTTATCGGGGATTGACAGAAGGCAGATAAGCAGTGAACTAAACAACACCAACAATTGAAGCTACTTGGCATGTTTAGGACACTTCATAATAGCAGAATACACCTTATTCTCAGGTTCATACAAAGTATTCATCAATCTTCTTTGTTTTCTATAGCTATAAATGAATGCCACAGGTTGAATAATTTATAAAGATCACACATTTATTTGACTCATAGTTCTCAAGGGTGGGAAGATCAAGATTTTGTGACTATATCTATGAGGTCCTTCTTCCTGGTGGGAAAATTTCAGAAGAATCCAAAAACAGCTCAGGGCATCATCATGTGGTGAAAGGAACTGAACATCTTAGATCAGGTTTCACCCTTCTTACAAAGTCATAGGCTTATGGGATTAGGGTCCCATCCTTATTATCTCATTCAACTTCAATTTCTTACTCAAAGTATTAGTTCCAAATACCATAGTTGGAATGAGTTTTCACCCCCTAAGTATCTCACAGTGGAGATTAAATTTCAGCATGACTTTTTGTGCAGACATTCAAAACACAGCACCGCTAGAGACAAAATTTGTGTCTCAAAACACATCTTAACAAATGTAAAAGAATAGAAATCATACAAAATGTGCTGCCAGACCAAAAGGGAATTCTACTAGAAATCAATAACAAAGAAAAAGTCATGAATCAATAACAGAGAGATCATTGGTAATTAAAAAGAAATTTCAATCATGAATTAGTATATTAGAAAATAAGATACCTAAAATCAATTATCTAAGCTTCCACCCAAGGAAACTAGAAAATTAGAAATTAAATCTAAAGTTAGCCAAAAAAAAAAATAGATATAGTATAAATTAAAGTAGAATAAATGACATCAAAAACAGGAAATCAATGGATAAAATCAATGATATCATAGAATTGTTCTTTCAAAAAAATCAATAAAATTGGCAAAGCTCTGAGTAGGTTATCTAAGAAAAGAAGAGCAAAGAAAAAAATCAGAATGTCAAGAAATGCAAGTGGGCCTATCACTCTTGATCTCATAGACACTAAAAGAATATAACACAAAAAATACCTATACCCACAAATTTGTTAAACAAAATAAACAATGGACAATTCTCTAAAAGCACTGTTATAACTCACACAAGGCAAACTGGTGATTGGATGCAATGTTTATGTCTTACCAAGATTGATAAGTTCAAAATGTAATCAATCACGCAATGATGATATTTGGAGGTGGGGTTTGGGGGGCTATGCCTTGAGGGTAGAAACTCATGGATGGAAGACCCTTAGAAGAAGAGACCAGAGAGCTGTCTAGCTCACTTTCTGCCATGTGAGAACAAACAAGAAGACCACCCTCTGTAAACCAGATAGAAGACAGCAAGAACCTGACCTTGCCAGCCCCCTGATCTTAGACTTCCAGACATCAAAGCTTGGAGAATTAAATATTTTTATTCCCAGTCTGGTAATTAATTATAGCCACTGAAACTAAGACAATTCATATTTACAAAAACAAACAAATCAATAACTTTCACAAACAGAAAGCATTAGGCCCAGATAAGGTAACTGCTGACTTCTAACAAACTCTTTTTTAACAATCCTGTGGATCAAACCAAGGGCCTTGCATATACTCGGCAAGTTTTGTGCCACCGACCTATGCCAAACAAACATTATTACCTCATGTACGTCTATGATTGCATGACCGATATGACCTGCAATATGTATAATCAGAAAAACAAGAGATTACACTCCATTTATGTATGATCTACCAAAATATAAATGCATTCTACTGTCATGTACAACTAATTAGAACAAATAAAATTTTAAAATAAAAAAGAAAGAAATTAGATGAAGGATCTACAATCAGAGGTAATATCTCTTACCTCATTCCATGACAATAGTTTACCCTAATAACAGAATCACACCACAACAACACAAAAGAGAAAAACTACAGACCAGTGTATCTCATAAAAATCAATGCAGAAATCCTCAATAAAATATTAGCAAACTGAATTCAACAATGAGTACAAAGAATTATATACTATAATCAAGAATGATTTATTCCATGTATGCAAGGCTGATTTGACATTCAAAAATTAATGAAGCTAATTTATCACATCAGTAGGCAAAGAATGAAAATCGCATGATTGCATCAACAGGTGAAGGTTAGGAGAAAATCTCTGCAAAACACATATTTGATGAAAGTATGATATACAAAATACACAAAGATTTCTTAAACAGTCACAATACTAAAACAATCCAATTAAAACATACACAGTGTATCTGAACATACACCTCATCAAGGAAGACAGATTTCACATAAGCATATGAAAAGAGACACACAAATTGTAACACCAGAAAGATACAATAACACAACTGTGAGAATGGCAAAATCCAAAACACAGATAATACTAAATGCTGACAAAGATATAGAGAAACAGAAACATTCGCTCATTTTTGGGCTGAAGGAACATAAAGTGTGAGTTCAGCCACTTTGGAAGAGAGTTTGACAGATCCCATAAAAACTAAAATATTCTTAACAAATGATCTAACAATCACACTGCTCAGTATTTACCAACATGAACTGGAAACTTCTATTCACACAAGAACTTGTAAAGCGATATTTGTATTAATTTCATTCACAGTTGTAAAAACCTGGAAGCAACCAAGATGCCCTTCAATGGGTGAATGGATTAACAATGGGTATATCATACAATGCAATCTTTTATAACAATAAAAAGCAATAAAAAATCATGAAACAACATGAAGGAACCTTAAATGCATAGAATTAAATGAAAGATGCCAATCTCAAAAGGCTACACACTATGTGCTCCCAACTCTATCACATTTTGAAAAAGACAAAGCTACAGAGACAGTAAAAAGTTCACTGGTGGCCAGAGACCAGTGTAAGGGAGGAAGAGATGAACACATGAAATACTGGGAGTTTTTAGAATAGGAAAACTATTCCAGATGTCACTATGAAGGTAAGTATGTGTCATGTGTCCTTATGTCCTTATAAACCCAAAGAAAGTGCAACACTAGGAGTGAACTCTAATGTAAATATGGACTTTATTTAATAATAGTGTATCAATATCAGCTTATCATTTTTAAAAGAAGCACCACACTAATGCAAAATACTAGTAGTCCTAGAAACCTGTGTGTGGAGGAGTAAAGGAGTAAACAGGAATTTTATGTACATTCTGCTCAGGTTTTTTTGTGTGTGTGAATCAGAAACTGCTCTATAGCATAAGGTCTGTTGATCTTTTATAAAATACCACAGAACAGCAGAAAATGATTTCTGGAAGACAAGTAATCATTAAGCATGAAAAATAAAACTATTTTTTTTAAAACTATTTTACTTTCAAGGTCAATTTGGCATTGGCATTCAGATAGCATTGTTTGGTAAAATGAAACTGAAATATTCCACTGCCTCTCCTCTATGTCTGTCTGTCTCTCTCTCTCTCTCTCTCTCTCATCAAAGAAAATTCTTCCTTCCAAAAAAAAAAAATATTTGGCAGATTTTCTGGAAATAAAATAATGTGCCCATGTACTTTGCCACCTCTCAATAAACAAGTTTGTTTTCACCGGAAATCTGCTTTTTGGGCATTTGCTAAAATACACCAAACTTGTGCTTTACAACAAAGAAGGAAAAGGAGGGTTAAAGATCACACTCTTGTTACAGTAAACACATGGACCAGTTGGACCGTGTTAAGGTCTCAGGCACAATAAGATAAATTTCAATAAAAAAAATTATACAGAAATGAAGAAAAATACTGGTTAACAATCACAATAGACTACATAATGTGGTTCTTGGATCCTTTGTACCCAAGGTTTGTGTGTGTAAACACTAACATGTTTATAAAATAGAGAGCAGTAAGGAAAATACAGAAAGAAGTTGCCATAGTTCTTGAAAGACAAAGAAATTATTTCAAAGCCTATTCCTTTCCTTACTCAAATTAGACTTCAAAGGTCATATATAGGTTATGAATCTTAACAGAATCAGAAGCGAGAGAAGGAAAGGCAGAAGGCACTGGAAGAAAGCTTTACCTTCAAAACTTCCTGTGCTGAAATAAAAGATCACATTCAAAGGCTGAAACAGCAACACTAACAAAAATGAGACATTAATTTCTTTTGTCACCACTTTCATTCAAATTAGGAAACTCTGGGAAGAAGGAGTCTTCTGATTGTTAGGTGCCCTGTGCCCACCAAGGGTGGGCATCCCCTGATACTCACAGCCTGTTCATCCCATTGAAGAACGCAGGCTGCGGTACAAGGGCCTGAAGTCAGATCCGCCACAGATGCTCTGTCTGTTCTGGGGAATTCAGTAAACATTAGGAGGATAATACAGCCTCAGTTAGGAAAGGGGCAGACACAGACCCCAGGAAGGCTCGAATTCCCAGAATTCCTGCTTGTCTGTAACATCAACCACCTGCAGACATTTTTTTCATTTTCATTTTCATGCCCTATATTCTGACATAGAGCTGCTGAGGTTTTGTATTAGCCCTAAATATTTTAGTGACTTGGGTCACAATTGTAGACTGGAAGGTTCACCACTGTTGCCAAGTCCCTCTGAAACCTCTCATGACATTCACTATTGAGATCTGCTTGTCCTTTTTCTTCTGTAAAAACAAACAAACAAAATACAGGGTCATTTAAAGGAGACTGTATTTACTTTAGATGACTCCTCAGGCAAACCTACATAAACCTATGTCAAAAGTCATACTTATTTTCAAAGCTGAACTCAAATGAAATAAGTGCTTAATATGCCTAAAATGTTATGTGAACATCATTTTCTTTGAAAAACTTTCTTTTCCATGCGAAAATGAGAGCCAAACACATTTATAAACAATGATATCCTTTACCTCTTCTTAATTTGTCCCCTCCTTCTCCTTTACAGTTCTTTCCAACTTTATTATATCCCACTCTTGGGCAAGAAAGAACAGAAAGCAGGAGGCATCAGCGGATTGACTGAGACACCAAGAGAACCAAACAGGAAGAGAAGAAGCCACACAAAGGATCAGAGAGATGGTAGGGGGAATATAGTGGTCTAGAAGTCTCTGGTTGATTCTGTCTTTCTATACTGAAAGAAGCTTTTGAAGTAGGGTATTTTTCTAGAAAAATGAATGTAGGGTAGCAATGTTGCTGAAATCAACAAAACGGAAAGCTACAGTCTGCATGATTTTCTAGCCCTTTGGTTTTACAAACAGACATCAATAGAGGCAAATATTAATCTTGTGCAAGTAGTTATGTGTTCTCTTGCCTCTGGGAGGTGAAACAGTTATTTCCTTGGCAAGATACACATGGCCACAGTGCCACGGCATGCAGCTGAGTTCATTGTTCTCTGCTGTCTACTTGAAAAATATTCCAAGTCAGAAGACAGTCACGAGCCGTGTATTTGACCTAAATTCTTCCACAGTGCTACTGTTTAGTGTCTCCTCCCCTTCACATTATGACTCCTCACATATATCTTATTATTCATCAATTCAAAGAACCCTAGATTAGCTCTGAAATTTATAAAACAACAAAATATTTTTAGATTTGTATCTGATTCAACTACTAAAAACACCAGAATTTTTTTAAAAATTTTCTTTTGCTTTAAATGTGCTTAAGAATCATACAATATTCCAGTGTCTCTTACAAAAAATAACTTGTGGGCATTTTGCCTAAAAATTATTTTACTTGTATTAGAATACAAAACTCACTGATGCTTATTAAATTCATGCCAATAATTATTTCTAATAGGACTCAAAGATAGAACAACATAAAACCAGAACATGGTGTTTTAAAATTGATGTGAACTCAAATATGTCCACTTGAAAACAGTATTTGCCATAGCAACGACTCTTTTAAATTTTCTTGGAAATCTTTGTTACTGAAAACTATGAATTTACATATTTTTTAAATGACAGGAGATTTGTTGAAAACGAATTTGTAATATCTGCTGCCTGGGCAGATAAAAGTAAATGAAAAAAAAAAAACCTCCCTCTATCTTCCCATAATTTAAGATAGCACACTTGGCATGTGTTTAGATCTACTAAGAAACTTGGCTGCTGCCTCGTAAAGACTTAATGTAATCCCCACACCCTGCAACTGCTGAACTCGTAGCCGTGAACATAAGCCTCTTGAGTAGAACAAATTCCTCTGGTATTCCCTTTCTCCTCCAAAAGATAAGGGTAAATGTTTCTTCACAGACTTGCTTATTCATTAGAAATCTCCTGGGACCTGAACTGCAGACTCAAAACCTCTCTCACACTGTAATTTTATTTCCTTCCTAATATGTTTTTGTCCACACTGAAAGAAAGTAGAAAAAAATCACTACTCTTCTAAAGAGAACTTTTATCTGAAGTTATGGTCTGAAACTATCTTTAGTAGTCCATAAACATTTCTCTGGAAACTTTGGACATAAGCCTCCACTCCAAGGTATCTTCATCAGCATTACATGGCAGAGGGGGAATGCGGGGATCAAAGGATGACCCTGAACATCTCAAACAAAATCGTGGCTACCCCAATAATATCTGTTCTCACAAGAGTTGGAGTTAACATTTCTGAGCTTTTCTTCAGGACTTACAAACAAGAAAAAGAACATAAAGTATCAAAGATAATAGCAAAAGAGGGTTTTCGTGTTCATTGGGGATGTCAGATACGGTCAGAGCAGCCAGCTGACCACAGGTCCACATTACTCTGCCTCACTTCAGCCATGCAAACTTGGCTAAGTCACTTCACTTCTCTGGGCTTAAGTTTCTCACTGTACAATAACAGACTTTGTACTAAGGTCATCAATGATAGTTTACATCTCTAAGATCAACAGATACAGCCTATAATGTAAAATTGGGAGAGCACATTTCTTGTTAATATAAAGAAAAATAAATAATAAGGCATTTTCTTTGTGTTTGTGTCTGGACTTTTTGTATATGGTAATGCCTCTAAGTTAGTATAGTCTTCCTTTTTGTGGTTTGACCACTACTTTCCATTCTTATCCAAAGTTTCCTCCCTTGAATATAAAGGGAAAATTAATTTCTCCTTTTTCTATACTGTGCTAACAGATATCTTTGGTAATATTTACCTCGAGCTATTACATCTATCATCTTTATGTATTATTGTCTTTGAATCCACAGGGCAGTAAACAATGCTGGATAGACCCTGAGGGTTCACTGGGTATTAGTGGAAATAAATGGATGATCACAGGACTATCATCTATGAATGGGAACATTTTCATAATGTTATGTCCAGGAATACAAAATGTGTGCATAACATCAAGAACCCATTTCAAGAGATGGCAAAACATGAACCAGTGGTTGAAGAAGTAGATATGAGAGCATTATGGAGACAGCTTTATAGACCAATAGCTTCTAAAGTCAAGGCACAGCAAGCCTTGAAGCAGTAAGTGTCCATTTAAGGTCCAAAAGCAATCTACTTCCATGATTTTACACAACAAAGAAATATTTTTTCTTAATATATATATACATATTTATGCTTATATGTATATACATATATCGTAATGTACGTTATCATTGTGTGTGTGTATATATATATATGTGTGTGTGTATATGTATATAAATGATGAGGGAATTTAGTTTTTCATCTAATCCCAAAGTGAACTTCACAAAGTTTAAGAATATGATTTTGCTGCTTATTCTGCTATGGTTTCTGGAAGGCCCTCTTACTGAAGATATGATTCCTTTGATGTGGTCAAATTAAAAATTTGCAGGAAGATTACAAACTATCACAGGCAAAAGGAGGTAATTGAAAGGGTCAACTAAGTAATTAAAATCATTTTGACTCAATCGTATATGCTAATGAGATCTTGGGACAGGATGAATAAATGAAATCTTCAGTGAAGCCCAGACCACACTGTGACTATTCATTGCAATTAAAAAAAATTACTAACTGTTCTTCAGAACGGCTGTTCTGAAAGAACATTACAAAGGTTTGATTCAGCTTCCCTGTCCACACGCTCAGTGGAAGTGCTAATGAGCAGTGGCATGGCTAAGAAGGGGCCAGAAAGATGAAAAATGTCTTCCAACCTGTTTACCCAAACCATGATTCCTCCTGCTCACACCCGTAGCTAACCTTACTCGATTTTAATAAATAATCATATGATACTTTACGCTGTTTTATTTTTTCTACTTTTTTACTACTTCACAATTTATAATTCATCTTTGTGCTTTAATAGTAATTTGTATCATTAAAACAGCCTATTAAGTAGATCCTTTATTCTGTTTTGTCCCTTTCAGTTTCACTCTGCCCAAAGTTCCCCAAATGATATTTGTAAAGCCCTAAAGCTTTATCAACTATCTCTGTAAAACCAGTGGCTCAGTGATGCTAGTAACATAAAAGAGAAACATCTGAATATGTCCACGATGCCATGGACATACCTACCCACTCATCCCCAGACCTCTCGCCCAACCCTCTTCTTTATACACCAGCCAAGGTGAACTGCCTTGACTTCCATGAGTCTGTCATCTCCAAACACCACTTTCAACCCTTGCACAGGCCTTTTCCCTATCTGTCAGACACCAGTTTCTGCCTGCATGCTCTCCTCCTCTCTGCCAGACAGTGTCAACTGGACAGGCTCTGAGAGGCACTGAGGTGCACTTTGCCTGTGGATGGGTGAGTCTGCCCAACTCTGAGTTAACTTGCACAGACTAAAGTCCTGTTCTCCAAAACTCTTAATCAGTTAAAAGAACTAACATTTTGAGCTCCATCTGCCAAAGCATTTGGCATTCTTCAATCCAAATTTGGGTAATCAGATTACTAATGATTTGTCTTGTCATATACCAGTATCTGGGTTGCAATTATCTACTTGCATTTCTCTCCCATTTTCAGTATCACTCATCATGTTTATTTTGACCACTATTAGAGTTTCAACACCTACCCAGAGCCTGGAACGTAGTAGGCACATGACAGGTATTCAACCAACAATTATTTTGAAAATAAATAAATGGGCAGATAACAAAAATACTCCAAACTTCTTAGCATTATAGTAAGGCCACTAGAATTTCATTTCTTGGCAGTTCCTAGTTAACTTTAGAAATATGCAAACATTTACACTATACATTAAAACATTAGTAATTCTGATTTTCTCTTCTGGTACTGAAGATCAAAACCAAGAACTTGCACTGACATAGCCCCACCTAAAACATTAATACTTATTCCATTAATTTAGTATTTGATTATTTAATCTATCATAGGTTTAAATTTACCTCACTAAAGAGAAAATATTAATCAAATATTAGATAATAAACTTGTTTTAAAAGTATTAGTTCTTTATTAGTTATTAATCTGGAAAATAAACCATGCTTAAATAATGCCAAATTTCTTATTTTTCTGGAAAATAAACCATACTTAAACAATACCAAATTAATTTCTATGTACAAGGCACTAAAGTAATTTTAAATGATTCTTATCTACTTATTGAATTAGAAATATAAGATTGTTCTTTCTAAAACTATAGGAAGAATTGTTTTGAAGCTTTATTTTATGCTAGGAATTAAAAATTTACTACTTCTGTTTGAAAACACAAATAGACTTTCTTTTAATTCAGATTTGACTTATCCCATTTTAAGAAGTCATCATATGATGCTTTACACTGATTTTTCATATCTAATTACTTCATAATTTTAACTCTTTCATGGTTTAAATATGCTGCCTCTCAAGCCAGTTTCTTATTGATAAACCTGACCACTTTGCTACTGCAGGCAACTGTTAAGTAAACAAAACATTGTAGAACTGCACTGATTCAGAACCAACAATAAGAATCATGAAGTGAAGCTTACAACAGAGAGCTAAGTGCATGGTGGCTTGGCTTCCTGGGAAGGGGTACAAGAATGGTCCTGCGAAAGTGAGCTCCTTGACTCCATCCCACCATGTATCAGGAGGAAGGCAGTCACACAAAGCCCACTTCTTCTGACTTGCGCATCAGCTGGACCATCAAGGAAAACCACATAGAGAAGCTGCAACTGAGAATTCAAGTATATCACAGAAGTTGCAACAGCAATAAGTAGAAGTGCCTCAATTTAAACAGAAAAAAATACAGAATCGAATAAGTCTAGAAAAAACAAAGCAACTATGAAATCCTTCATTCCCTAATGTGATTGGATATAAGTGGAGGTGCTTTACCTAGCTAAATCACCGAAAACCACCTGGTTCTCTAAAATTGTATAAATATTCTGCAAGTGCATATGCTAATAAATACATTGAAATAAGGTTGAAATACTAAAAGTAATATTTTATTTTTTGAATAAATTATTAGTAAAAAAGCAGAAGAAATAAATTTTAAGACAGTTTGAATAATTGGTCTTTAAAAAAAATCACATCTGAGACAGAAGAAATCATCAAAGTTAGACTTTCTGACATGATTCTCCAATAACCAGACTGGTTTTCAATATCCCAATAAATGAAATTCCTATCATGAACTGAAAATCAATGTTCATATCTTTCATATTCCTATATAAAACCCAAAGTTTTAATAGTATTTTACTTAGCTCTGTCTTTTGAGAATGCAAATATTATTAAATAAGCAACTTATTTCAATGCCATGTGTTTATAACAAAGGAAAATAAAAGTCTCATTGCTCTGTAATAATATCTTTTTTATTGCCACATTGTAATTGTAGATAATAGTGGGAATCATTATGCCATATTTGTACATGCATAAAATTTGATCAATCTCATTTCTAGTACTTTCCCTTTCCTCCCTTCCTTACCATCTAGATTAGCTTGCTCTACTGATCTCCCTTCTCCTATTGTTATTTTAATTAGCACATTATAATTTTATACACACACACATGGGATTCATTGTACTATATTCAAACATAGCGTAGCATAATTGGTCAATTGCATTCCCCAGTGTTTCCCCATGCCTTCCTCTCCTCTGTCCCCTCCTCCCAAATCCCTTCTTCTATTGTTCTTCCTTTGTATTTCATGAGATTGCCTTCTCTTCCTTTTTATTACATTCTTCTTTTTTCCTCTCTCTCTCTCTCTCTCTCTCTCCCTCCCTCGACTTCTCACATGTGAGAAAATATTAGACCTTTGACTTTTTGAATCTGGCTTATTTCACCTAGCATAATGTCCTTCAGTTCCACCCACTTACCTGCAATGCCATAATTTCATTCTTCTTTATGGTTGAGAACTCTATTGTGTATATATACCACATTTTATTTACCCACTCATCTGTTGAGGGACACCTACGCTGATTTCAAAACTCAATCATTGTGAATTACATTGCTATAAACATTGGTATGCATGTATCACTATAGTATGCTGATTTTAAGATCTTTCAGAGAAATACCAAGGTGTTATAGTATTTTGAAATAAGAGTTTTAGAAAAAACCTAGACATTTCTAGTAAATGGAAACATTATTCTTCTCAACATCTGAAAACCATAATATATGAACCCTATTTAAAAAGAATCATTGTCAAAAAAAGCCTTGTGATTAGAAAATTATATTATAATATTTATAAAAATTAAAAGCAAGCTCAATAACTTTCTCTTTCTAACATGACTGGTTAAGGCTATGATGTTCAGATTATAAAATCTAAAGTGTATAAATCATATGAAATATCTATTTGATGCACTAACATTAATACCTAAATAAAAGTAGGGACTTCTGGTTATTCTTAAGAGGTGATATTTTATAATAAAAAGTGGCTTACCTGAGCATTCTTAAATTCCTAAATACTTCAGTTTAATCTTTCCCCTTCTGATGTATACCACATAACCCCCCATATACCGGCTATATGTTTCTCACATCATTGCTATCATCTTTAAAAGTTTGTAATCCAGATTTTATGAACATTTAAAAATAATTATGTGTTATTTTTCAAGATGCTGTACAAATGTTAAAAAACTAAAGCAAACTTTGAAGTACTACCATTCACTATTATCTGTTAGAATATCGTTGTACCTATTTTAAACAAAATCTTGTCTTCAATATCAGGTTAAGAGACTATAGGAGAAGTTGTTCTCTATTCACAAAACCCTGTTCCCTTTCCTCTAAGTCACGTATGAGCTAGAATCCAGACTTCCTGAACCTACACGAGGCCTTCTGACTAAATTTGGCTAATGAATTGTGGGTGTTAGATATGTCAATTCAGGGTTGAACAAAGAACTATCCCATTGATTCCTCCTTTTTCTCTTTTCTTATTTACCAGGTGGAAATTCTGAGTTCTTTAGGGAATTATGTCACTTTTAGGTAAAAGTGGTCAGTATCCCTGCATGCTTCCACATACCCTCCCACACTCACACTGGACTGTGGTTTACAGGACCCACTGGTATGCAGGCATTATTTTTTGCAGCAATGGGTCTATCTTGAGTTAATGAACAATATAGCAACATAAGACCTAAGTGTCTAATTCAGGTGTTCTCAGTCGTGTCTGCATATTAGATTCAAGTGCTGAGTTCTGACAAAAATACCAATTTATGTGCATTAATCTGGACCGACTGAAATTGTATCTTTATGAGTGGGCCAAATAGCTCAACTTTCTAAAAGGTCTCCAAGCAATTCTGATTGAGAATCAGAGTGAGCATGGTGGAGAACCATCACTAACCATGAAGCTACATTTATAATCAAATCATAGTAAAGGTGGTGATTTAATCCAGTGTATTATCTATTTCATCATGGCCCGTGGAAAGCCTCAGTTTAAGGCAAAATTTTTACATTTTGAAACATAGAATCTTTTCAGGAAAAAATTTCAGTAAATATTTACGATCACTCCCAATAAATTTGTCCTTCACTTTCAGGTAAATGTTGGCCTTTCCTTAATTAAAATGTATATTCATTTGATCAGGATCAATCATTTGAAGAAAAATTTAGTTTTAACTAAGGAACAACTGCCACAATAATTTAAAGACTGGCTATAGTTCCATGAGATATAAATATACAAATATTACAGATTCCTCAATTCTATTTCAATGCCATAAATTAATGGTTTGTTTTTCAAGCAAGCACTAACCCATACCGCTGAATATTTAATCACAACACCACCTAAGAGTTTATTTAAACACAACTTTTCCAGATGGTATGAGATAAGCAAAAATTATCACATCGTTGAGTCAATTATTCTGTTCCCAAGTTTAGCATTCTAATTCAAAACTATGATCAAAAACAAAGATCAATCTTCTTAAACCTTTATCTGTGCAGCTCCTGAGATTTTGAAGTCAGTCCCAGAGATCTGGAACCACAGCAGTTCACAGGGAGAGATAGGGAAAAAAAATGAATCTTATATACCATATTCTACTGATACTATGACTTTTTCTTCAACAACAAATAGGTAATAGCTTCATTTTATTTGCACTATGATAATCAAAAGTAAATAATAATAGTAATAGCTAGGAGGAGCAGTAGTATTATGAACAGAGCCATTGGCTTCTTTCTCTGAGAGTTTTATAGCTGCTTCTATGAGGTTGAGTATATTGGCTGATTGACCATTTTGTCCTAACTGTAATTGGCAGTAGTATTTTACCCACTCCCAAAATGTTTAACACCTAATTTTGAAAATCTACTAAAGCAAGCAGGCTTTGAATCCCAGAACCATGAATATTTAGCTTGCTGAGACAGGACTTATTATCATCTTCCATATGTTTATGATAAATTTCTACTAGCAGGATTATTCTAGTAAAAATGTGAATGTTCATCAAAAATAATTTCAAGTACTTCAAATGAACATTGAATTGGTTGATAGGATATAATAATAACTATGTTTTCAAATTCTATGGGGTAAAAATCAAGACAGGTTTTTGAAAATGTGTTTCAATTTTAAAAAAGAAATGTTTTCGAATTTGAAAAAAACCTAAAATATTTATATTGGCGATTAAAGTAGTGACTTAACCTCCAAAAAGATTTATGTACAAATCAGTTCTTAGGGAGGTAAGGATCCCAAAGGTTACACCTCAATCAGTACAAGCTCCCTGGGCAAAGGGTTTGATTTTTATTTGCACTTGCCATTTAAACTATAAACAACTTTAATACATACTAAAATGGAATGTTTATTTACTAATGACTAAATAAATCAAAAGATTTTAATTGAAAATAGTTTACAGAAATTCTCACTTCTATTATGTCTTAAAGACTTTGTAAATCCTATGAAAGTGAAGGAAATGGAGAGAAAAAGAAAAGATTGGAGAGGTAGAAATACAGAGTTTGGAGCAGAAAAGGGGAAATAGTTTCTAGAGGGAATTCTTAATATACTAAAAACTGAGCAAAATAATTTTTATTTTTATTGTTATTCTAAAAACAAAAGGATAAAACAATATAACAAAAATCATCTGCCACTCAAAATCAACCAAGGTTAATATCTAATATTAATATCCTTTTTAAGCAGGTTATCAATTTGCTATATAGTAAATCCCACTGCTTTTATATTATAGTTCTACCACTTTGGCAAAATGTAAACAGTCACATAATCCCCACCAGAATCAAGATATAGAACAATTTTCCACAAAATTATCATTTCTTTGTGCTCAACCACTCACCCTACTTTCAGCCTCTGTTAATCACTGATATGTCTTTTATCTTTAAAAAGTTGCCTTTTCTAGCTTGTCAAGGAGATGGAATTGATAACTTTTACAGTCTGGCTTCTTTCACTCAGCATGCATTATCCATGTTCTATGATCAGTAGATTCTTCCTTTTAATAGTTGATTATAATTCCATTATATTGCAGCACCAGAGTGTGTTTATTCATTTACCAGTTGAAGGACATTGGGGTTTTTCTCCTATTGTAAATGGCTACAAATAAAACTATTAGAAACATTCATCTACAGATTCTTGAGTGAAATGTTATAGATCTAGAAATGTCACCAGAAGAAACTCATGTGTTAGGCAATGAAGCAATGTTCAGAAGTGAAAAGAGTGAATTATGAGCACTGTATCATCATCCATTTGATAGTTTAATAATTTGAATGGACTGCTGGGTGGTAACTATAGGCAAGTGGGGCATCACTGGAGGAAGTAGGTCACTGGGCTTGTCCCCTTGGGGACTATATCTTGCTTTTCTCTCTCCCCCTTCCCCCACCTCTGCTTCCCAATTACTCTGAGCTCAGCAGTTTTCCTGTGCTACATTTTTCTACTCTTTCCATCTTGGAGCCCACCAGTGATGGACTGAATTTCTGAAACTGTGAGCCAAGATAAATCTTTCCTCCTCTAAGTTGTTCTTGTCAGATATTATGATAACAGCAACAAAAAACTAACACAAAAAATTTTAATTTCTCTCAGGAAACTCAATCATTGTAAATATATTTTTAATTTTATGAAAATTAGTCAAATAATTTTTCCAAGAGATCACACATCCATGTATTTTCATTATTGTGTAGAAAAGTATGTTTAAAAATATATTCTTTTATATTTTCTTTATCATTTTAAGATTTTGCTTCAAATTAGATTCTTAGTAGATCCAGCAATAATTTATTTTTTACATAGGGGATAAAAGTGGAAGAGTGAAACTATTTATTCATATAAACTTATTGTTTGAAGATCTTTTCTTGAATAGTCCTACAATAATTAGTAATTTTCCCTACCACATATCAAAGGTACACAGAAATCTGAATATGTTTGGGCACCTTCACTGAGTTCTGTTTATGTATTTATTTAGTGCTTCAACTATAGTTATAACTACTACTATTTGAGAATAAATCTGGATATGTGTTAGGCCTAAGTCTCCCTCTATTTTGATCCTTTTTCAGAATTAGGTCAATATGTAGAATGTCACTTTTGCATACACATATGTACAGTTTTTCTATTTCATAAAAACTCCTTTGGAAATGTTATTGAAATTCAATTGGAAAAGTGTACATGTTTTCACACACACACACACACACACACACACACAAATTTGAAAAGGAATGGGAATATTTTGGATAATGAAATTTCAAATTTACTAACCAGATAAAATATATCAAGTATTCACCTTAACTTTCTGTTATTAAAATCTCAAATATTTTTGGTACATTTCTAGGATTCTTATGAGTTTTTGCTATAATAAATAAGATTTTTAATTAATTTTTGGCATTGTTAACATACAGGAATGCTCATACTTAGATATGTTAACCTAAGCCAAGCACTCTCTCTGGTTTCTTATCTTTTCTAGTTGTTTACAGCCTCAAGTCACTACGTAGACAAGCGTATTATCTCGATTAACGGAAAAATGGCTTATTTCTTTCCAATTTATCTATTCATAATTTTTTCCCCTTTTCTGATTCTGCTGGTTAGGACATGTAGGACAGTGTTAAGTAGTAATGGTGAAAGTGAACATGTTTATCCTGTTTGTAACCTTTTTTTTATGCTTCTTGTGTTTTGATGTTAAACAAAATGTTACTTATTGATTTATGCAGGATACCTTAGATCAATTATAAATATCTATCATTTTTTAATTTGCCTGTAATTTTTACCATATGTTATTATAAAATTTTGTTAAATATTTTTTCTGTATCTGAGAAAATTATTCAGTGTTTCTTCTTTACACTGAAAATGAAATTTCAAACCTTTAACTATCTCTCCATTCCAATAAGCATTATTTAAAAATAATTATTTAAAGATACTTTTAGATTAGTTTTTTAGGATTTTGTTTGATATTTTAAAGTCTATTCTTTGTGTGTGTGTGTGTGTGTGTGTGTGTGGTGCTGAGGATTGAACCCAGGGCCTTGTGTATGCAAGGCAAGCACTTGACCACCTGAGCCTTTAAGTCTATTCTTTAAAATATCCCCAGCCTTTAAGTCTATTCTTTAAAATATTCTTAACACTTTTACTTGTTTCCAATATCCTACTTACCATATTTTTCAGGTCCAATACAGCTAAAATTATCTTTCTTCATTAGAAATCGAAATACCTTGTCCATCCTACAAATACCCAACAGTGCCTCCCCAATCTTATTGCAGTAAAGACCAACCAGTTAGTATGTCATTTCAGACTCCCTAACACCCTATCTCTTGTATACATCTTCAATCTTCTTTATCAGTGAACATCTCCCCCATTTCAATACTTCAGTTAACTGTATTGAGCTTACAATTCATTGAAAACTTCCTTTTTGCACTTCAATATTTAATTTGTACTACAATAGTCCCCTCTTATTAATGGGACATACATTCAAAGACCCCAGTGGAAGTCTAAAACCACCGACAGAACTGAACTCTATATTTACTATGGTTTCTCCTACACGTGCCTATCTATGATAAAGTTTAATTTACAAATAAGATACATCAAGAGATAACAATGATGATAAATAAAACAATTTTAACATATACTGTAATGGTTATGTGATGTGGTCTCTTGTTCTCTCAAAATTTCTTCTTGTACTGTGCTCACCCTTCTTCTGCCTGCTATGATGTAAGCTGATAGGATGCCTACATGATGAGATGAAGTGAGGTGAATAGTATAGGCATCATAATACAGTGCTAGCCCACTACTGACCTTCTGACAGCTGAAACCACAAAGAGCAAAACCACAGGTAAGGGAAGACTACTGTTCTTCTCTGCCTGGAATGCTTTCTCTCTGACACATATGCCAGGCCAACAGTTTTCAATTTTATAGGTCATCTCTAACATATCTCTAAGTATCCCTAACTGACATTTTAGGAGGAAGTTTAACTAGTTTCTTCTGCTCATATCAACATACAAACTTCTACCTCAGCATGTGTTATACCAGGTAACTCCTAATGTTTTAAATACTACACCAGGTATCATATTTTGGCTTTGTACTGGCAATACCTAGCACTAAGTGTTCTGTCTAGGAAAGAGTAAGTTTAAAAATCATTTGATGAATGGGTTATGCGGATAGACTTAGCAACCATTCCTAAGTACATTCTGAATAATGTCTAGCTCTTAATTTTAGTGTATTTGTAATAATAATTACTCTCTACAAAAGCCACAGATCAGTTTATTCTAAAGAAAATACATGATTACAGTATGTATTGGGTTTTGTTTTGTTTTTGTTTTTGTTTTTTTGGTTTGTTCATTTGTTTGTTTTGAGTGGTGCTGGGTATTGAATCCAAGGCCTTGTGCATGTGCGGCAAGCACTCTACTAACTGAGTTATATCTATATCCTCAGCCCATGTATTGGTTTTGAAAAAGAAATACCAATGTAATTGAAGCTAGATCTAGAGTTTCCTGTATAATCAATTAAAAAAAATGAGAAGTTAAAACATTGCTGACAAACTTACTTTCATAATCAGTTGTGTGTGTTTATATTTATTGAGTTCTTTCTCTTGACCAGACACTTGTTAAACTTTTTATATACATTCCCCTACTTATTCATCTCAACAACTCTATATGATAATATTATTATTGTAGCTATAAATAAAAATAAAGCTCCTGGAAGGTTAGGGAGGCTAGATTAATTCTGCAAATTAGTGAATCTAATTTGAAACTAGAAATTGAAAATAATTTTTCTTAATCAAAAAATATATGAATCTGTCAAGGAAGGCTAATTTGTTCAGGTGTGCTTAGAAATAAATGGATTGATTTTAAAAAGTTTAGAAAAGTATAAACCTTATAATTCTATGCCACAAATAAATTTTATACAGGGAGAAATTATAATTTATTTGTGACTTGTAGAAAGAAAAAATCCAATTTTATTCATATTTTATATAGTAGTAGAACTTAACACAAAATGCATGTTTCTTCCTACATCTACCTTTCTCTAGAAAAATGAAGTCACCATAGCTATCTTCTCTCTGTTGTTTATGTAGTCAACCTGAATATATTTGTTATTGATGGGTAGGCTTGGTTTGGTAACCTGAGGAATGGCCGCCAACCACTTGGCAAGTAATCATTTTAAAAATTAAAAGATTACTTCCATTGAAAGTCCAATTATGAAAATTGGAAGGAACAAAGAAAGGAAGGAATACAAATAATTTCTAGCTTACTTATTCAGAAATGAACACAAGAAAAGAATTCCTAATGAACTCTATGAAGTTGTTCTCCAATGAAAGAACATATTCATTTTCCCCAGGAGATGAAACTTTTTTGTAGTTATATATTCAAAGACTAAAGAAACTTAATTGAGATGCCTAAAAGATAGTAAGTAGGACCTGTTGCTATGACTTCAACAACCAGCATGCAGCTAATCAGCATCCATTGCAACCACTGAAAAGGAACTGGCTATTTCTGTCCTGAGCTTTACTTCTAAGGATGCAATGATCAAAACTGAAATTTGACCTAGAAGCTGTCATGAGTCTAAAAATGCATGACAAAAGGTTTGGCAAGTGTTAATAAGAATGGGAAAACAACAACCAACAAAGCAGTCAGATTTCTCAAACTTTCGGGATAGTGAAGTACAGCAAACCAGCCAAGAGCCTAACAGGCAAAGATTATACCCAATGTAGCGTGATGGGCAGGCTCATTACTCTGATTTGTTGTCGAAGTTAAAAGACTAGATGTTTTTCCATACTAAACAGCCAATAAATAAACACTGAGCTACAGCCACTGGGACCAAGGAAGAAAGCCAGTGACAAAGAAAACAGAACTCAACTTGAGGAGAGCAAACAGCTACTTGTACCTCAATTCTGAAGTCCTTGCAGAAACTGGAAGACCATATTAAAGTTCTGTCTACCAATAGGGACATACTTCCTGTGAACATTTGCATCGCAAAATTCATCTGTATATAGCACTACTGTGTATTAATTTAATAGGCATAATTATGAATATCCAACTGGATTTTTTTCAATTACCTATTCAGAATGCTTTATTTTAATTATGTTGTGTTTTATTTTAATTATGCTGTTTGGGATCAGTCCTTAACACAGAAGGTAAGAGAGAACTGAATGAGTCTTTCAACCCCAAGATAATAGCCTTCTTTAAACATTCATCATCTGAATTTTAAAAACCATCAAAAGACAAGAAAGTGGGGTTGAGGGAAAGGTAGCAAAAAAAGAAAATGGAAGAGACCTAAAGATAAGAATGTGAAATTTAAGTTGCTAAGAGAAAGAGATCTTTCTTCTTTGCCCTTCCACTCAATTAAATCATGCAAATACTATAGTATTTAAAAAGGTGAAAAAAAGAAAACATTTTCATAATGTTAAATAATGAAATAACTGCTGAAGCCTTACTATTCATTATCATATTGAATTCCATCACATTTTCTGATAACTAAAATTTAAGATTTTTATTTTTAATACTTTTTCTGTGGTACTAGCAATTGAGCCTAGGGGTACTTAACCTCTGAGTTACATCCCAGCTCTTTTTATTTTATTTTGAGTCAGGGTCTTGCTAAGTTGCCAGGCTGGGCTTGAACTTTCAATTCTCCTGCCATATTCTTCTGCTTGTTCTTGGCGACTTCTTCCTCTCTGCCATGCGAATACTCTATCTTCTGGTTTTGCTTTTTCTTCTCATTATTTCTAGGAGTATGTTATTTCGAGTATTTCCTTCTTTTCTATTAACATCTCTAACCAAGTTGGTTCAGATGGCTATCACTCAAAGTTGGAAATGGGCAACCATGTAATAGACTATTTTCTTAATCCTATGTCAAGCCTTCCTCCACAGGATGCTGTGATAATCCAGATGTTTTGGAACACAGAACTAGAGAGTGAAAAATGCTTGAGTAAGAAGAGTTGGATCGTTGACTAAGGTCTAGATTGAATAGAAAGAAAATCATGATGTTCGGAGCAGACAGAGAGCAAATGGGGCAAGTCTCTAAGTGTTTTCTGAGGAAATCGAGGTTTAGAGCTGAAGTAACAGGGTGAGAGAACAAGAAGGATAAGATTATGGGGTTAGCAGAATCCCTCCTTTGCATCCCACTAGGGCACTATTTGCATGGTTTCTACAATTTCTATAAGAGTGTGACCCCAAAACCACTTCTAGAGGATGGAAAAATTAGTAGCCTTTGAAGAAGAGCTGGAGGGAAGCTGATTCCGATGGGTTCTGAAGACCATGCTCATCCCATCTCCACAACTTTTTCCCTGCTCTTCTGGGGCAACTCCCACACCCCTATTTCCTGACAAAGTCTTAAGCCCTCCAGTTTCTCATTCAGAAAAACTCTATGATGGGAGCCTCCACTGATATCTTCTGTTTCCTGACAATTTAGCAATTATTGTGTTTAATCTAGATTTCTTTGTCTAATCTTGAAGAATTCTCATATACTTTTCTGTGTGCAAAGTTTAATATTTCCAAAAAAGCATAAAGTGCTTTGGAATCAGAAATTATCCTTACTCTGTATCACTATATCATTTTGTGCAGATCCAGAGTGAGCATGTGGCTTAGAAATACATGTCCAATCAAATCAACCCTAAAATAAATTTAAGAGGCTGCTTTTCCATGGACTTGTTGGTGGCCCTACATACAAAAATTCTGCAACAACAAAGTTTTAAGATGCTGCAATGAGATTCGTGAATTATTACTGGTATTCTTAAATTTTTACCTTTTTTGAGTTGACTATCACTTTGCATCTTGGCTTATTTAAACCACAATGTGCTTTTTCATGTTAGTTAAAGGGACACTATTAAGGTAATTGCTACAAGATGAATAAAATTAATTAAAGCTAATTTTTCTAGTGATTTCTATGTCATTTGTATACTAAAAATATAAATTGTGCACTTTCATCAATAGCTGCTGTGACACTTTTCTCTCTAGAAATATCATCCCAAGTGTGCTTTCTGATGCATAATTTAAAAAATAAAATTGTATTATTCTTTTAAAATTTTTAGAAGAAGGGAATATGTAAGCCAGGCACAGTGGTGCATACCTGTAATCTCAGTGGCTCAGGAGGCTGAGGCAGGAGGATCATGAGTTCAAAGTCAGCCTTACCAACACTGAGACTCTAAGTAACTCAGAGAGACCCTGTCTCTAAATAAAAAATACACAAAATAGGGCTGGGCTCAGTGGTTAAGTGACCCACCCTTTGGTTGGATCCCCAGTACCAAAAAAAAAAAAAAAGAGAGAGAAGAGGGAGTATGTGGAATAATGACAATAACAGATCATCTTTGTCACCACCTCATATGTCGAGTATGTAGATGTTTTACCCTTTTTGTACTGTTTAATAGAAAAATCAAAAAAGGAGTGCAGAAAATTCTGTAAGTAGGCAGTGCCCATAATCTGTACTTCAAATATTGACTAACGTGGATAGTTGATTTATCTTAACAGAAAATACCTACTGAATATTATGCAGTGTCCAGAATTTTGGAAAGCTCAGCACCATTTCAGTACTTTTGAATTCTTTCGAATATTTGTTTTTCTTTAATAAAAGAAACAAGAAACACGAAATATTATATCCACAAGCTGTAAGTCAGCAGTGAGTTACATTTTATCATATATCAACCCTTCTCTATGCCTTGATATTTAAAATAGAAGCAATATATGTGTCTGGGATTTAGAGTCTAGGGTTTAACCATGATGGTAACTTTTATCATCAAAGAACATAGAATGTCATTAAAAACACCACTTCTAGGACCTGTAAAATGATCCCTCTTCATTACATCGACTTCACAGGACACTATCTTAGATTCACAAATAAAAGTAAAATTTAAAAAAAAAAGGAAAAACAAGAAACATGCTCCCACATACACAAACATAACTGTCAATATGCATTAAAAGTTTAGGGTGCTAGTAACCAGCATAAGAAATAGAAACATACTTGCTAAAATATATCAATTTGTTCTCTCATATATTAAAAATAAATTGTTAGTATATATTAATTATTTAGATAAAATGATACACAATGAATTTAGAGTGAGCAATGTGTATATGGACTAATGAAGCCTCAGATAATTTCTGGAAATACTGCATGTTTGATTTTTTAAATTTCAGTTGATTTTTTTTATCCTCATTTAATAAGAATTTTTTTAAAAAAAATCTATGGATATAAAAAGAAAAAAGAAAAATACCAAATCTTGTGACTGAGCCATAGGAGTCTCCTCTGATAGAAAGTCAGGGTTGAAACCACAGAGAATTATTAACAAGTAAAAATTTATGGGTAGTTTTTGAGAAACATGCTATGAATGCATCTTTTCATCATCTGACAAGGATATGGGGCCAAATGTAATTTTTTTTAAAAAGTTTAGTCAGAGATTAGTTTACAGGCAGCTAGAGCTGACTGAATTCATGCTGAGCACTTAATCCAAGTCCTTCATTTTTACCTGTGGGAAAAGGTAGCACCAATCAATAATAGCTGGGTTACTGAGATACAAATGATCATCTTCTGATTTCTGGTCTAGTGAAAGCTTAACCACAATATGCTTCATCTCTTTTGACTCATTAAATAATCTGAACACAGATCATGTATTGATTTATATATTCCTGCTATTCAAGGTATAACTATGCTCTAAAGAATAATAAAAACAGTACACTTGTCAAATTGGATATGATATACCATTACAATTATAACACAATGTAAGGCAATCAAAAACCACATTATTTCACTTTTTATAAACCTCAAATATCATCAAACACTTTTACGGATGTTTTAATTTTTAAAACTATATTTAAATAATACAAACTGTTGATATTATTAGATCATTTTGTAGTAAATTGTTCAGAGATTCTGTCATTCCCTGGCATTTTTCAATCTATGCTTCTCCCATAGGACATTCCCCCTGGTTGTCAATATATGGAACAATTCTAGCAGTTCTTTCCTATTAAACAAGTATTCACTTGACTCCACATTCCCTCCCTCTCTCCCTTCCTTTCCTCATTCCCTCCCTCCCTTTTTTCTCTCCTTCTTTCCTTTCTGATTCTTAAAATTTGTTCCAAGAGAGCAAACCTATATGTTCACCCCTTTAATGAAGAGGCTTTAATTTTAGCAGGCTTATCAATTTTTAAAATTCCTTAAAGCAAAATAAGTTTTACTTCTTTCTGTTCTTTCTATTGTACTGAACTCCATAGGTCACCTAGATTAAAAAAACAAACAAACAAACAAACAAAAAACCTGTCCTTCTGTGACTTTCCTGAAATTGCACTAACTCTGTCAGATTCACATCTCAGTTGATTCTTCCAAGTCCTTCTTGCCTTAATGTTTCTTATTTCATAAAAGCCTGTGGTCTAGTGTCAAATCCTTCTCACAATAGTATCCCTAATCCTGTCTTGGACAAATACACTCATTCCACAATCATGCATTATTTTTGTGTTTCCTGCCATTACTAAGGTTAAATGCACTATTCTGTATAAAGACTTAATATTTTGTGTTTCTCTAACTTTCTGTGTTAGCATGACAGTTGACTTTAGACAAACAGCATAACAGTTCAGGTTTTTGATGATTTCTTTGCCAACTGTCTGGAAGTTGCTGCCTTCAGAGTCTGGATGTGACCTCAAATAATGAAGGATAAAATACATATTAGCAAATAACTATGACACAGGGAGCACAGCTGCCATAACAGATGCAGAGGCAAGACATTGAGAGCATGCAGAAACGGCAGACACTCACTAGATGCAATGTATACTAAACTCCAGGTGTTTGTGCTCTGTATTCATGGCTTGACCAATGTGTAAAAGATTAATAACTTCTTTGAGCCTTTATCACATTCAAATCACTTTTCCAGTGCCCCTTCTTTTTTCTACAAAAGGCATTGGAAAAGGAAGGAGAGGGGGCAGAGAATGGAAAGAGCTAGTCAGATCTTGGAAGGATGATTTCAGTTCTGAAGATACTGATATTGAAGAACTAGAGGGACAACTAGGTGAAGACAATTGACAGCTAAGCACAGAAGAACAGATCTGGAAGTTACAAAAACATAAATAATACTCGAAACCACGAAGCTAGAAGTTGTTAGTCACTTTCAGGGAAGACATTTCAATAAACTCTGGAGAGCATCACCCCACAAAGCTGATGAATGACAGGTAGGGAAAAAATGACAGCAACTCTAGAGACCAAGTAAGTTTACAGTGAAACAAAACAGAAATGTAAATGGAGCTTTTGATTATCTTTTTTGAGTTATGACCAAATTATAAATTTAAAACAATGTATTAGAGTTAGAAGTAAAGGAACAACAGGTGTAAGGGGCAGCTCAGTTTAGCTTGTTGAGGGAGAGAAGCATTGTGGAGTTCCTATCACAAAGCACACCCCAGACTTCCTGCCTGGAAACCAGCTAGCTGGACTGCCCAGTAACACTGTAGAGCCAGCTCTGAAGCCCCAGCCCTTTGAATCTGGAGCTTGAGACTCAGGACCCAAGAATCAGCGTTTAATATATTCTGTAAGCTTTTCTGGTTCTTGAAAAATAAGGTTTATAGAAGTAGCAAAAGTACTTATTTAGCAGAGAGTTTAGGTATAGATCTCTTAAGAACAGTGAACGAATATCTTAACAAATTATTGATGAATTTGTCTTAACTGCTTGTCATATTTCCTCCTGGATTCCTCATATATTATTTTGGTCACAGTGTTTATAAAACTAGTCTTCATTTCTTGCTGAGATTCAGGGTTTGGGGCCTGTTATATTATGGGCAGTGAGTAATGAGTATATGGCTTCCCAGCAGCTATTCTCATTTCCTCACCTCTTTTCAAACAGTTGAAAATAGAATGACCTCAAGTCAAATGAGTTGAAACACAGTTAAGAATCTAAATTTTTTTTAAGGCCTGTAAGTTTCTAGGTTGAAACTAATTCTGTCCTTGGATTTAAACCCATCTCACTTACCCTAATTTTTTTGTTTTGTTTTTCAGTGGTCTCAGAAAGGACCTATATTTTTTCTAATCACAATCACAGCTTTAAACATTGCCAATTAAAAATAACAAAAAGAAATTTACATGAAAAGTTTTATGAAGTTCAATCTTAACATAATTAACTATATCTTTTCCAAAAATAAATATATTTAAGTCTCTAAGGACACCATACCCACTCAAATAATGTATTATGCAAAATTAATACATTCTTGAAAAATAATCAGCTCCTAAGCAGATCATTACAAAGCATTTATTTATTGTAACCAAAAAATAATTAATACAAAATGTTTGATAATTGATCTATACTCCAATTTATGACACAAACTCAATTACAAATAAGATGAACAAAAATTCACAATAGTTTTAGAGACTTCAGATTTAAAAAAAAAAAAAAAAAAAACAGAAAGATTTGTTTTATTTGAAAAGTAGTTTCAGCAGCGTTTATCCCAGTATTCTACCAACACATTGCCACCCAGGCATGAATTTCCACACTCACATGTTTTGCTGTGAAATTTTGGTGTGACTGCATTTCTTCATATTTCTAATTAAAGTTTCAATCATTTATCATATTTGTTTCAGAGAACTTATGCTGAGATTTTAGTTGTAAATGTAATGTGAAGCACGCTTAAGAGACATCACTTTTGGGAATGAGATCAATTAGTTGATTAATTAGTTAATTGCTTCTTTCCTCATGTAAGCGTGCTACTCTTGGTATTAACAGGACAGGCCTAATCTCCCTACCCTTGAATCTTTCTGCTTTTTGATGATTTTTATGGCCAGTGGAAAGAAGCAGAAGTGATGTGCTGACATTATCCTGATGCTAAGTAGTAAGAATCCTTGTAGCTTCTGCTTGGGTTTCTTGGGACATTCATTCTTGAGATACTTCTTCTTGGAACCCAGTCATCATTTCATGGAAAACCCAAAGATAGACCCAGATAAGCTCTCAACGCAGGCAGCATCAACTACTGCCAGCTATATGTGTAAGCAATCTTTTTTTTTTTTTTTTTTTTTTGTACTGGGGATTGAACCCAAAGGAACTTTACCACTGAGCCACATCCCCCAGCCCTTTTTTATTTTTTTATGTTGAAACAGGGTCTCACTAAGTTGCTTAAGGCCTGACTAAATTGATGATGCTGTCCTTGAACTTGGTGATCCTCCTGTCTCAACCTTCTGAGTTGCTGGGATTACAGGCATGTGCCACGGCCCCTGACTTGTGTGAGCTATCTTAAACAACCAGTTCAATCAAGTCTTCAGATGGCTGAATCCCCAGCCAACATCAGATGGCAACAGCATGAGACTTTAAATGAAAATTTTTCAGCAGAAGTCAGCCCACAAGAACCACGAGAGAGAAAAATCAATCATTATAATCTACTTGTTGGGGAATAGTTATTATGCAGCAATAGATGCCTACATTAGTTTATCTTTCTCTCATTCAGAATATTATAAGATCATTATAATCATCTCAGGAAAGTAATATACTAGAGATCAAATGACCTTTAAGTATTACCTAGTAGTCTAGATTATAAAAATATATTCAATTTTCTTAATGAAAATAGTTCAACCTAATCTTTCCTGTTATTTTCTCTCATTATTAATGAATCAAGATCTGATCTACAAAAATTTATGAAATATTCCCCACCCCTCCCCTCATCAAAGAGAGAAAGAGAGAGAGAGAGAGAGAGAGAGAGAGAGAGAGACAGAGAGACAGAGAGAGAGAGAGAGAGAGAGAGAGAGAAAACAAGATTTTAGAGACTTGGGGGTCCACCCCAAAACACATGAGATTATACTCTGCCTCTCCTATTTCTTTTGAACAGACGTGTTTTATTTTTTTTGTTTTGTTCCAAGAATTTTATTTCTATAATCTATTTTTTAATTATTTATTTTGATTCATTATACACAAATGGAATACAGCTGTTGTTTCTCTGGTTGGACACGAAGTAGAGTCACACCATTTGTGTAATCATACACGTACATAGGGTAATGATGTTTGTCTCATTCTGTTATTATTATGACCCCCCACCCTGATCCCACCCCTCTTTTTCTTCTATACAATCCATCCTTCCTCCATTCTTGCCTCCCTCCCACTCCGCATTATGTATCATCATCCATTTATCAGAGAGATCATTCAGTCTTTGGTTTTTTGGGATTGTTAATCTCACTTAGCATGACATTGTCCAACATCATCCATTTATTTGCAAATGCCATAATTTTATTCTTCTTTATGGCTACCTCTCCTATTTCCAACCTTAGCAGTTTGTACCTTATTTGTGACTGCTTCTAGAGTGTCATATTTTTCCTGAAATAAAAGCATAAATTCAGGACAACACTGAATCTCATTATTTTTTACCTAAATTTGTAAACAATTTTATAGATCCTTAACCAAACCCACTTTTACAGAAGTTAAACCACCACAAACCACTTCCATCTTGTTTTTTTTCTCTTATCAAAATATACAGACTTTTGGATCTAATGTCAATCATGTAAGATGTCACATTTCATTTGTTCTAATTTGGGGGCAATTAGAACATATTAAGTAGCTGATGTTCTTCTTCCTCCAAATAGGGTTTACCCTTTCTCAACCAGTATATCCTATATTGTCAATTTCAAACAGATAATTCAATAAGTAGCTTTAGCTCTCACTAAAGGGCTGCTAACCCTCAAATCAAAATTTTACTTTCTTATTCTTCTGCCCTTATGAAATTTAAATCTTTATTAAGGATTTCCAACCTACCAAACATTTGCATTCAGAAAGCTAGCAATCGTCAATTAATATTTCAAAAATGAAATTAATTGCCCAAAACACAGAGAAAATAAACCACCTGGTTTTTCTTTTCAGTATTCTATGAAAAAAGAAACCCATTATTCCTCCGGTCTCCAAGGTTTCAAATCTCCAGAGAATATATTTTATACATTCTCCTCCATATTGCTTAGTTGCCTGCTTTTATAGAAAACATTTGTTTCATCCATTTTATGTTCTCCATTTCCACTATAACCACATTGGACCACACATAAACCATATTATTCCAGGATTACTTGAACAATTTGATCTATCCTCTCCAACTTATTCTTTGTCTTTAAAAACACAATTTATCTTACTTAAATGCTAATTTCATCATAACCCTAAACTTCTACGAATCCCTGTTTCCTATTGTGCATCTTCTCAATTCTTCTGATTGCTTTCAAAAACTCTCCAACTTCAAGTTTCATCATGTTGATCCACTTCCATGTCCTACATCTTCCCAGATCTTGCTTCCTCCTGGTTTTGAGAAAGTGCCCACTTTGATCTACCTCTTCCCTTCCCAAATCCTTCTCATCCCTCCAAATCAAGTTCAATACCACTCCCTTCATGAAACTTCCTGTAATATCTGCCAAACTCAGTAGTATTCAATATCATTTTACAAACAAAACAAAGATTACTGGTGTCAGAGTAAACATGTATAATATAAATGTGGTCAAGTAGAGCATTGAGTGGCATGGTTAGGAAAGAAATTAAAAATATCCCTGATTCTATCTTTCCACTAGAGCCTGAAATTCCCAATTAAGGAGCTTGATGGTTAAAGTCAGTCTTGCAGCTGATTTGTAAACACTCTTTGCAAATGGTTAGCTCTGCATTTATAGTATGATATATTTTTTTGTATCCTTTGAGGAAAGCAGAATTTTGGAGCAAAGGAAAACCCTCCTGCATACCTACACAAGGCAAGGGCATCATTAAGGAAAGAAAGAGAACAAAAAGAAAAGGTAAGAGATGCCAAAATCTCAATATGCCTACTTTGCAAATAACTTCTGTTGAGAACTAGCCTTGTGCATTATAAATATGATGACTATAAATTATTCATAATGTTTGATTAACCAATTACTCTCATTCTTCCATAATGCTAAAGGAGGGATTACTTCTTAAACAAACAAGAACCATGTTCACCCCATAACACCATCTTGCTTTCTGTAAATGACAAATTTCATTCAGCATCACAGGAAAAAGATAGAACACAGCTTGCTGGTATAGTCCAGCATTCTCTTTCAGTTATTCTCTCTTTTCCTAGCAATCTAGACTCCAATTTGGAACCCCTACTATTCCTACTTCCACTAAATAAAAGAGGTACTGCTTTCTGGTTTTCACAAGCAAATAAGAGAAATATGATCTTAATGACCAAATGTCTCTCTAGTTTCTGGAGGTATTTCCCTCCTTCTTTCTCTCATTTACCTCTCATCTGTTAGTTGGCTCTTCCTAATTTATTTTGCACTGCTTTTCTGAGTCTCTGCTCTGAGTTCTGGCTTCATGCTTTCACCATTCATAGATAAGTACCTATTCTTTACTTTCCTGACCTCTGATTTCTTACTCATCCTCCCCACTCCTTTTCTCCCACTAGGTACTTGACATCCACATGAGTTTTTGGTCATCTCAAGAACAAGAAGAAAAATATAATCCATTCCTGGCAGAAGAAAGAAGAAACAAATTTTGGATATCTGTGAAATCACAGATAGTTTCTAAGAGTTACAGGCCAAGCTCCAGATTATGATAACAACTCAGTTGTTAACTCCGCCCCCTTCCGTCCATACTTATCTGTAATTTGGGATGTACAATTTATCTGTGGAGATTGAAGTAAAATCCAGGACCAGTTGCTTTCATTATAATTTGGAAAAGCATATAAGAGCAATCATTAGCTATAAAATTGTGAGCAACTTACCCTTTGTTAGCCAGTCCCCTCAAGTTCAAGTTTATAAGGGTAAATCATGTCATTCTTTGTAGATACTTCATTATGTTGGATCCAAACAGCATCTTAACACATTTAGTAATCAACTAATAGATTACATTGAGTTAATTATTTTGGCTTTCCATTTATAAGAATCTCCCTTCCCCCATCTTATTCTAACAAGTTTATATACTGAATTAAAATTTACAAAGAGCCCAAAGTACAGTTCTGTCCCACTTGAGAGTGTTTATCTCCTGTAACCTGAAAATATTATTTCCTATTCAGAAAACATTTTAAAAGTCTATTCTGGAGATCATTTCCAACACTGTTTTTATTCAAAGGTCCTAAAAATGGTTCTTTCTAAGGCTTTTCCAGGGTCAAGCAAGAAGAGACTATGAATGTCTTGATCAGAGCTAACATTCACAGGCAAAAATGTCCTCAGCCTTCCCTTTTTTCCTTTCTTCCAAGTTGGCCAGTGTCTATAAACTCCACCGATTAGTAGTCAAAGCATCCCCTAACCCCTGAGCCTGTGGGAATTTAGGAATTTCAACAGGAGCACGTCAGTCCCAAAGGCCTCCTTTACTCTTGAAGAAATCCCTCACAACAAAGGACAAGGGGGATGCGGGGGAGGGGTGGGTAGTGGACTTGGACCGGAAGAAGTGAGAATTCTGGCTCCTGAATAGTAAACCCCGAGTGCTGGATAGCTAATAAGTAACCGTGGAAATGCAGAATTGCCCGGGTAATTTTTACGGACACGCTGAACACACCAAACCGAGTCCTCAGGGAGTGGGTGATTTCTTCCCACTGGACTTTCCCTCGCTCTTCCCCGAACTTTTCTCACCACCTTCTCGTGCAGGGTTTGGATCGACCGACACCCAGTTCTCCGCCCCTCCAGCCCACCCCCTCCAACATTCCTGGGGCTGTTCCAAGCTGCGCCGCTGAACTCCAAAGACGGGGACTCCTGCACACTCGAGCGAAGCTAAAGGGCGTGGAGCTTTACCGTCCAGCGACCTGGGCCACTCTGGACGTCCTTTAATCTTAATGCTTATTTATCCAGGTCTAACTGAGGATAAATCTGCTTTATGCAAATGAGCACTCGGGTGACACCGGGACTGGAACTTGTCCCCAGTCTCTCCTTGCCCCCGGCGCCTCCCTCTACTCGACCTGTGCGAGCTGGAAGTTTTACGAAGTTTCCATCTCTAGTGCCCCATCCCAGTTTGCTCCCCAAACCCCACAAGAACAAGTAAGAACAACGATCTTCCTGGAACCCATCCGCTATTTCTAATCCTTTCTATATTCCTCAGACACTGTCCCGAGCACCATATACGGAACCCCCAGGCTGCAGTTGGAAGCACCTCTCTCGCCCATTTAAATGGCCCCAGCACCTGCCCTCGCCTCTGGCTCCCACCTCAACCCCTTCCCGTCCCCAGGGAAAGTCCAGGGACCGGCTCTTGGATGAGAGTGGAGGTCACCGGGCTGGTGTTGGGTGCAATCTGAGGACCCCAAACATTCACTTTCTATAACACTCGTCCTCACGCCGAGCCTTTAGGCTACTTGTCCGCGCCGGCTCGCACACTCACCCATGGCCAAAGGTCCTCCTTCTTCTGAGGTCCCCAGATGAGTGCGAGTGACCAGAGTCTGCGGAGGGCCAAGTTCTCCAAGAGGCTCTTGGGCTTCTAACGCCCCAGCGAGTGACAGCCTCGCCCCTCCCAGCGGAGACAGCTCACATGGCGCCCAGAAACTCTGCGCGCATGCAGACCCCTCCCTCTTTCCACCTGCCTGCGCTGGATAAAACCTATTTCCCTGGCTTCACAGTCGCATCCCTCCCCGGAGGTCCTATCCTGCCCCCTTTCACTTTCAGATTAGCCTCGTGCAAACGTCTCCTTCCTCTACACATTAAATACACATTCCATAACACATTATCTCAGTACCCCATGCGTGACCCTTCATCCAAGATAATGATCCCGAAGATGGGGTCTCTCTCAGAATCTTTTGATTATTCCAGAAAAAGCACAGGTTGATATGATGCTTTTATATTCCCTACAATTTTCTCTTGTCCTCAGTGCAACCAATTCTTCTTAATAATAATGTTATTAAAGAAAATGGAAGAGAAAAATCTCCCTTTAAATTATACTTTATCATCTCTTCTTTCTTGTGTGTTGTTTGTTTTTGTAATCTGACAGGGTTGTGAAGTCCTAACACACACACACACACACACACACACACACCCATACACACACACCGTAATGTGCAGAAATCACTTGGAAAACAAAGGACTCAATCCCAAAGGGGGTGGATACTGCTGAATGAGGACTGGGGCTTGTCTGTCGCCAGGATGGAGTTGTGATTCTGGATCTGCTACTGGTATGCTGGGACTCAGTTTCCTAATGTGTAAAATGATGGATATAGAAAAAGTTATCTCTAAGGTCCCTTCAAGCTAAAAAAAAAAAAATTATATAATTCTATGGGTTTTTGGCCTAGTTCTTTCAGGATTCCTCCTGGAGAAGTTATTTCAGTAGATCAGTCCCCAAGGTGTCTTAAGTTTTTTTTCATGCAAAACACACCCAAAAGTATACAGATCTATGCCATGAGCAATTGGAAGAATAAAATAAAGTGGACTTGATTGCTACACTTGAGGAATATTGCTGTCTCATGGAGAAGACATGATAGGAAAAATAAGAATATCTTTAGTAGGATATGTGGATAAATGCAGATCATACTCATTAAAATGGCACAGAAACATTTGTACAACTCTTTATCACATAATGGAAGAGGTACACTCCTGGCAGGGGTGTTGTAAATGCATTTCGCTTAAATGGAAATAGAAAGTCTTTCTTGTGGGAGGGGAAAGGAAGGAGTCGATAAAAGTTAAAAGAGTTCAACATATCATTCAGGAAGGCACCACCATTCTGGAAATAACAAATGTGAATTGTAACTGCAGCACAGTAAAACACTTATACATTGGTTCAATAAAGATAAGTGAGAAATTTTGGAGATTAATTTATAAACTCAGATTTAGAATCACCTCAAACAATTTGCAACTATTTCTTAAGTGCCTATTCCAAGTTAATATTCTAATTCTGAAAATTAGAACCATTCAAGGTTTTCCAGTGGAATTCTATCATGAGTCTGAAATACAAAATAATAATAATAACAAACTGAGTACAATTGATTGTGTCAGGCAATATTCTAAGGGCTTTGTACTGTATCATATATATTTTCACAATAAAAGGGAAGTAGTGTTATTTCCACTTTACAAATGAAGACACAAAGGTGCCAGAATATTAAGCATTTGTCTAAATTCATATAGGTAATGGGAAGGTGAGATTTATACCCAAACATAAATGTTCCAGAATCCATGACCCTAATCAATTCAACACACTATCTTATAGTCTCCAGGTGGAAAGCCACCTGTGTGAAAAATAGATTGTTGTATCCTTTAACACTGAATATAATTCAGAGATATTTTAAACATTCTCAATAAATTATAAAAATTTCAGAATTCAATAAAGTTCTAAATCATATCCTGCCATCTAATAACAAAATCATGATGTTAATTCTCTTTTGGACTATTGCAAGTGAATACTACGAAAATCTTGGTGTTTAAATAATCTGTCTTACAGGGACCATATACATGGGAAGCTATTATTTCACTTGAGATTTTATGAATTGTATAATTTTACATTGAAATTTAATAGACATGTCAGTTAACTCATTGTCTCAGTGATTATACGCTCTTTTCATGACTCCAACTCTTTAGTATTTCTGCTTTCCATTCTTATCAACCAATTGTCCATTAAATCGAAAGGTTCTGCCTCCAAAATAACTCCATACATACCCTTCATCTCCAGTCCTATTGCCTAGACCACTTTCTGTCGAATCCTATAGAGATGTGATGAATTTTTTAGAATATGAAGTTCTTAACAATCATATACACAAAATTGAGGTTTTAACTAAAATTCTAAACTTCTGACATGAATGGAAATTTTTCTTTGCATGACCAAGGTACGGTTAAAGGGATTTCATCTAGGCATACAGTGATCATGGGTTGGTTCATTGAGCATTTTGTGGCCCAGTCAGATATTATTTCAACATTACTATTGCTTTGATTTATGGAGGGAGAGTGTCAAATGAGAAGAACACCAAAAGGTAAGAAATCACAGCACACAAACATTGAATAACTGTGGGCAAGAGGAGCTCAAAAAAATAAGTACAAAAAATAATTATGGGCTACGGAGAGAACCCAGAGAAAGTCATCCGAGGAAAAGTTCAAGAAAAAAGAAGTAGTCAATGGGATTAGACACTGTAGAATGAGTAATTAAGACAAGGACTAACAAATTGCCAATTCAGAGGTCACTGTTCAAATATTAGCAAGAGTATTGTCAAAGGAGAAGACAGAAATTCAAAAGAGATGAGTAATGAGGACGAGGAGGGTAGGAAGAGGGTAGGCAGCATATTCACAGCTCATCAGGGAAGTAGTAGGGCAGTGCCCAGAAGGTATGTGAGGTAAAGGAAGTTTATTTATTTTATAAAACTAAAAAAAAATGTGAGAATGTTTAACATACTAATGAATATAGAGATTATGCTTTTAGAAATCAGTTGTCTAGGATAGAAGAAGAGTAAAAATGCTGAGAGTATAAATGAAGTTTAAGAGTAAATTCACCTGAAATAAAGCATGAAAGAAGAGGATGGATGGAACTTGATAGACCATTATTGCTATATTAGCATTTAAGATTACAGAGACTGAATAAATATGAAACCCAGAGTTAAGACCAAAGGAAGAGATCTATAAAGCTTGATGAAGGTGACAGTCCTTGATATTGAGAGAAGTCTTTGGAAACCAGTGTTGGAAGTGTCATCAACAAGAATATTAAAGTATACTACCATGATTATAAGAATGGTAAGAAAGAAAAAAACAGTCTAAAGGCAATTTAAGCAACCTAATGAATTTAAAGATTGAAATGTTAAAGAGTTACACAAATGTTAATCACAATTATAAATACTGCTTGAGAGAATAAATGGAAACACTCTGTGGATGAACATAAAATTGAATAATAAGTTCTCATAATTTATATATGGGATAAACAATCAAGAGGGAATCATGGATCCTCAAGTAGAGTAACAAGTGATAAAAGGGATATTGTAGAGATCAAACTGGTTTTCCAGAAAATGAAATTTCCATCCTTAAGACACGTGATTTTGTTGGTGGTGGGTTTTGTTTTGTTTTACTTTTTTTCAGTTGTTTTTGTCTTATAAATAGTACTAGTTATATGCTCGCTACCATGATGTGACAAAATATTTGAGCTAATAATTTATAGAAGGAAAGATCTGTTTTGGCTCAGTTTCAGAGGGTTTAATACATGATCACTTGTACACTGGTTTTTGGGCCCCTGGTGAGGAAGAACATCATGGAGGTGAGCATATAGAACAAATCGCTCACCTCATGGCAGTCAGGAGACAAACAGAGAGAGCGAAAGGGACTGAGGTCTGAATATCTCCTTCAAGAGCACAACCCCAATTACCTAACTTCCTTCTACTAGGCCCTGCCTCCTGAAGGACCCAACACCTCCCAATAGTGCCACAGCCTGGCCACCAAACCTTTTCAATACATGAGCCTTGAGGGATACTCCAGATCTAAGCTACAATAGGTTGTTTCACAGCAGTTTTTGACATCCATATGTGACCCTCAGGCCTTGTTTTCCTAGGAAGAAAAATCAACACCTCAACTCCCAGATACAGTCACCATTATGATCCATTGACATTTGTTCCACTCTTAGGATGGATTCCCTTGAAGGAAGTGTTTTTGCTTTTTGTTTTTCAATTGGGCTAAAGAGAATTTTGAAAGATTCAGGGCCTTCTCTTCAAAAAGATTCAGTTAAGTACCTTATGAGAGCTGTAACAATAAATGGGGATGTTTTTAAACATCTTTCCTTGAAGTATTTAAATACAGCATGTTTAATTTTTTTTTAAATTTCTATAGAACCATCTCCTCTCCCTCATAAACAGGAACAAAAAGACAAAGAAGAGCAAGGAAGGGGAAAGTGCCCCCGAGAATAGTCCAGTGTCTGAAGTTTCACCCAGCTGGGGGCCAAGAAACAGGCCTACATATATGGCCAGCAGTATGTTCTGTAACCCTCTAATGGCTCCTAGCAGTCCCTTAATCTTAGAAGTTATTGGAGACAATGCTTTTGAAGACCTTGCAGGTGCTGTATATCATATTAATTTGAACCCTGTAGAGAGGATGCCTCCTAGAAAGTTTGGACACCTTCATCCTTACTGCACAAAGCCCTATCTGTTGGACTCTACGTACACAGCAGCTTGTACTTCTTGCTCAACTTCACTTGCAGCTGTTCCATCCAGCTCCTGACTGATCTCCCACAGCATCACAGTGGGCTCCATGGCATTCACGATCCTCATATTCTATGTAAAATGCAAGAGTGCAGCTTAAACTCCTGATGCTGGTTGTTGATTTTGTCACTACCTTGCCTGCTTCTGCTGCCCACCATGTGATGTTTGATTGCTCTACTCTGCTCTATTATAGTGATTAAACATGGACATATAATATACAGCATCTTTCTGTATGCTCATTTTACACATTATTTTATCATCTTGGTGAGGTATCTGGATTTTTTGTCCATTTTTAACTATGTTTAGTTATAAAAGTTCTTTGTATATTTTGGATAACAGTCCTTTATCAGATATATTTTTACAAATATTTTCTCCCACTCTGTGCCTTAAGAATCACATTTTAATGCTTATTATTATTCAGCATACTTTAATAATTAAATATGATTACACATTTAAACCGGACCCCTAAAAGCTGCATAGTGAGTATTGTTTTGCTGGAAACAACTATCGCTTCCTGCAAGAGTGAAAATGAGTATTCACGAGTCCCTTTTAGTAAGTCAACTGTGTTAATTTGTAAAGGTATATACATGAGACCAAAAGACTTCCAGATTTAGTTTCTGCACCTTGGCAAAATATTTTGGTATGTTATCTTAAACATTGCCAAAATATAAATATACCAAGTATTAGGACTTTAAGATAACTCTACCAGCACCTTTGTGATTTTGATTTAAAAACTTGATATGTGTCCAATGATCAAAAACAAGTCCCAGTAGAGTTGAAGGCAATGCTTTATTTTTTTACCTGAGAACACTGGCTCCTCTTTATACACGTTAATTACCGAATTCATATATCTAAATGGGAAAGGGAGTTTTCCAACATCTGCTTATAAAGACATTTTCTGACAGATGTAAAAACATATTAGTACTTGCACTGGATCTGTCACATGTTCCAAATACAGAAGGATTTGTAGCCTTCTCCTCCTTTGAACAGTGTTAATAAACTCACTCCTGAGTTAATGGAATTCTTATGGGTTTTATTAATAATATTAATTTCTCCTTGAGTTTTCCACAATTGCTTTTAAAATAAAATTTTTATTATCCTCCACTCCCAATACATTTAGTCTAGGAAGTAGACTTCTAATTGGAAAAGAAATAAAAGCATTTATAAAGGCTAATGAAAATGGTAGTCACATATTGTCTTCAGAATGAATAGTCGACAATTTAGTTAGCATTTCTGATATTCCTTTCTTGCTACCACTGTTCTTTCATGCATTGTGCCCTAGAAAGTACTAACTACCACTAATTCGTGCACTGATATATGCTTATAAAATAAATATTGTAGCTAATGATAAGTGTATTGGTTAGCACGTTTTAAAATCTGGCCTATTTTCTAAGTCTGAGGATCTTGACTTTCATATAAAACCACACTAGAGCAAACACTCCTCTTGCACTTTTGGCTAAACCAATGGTTCTCAATTCTGGCCTCACTCACCTCAGAACTTTTAAAATTATACCTGGAACTCATCACAACATAAAAGTATTAGAATTTCAGACCATGAGTGTTTGTTTGGTACTGGGAATGGAACCTAGGGGTGTTTAATCACTGAGGTGTATTCCCAACCCTTTTGTTTATATATAAATTATTTAGAAACAGGGTCTTGCTAAGTTGCTTAGGGCCTCACTAAATTGCTAAGGCTGGCTTTGAACTCGTGATCCTCCTGCCTCAGCCTCCCAAGCCTCTGGGATTACAGGTATGTGCCACTGCACCCGGCTTGTGAGTGTTTTTTGTTTATTGAAAGGTTTCTAGTGCAACCAGGTTGAGAGCCACTGTGCTAAATCACCTCACCTGGTTGGTAATGGTTTAGTCACCCTGCTTTAAAGGTTTGAAAGTTGATATTTGGTTTCATGAGCATCACTTCCAGAATTACATGCTGGTAATGTTTAGTCAGTGAGTGTTATTGCACATACTCCCTGAGCCTCTTTACATTTTTCATTTTTGAAAACCTTACAACAAAACAGTAAGATATTAGCATAATTCATATTGCAGATGAAAAGACTGAGATTCAAATATGTCAAGTGTTTCCCCAATATTATGCAGCTACTAAATTTCAGAGTAAGTACTGGCACAGAAATCATCATTCCTTCCACTGAACAATGCTGACCCTAATCTAATTCAAATCTCTCAATAGTGATTTCATTCCTCTTTTGTGCTTGTTCCCATTATTCCTCTGTTCCCAGCTCTAGCTACTGAAATGTTCCCCCATTAGTATCTGATCTGCATCCAGTGATTTTGCAACCACACCACTCCAGTAGTTAGAGCGGATACTCGTAAGGGTCTTGAGCTAGCAGACCTATTTTGCATTCATGCATATGTAAAGAGTATACTATATTTCTTGCTTTGTTCTTAAGGCAATAGACATTTATAATCATTTTAGAATCTCTTTCAAGTTAGTCTCACTTGTATAACTTTAAAACAAACAAAAAACCCCTGTGCTATGGATCTGAAACCCAGAAAGGCCCATGTGTTATAGGTTTGGTTCCCAGTTTGGTGGTATTAGGAGTGGAAGGTGATGAAACTCTTAAGAGGTGGGTCTTCAAGGGAGAGCATCCAGTGATTGGGAGTGTGTCCTTGAAGGTGATAGTGGGACCTGGGCCCTTCCTCTTTCTCTTCTTTGCTTTTCCAAATGAGGTAAACAGTTTGGCTTCACCATGCACTCCCACCAGGATATGCTTCTTTGTTATAGGTCCAAAAGCAATGGGACCAACAGATCATGGATAAATCTTTTCTCTTTATAAAGTTATTTGTCTCAGGTATTTGATATAATAATGGAAAGCTGATTAACACAATCCCTTAGTATAAATGTTGTTCCTTTTCCGCACCGAACAACAAAGGTTGAGTGCCTTCCCCGGACCAGCCAGGGAGGCACGGGGTCAGGCAGGATGGTGAGCGTCGCAGCTGAAAAAACCCACACCAGCCGGGAGTCTGTCCAGCAGTAATCTCGGTTTAATGGAGGAGGGGAGCAGGTATATAAGGGGCGAGTGAGCGGGAAAGAAACAAAGAAAGAGAGAGGGGTACCTGCAGGGCCAATCACCTTAAAGGTAAACAGCCCATGCAGCACACATCAAAACCTGCAGGACAAAGGTCAGAGCTGCTCACGTTCACAGAGGTCGAATGGGCCAATCCTAGGCCACCACCTTGGTGGTACCACTGGTGAGGGGGGCTTATGCCCTGAGGGTGGTGTTGTTGCGGTCGCCATCTTAAGGTGTGTCCCTACATATAAATTTCAGTCTTTTTTGTGTTTCATGTATTGTTCACACATTGAAACTAAAAATTACTTTCTAACTTCATTTGCTCCATCCCCACCACACTTTGGGGGATAAAAAATCTTAAACTAATAATTTCTCACCATAACAATATCTATAGTGTCATCAAGCACCAACAACTGCCACTAAATACTTCTGATAATATTTGTAATAAAACTTCAGAATATAAACTCTCTAAGAATTCACTTTGTCTAGAGCAAGGCTACTGAAACTGTCAAATTGAATGAAGACCTAACTAAAGTGCTAATTTAATATGCTACACATATTGTATCTGATTATAATTTCCTCTTTGCCATGTATTAATATGTACCATTTATTTGCCAAGTACTTTGCCTGGATTACTTACCTTTTTTTTTTTCCAAAAATAACCACACTATTCCCTTTTTGCAGGTGAGGAAACTGAGACAAAGGTAATTTAAGTAACTTGTACAAGTTCACAGAGAAACTCAGAAAGTCTGATTCCATAGCTCATATTGAATAAATACACTAAACTTGCTATGAAGTTCAAAGTCAGATTGTCAATCATATCTAAGTATTACACGAAGTCTTTTAGAAGACTTTATTTATGCTTGAACAGGATAGTATGCATGTATCATCTGTGAACAATGACTTGTAGGACCGAGGAAATGGTAGCATATAATTTATGTTCGACAGCCTGATCAAGATGAAATGGATTGAGACTCAGCACTTTTTTTTTTTTTTAAATGCAGTCTTAGGAAGGAGTACACTCAGGCACACTGATAACTATTTAGAAGAGTTGCCAAAGGCCAATTTATACCTATACATTAGTAATTTCAATAAATAAAACTTTCAAATTTAATGTTTTTTATCCCAGATATGAAGGAAAAATATTTAAATATTTTTGAGTGTTTGGCACTGACTTATAAGAAAAATTGGGAAATATGACCACGATCTAGAATTTTACACAAGTGTTAGGTCACATAATGCCTTATCAATGTTCATGTATACCCCTAGTATAAATAAGTATAGCAAACAGTTTTCAAAGTCACATTAAAACGTTTAGGAAATTACACAGATCCTCCAGATAACAAATGTAGAAGTGTGAAAGACAGAAGTTAGAATGATTTATGCAAGAAGAATTGTAGGTTCTGCATATAAAAAAGCTTTTTAACAATATGCCATTCTGTATGCACCAAAGGATACAGAGGAAAGTTAAGAAACTTCACTTTAAATTTATTGTAAAATATGGCCCAATTACCAAAAGCAAATGAGACATATTTTTTTCTGCCAATAAAGCAGTTTTAAATGTTGTTCATTTTACTTTAGATACCATAAGGATAATTCCTGAAAATTTTTTGAAGGGTTTCACAAATCAAATGTATTTATGCTATAGTAAATTATTTCAATGACACCAGAAATACAACTGCTAAAATACAATTCAAACGAGATCTACGTTTAATGTAGAAGAACTGGAAATTCTTTATCTATATCGACATTAATATCTCTTCTGTGGACTATGAAATGACAAGATTAATTTTGTGTGTGTGGCTGTGGAGCCAAAATTCAAAGCCCCATTTATGCCACATCGCTTAAGTCACACCTCATACATTTCTTTAATAAAGAAAAGCACTTTCAAGTTTCTGTATTCATTTGCATCTTTGGAGATGCCAGATGGTATATTTTTACTGCAGTATTTGAGTTTTCATTCTCTTTTATGTTGATAGACCTAAATATGGTGAGTGATTCGTTTAGGCAATTGTGGGAAGGGGTTACATTTACGTAAGAACACTCAGATCATGAGTGAGGAAGAAACTGAATGAAAGGTCAGATAGGTTGAAAATACTAAGTATGTTTTATCAAAATACCTTCTATGTGCCAGGTCCTTTGGCATGAACATAATGAAATCTCTCAACCACCCTGAAATGGGTGTATATATGGATGTGGGGAGGGCACACAAGTGTGAAAGAGAGGCTGATTCAGAGGAGTTTTTATATAGCTGAGTGAGTTTCAAATCCTGAAGTTACTTAGAAGATCTACGCTGTGAATGAGAACAATGGGTGGCATCTATGTCTCTAATAAATGGAGATATCAAAGACAAAATCCCTCATTGTCATGATCACTCATCTTCTAACTTGTGTATAAAAGAAAACTGTTAGCTAGATACCTAAATAATTCTCTTGAGCTCGTATACTTTATTAGATAGAACTTAGTGATTATAAATCTCAGTCTATAAATACAGTTGTGCAAAAATGTCACTTTTATTTTCTGAAAGTTAACCTTAATATCAACTTCAATCCAAACTTCCCTGGGGTAGCTAAGCCCTCAACCTTGGGAGTGCCAGGGCTCCTACTGTCTCAGGGATATCATAGGCTCTGGAGTCCTAACAGTGTCATTTAAGTCATGCTCTCAGACTTTCATATCTCATTCTCCATAAGTCCTCCAATCCAGCCACCTCTGCATCTCCTACATCATGCGTGGCTATGTTCTCTTTGGAATTCAGGGTCCTATTTCTCCTAAAGCACCACTCTGTCATCTCTTTTGAGGCACAG
The DNA here is from genome assembly GCA_020662805.1 of Glaucomys volans. Taxonomy (NCBI): domain Eukaryota; kingdom Metazoa; phylum Chordata; class Mammalia; order Rodentia; family Sciuridae; genus Glaucomys; species Glaucomys volans. The sequence continues at coordinate 596,627 of JAJEJO010000240.1, forward strand.
CCACCTCCTCAGAAGACCCTGTTGAACAATATCGGATCCCTACTCATCTTTTATCATTCTCTTCCAACTTAAAGTCTGAAAAATGTCATTTTAATATTATAGAAATCTTTCATTCTCTCTTCAGGTTTCTCACAGAGTGATTCTTTCCACTCACTCCATTCACTTCAAGACCCTTGGACTTTGGTTCACAAAAGCCAAGAAGAGAAAGGAATGGCAGACTATTTTAGCTTTCTGCTATTATTAGTTAAAACCTTTCTGATTGCAAGTGAGCACGGCTCAACTCATGCAGCCTCATGCAGATAAATGAATGGATCACAACATGGAAAAATAAGGTATAGACCTGTCTTCCAGAAAGCAGGATTCAAGGCTCACATTATGTCATGAAGGTCTGTTTTTTCCTTCATTCAGGTTTTGGTTCTCTTTGTCTCATTCTATTTATACTTTGACTGATTTTCTATTTATCATCTCTGGATAGCAGAATCATCTTAACTTCAATTCCCTTAAGAGAATAAGAGTTCCTTCCCAAAATGACCAGAAAAATAAACTTTATTCCACCTGCGTGATTTTCACTAAACCAAGTTTTCATTCCTGAACACAATGACCCAGGCAATAAGTATACCCTGAGTGCCTTAAATTCAGGGTCCATACTTTATACTTGAGCCAGGGACAGTACTTTACCCTAAGCACATATACTGAGAGCAGAAAGAATTATTTTGTGATGGGAAATGATATTTGCTGAAAGACAAGAGATATTAACCTGAGTAAGAATAAAATAATTGCTTTCTTTTAGAGAGTTTAAGAAATCAGCTGCCAATAAATTCTCCCCTCCCCAGGTTCATGTACTATATTCATCCTACCTAGAAGTGGAGTCCATTTCCCCTGCCTTTTGAATCAGGCTGATCTTGTGAAGTCTTGTGCCCTAAAAAGCATAGTGGAAGTAGTACTCTGCCAGACCCAGAAGTACCTGCTGTGCTCCCTTAAATCCTTGAGTTAAAATGTCCAGAGCATCCTGATGGAGAAAGGACCCAGGTAGAATCAGACACTATGTGGAGAATGAGATGCCTCAGACAACAGAAAACACTAAGGCCCTGAGACCTCCCAGCCCATATAGTTATCAGTGGAATGCAGTGATATTAAAAACCCAAGCCATCCCCATACAGAGAGAAGAACCACTCAGCTGATCAATCATGAGAGGTAGTAAATCATTGTTGAGCTAACAAATTTTGAGGTGGTTGGCTATATGCCAAAAAGTAAATAATTGGGCTGAAATTGTGGCTCGGTGGTAGAGCACTTGCCTAGCATGTGTGAGGCACTGGGTTCCATTCTCAGCACTGCATACAAATAAATAAATAAATAAGGGTTCATCAACAACTAATAAAAATTTTAAAAAAGGGTAATCTATTTCTTTACTCCTTGAAAGAATATTCCACTTAGAAAAGGAAGCACAGATCCTGTCACCTGCTAAAAGGAAAAGCTGAGGGAGAAAAACAACATGTCTAGTGTCCTTAGCAGCCCATCTTCCTGGAATCACAGTGATTTCTGTGTCCTAACTGGTTCACTGGCAAGCATATACAGTTGCTACATGTGATCTAGATTGGAACAAAGGTGAGTGAGCAATTTAGATTCTGACATAAAAAAATCAATTGGGGAGCCAATAGGATCATTCAAAAAAAACAAAAAAACCTTGACAGTTTGGCAAACACTGTAAAACAAACTTGATATTTTGAACTGACCAGAAGAAACTGATAAAATTATATACTGGTTTGTCTTACAGCAAATAAATAAGATCAAAAGATAGCTGTGATACTATAGAGACCTATCATTATTATCATGTTTCTTTTGCTCCATTGATCTCTAAGAATGTATGAAATAAACTTCAATCTACTAATAGATCATTTAATCACAATAATCACAATAAGAGATATCTTATCTGTTGGTTATAATCATGTTACAAATTGCATTGAGTATTAACATTTACCTTATATCATTTTATGTATAAAAAAGACTATGCTATTTCAGGGCCAATAGTATACTTTAAGAATAAGATTGCTTAGAATTTGCAAAATGTGATTTTAAAAATGGAACATTTTAAACAGTTGCACTTAAATATATTTAAGGGTTTTATCAACTTTGAAAAATTTCTTGATGATTGCAATAAAGATCCCATATTCTGTTCCACAAATATATTCAATCTGTGAAAAATTTAATACTTCAAATATCCATCGCTGGAAATAAAACTGGTTCTAGTCAATTAACAGAGTAAAAAGGCAATCCACAGGATGGGGAAAAATACTTGCAAAACATATATCTAATAGGGATTTATACCCAGAATATAGAGAACTCCTAAACTGGACACTGAAATACAAACAACCTGACTCAAAATGGGCAAAGGACTTGAGCAGGCATTTTTTGGAAGAAAATATGTGCCAATAAGCACATGAAAAGATGCTCAATGTCACTATTAGTGTAAGCAAATGGAAACTAAAATGAGGTACATCTCACACTTATCAGAATGGCTATTATTTAAAAAAAAAAAACAGGAACAAGTGCTAGGATGTAAAGCCATTGGAGTCCTTGTGCACTGTTGTAGGAATGTAAAATAATACAACCACTAAGAAAAACACTATGGTGCCACCCACGCCAAAAAATTAAAAATATAATGATTATATGATACAGTAATTCCACTTTGGGGCATATATTCCAAAGAAATGAAAGCAGAGTGTAGAAGAGACACACATGAAGCAGTGTTTATAGCAGCAGTATTAGCAATAGCTAATCCATTAAAGTAGCCCAGGGATACCGATAGAAGAGAGGATAAGCTAAATGTGGTAAACACCCAAAAGGGAATGCCATTTAGACTAAAAAAGGAAGAACATTCTGAAATATGCTATGACATGGATACAATTTGAAGGTATTGTGCTAAGTGAAATATGCCACTCAAAAAAGACAAAAACTGTGTAATTCCACTTATAAGACATACTTATCATAGTCAAAACCATTAGGCAGAAAGCAGAATGGTGGTTTCCAGGGACTGGTGGTGAGGATAATGGTGAGTTACTGTCTAACGGGTATAGTTCAGTTTTACATGATGAAAAGAGTTGTGGAGATAGATGGGTGATGATAGTTCTATAATACTACAAATGTGTTTAATACCAGTGGAATATACACCCCAAAATGGTTAAGAAGATACTTTTTATGCTATTTGTATTTTGCCATAATAAAAAAAAAGAGGAAAAAAGCTAGTTGGAGTTAAGCTGCAAGTAAAGTAGATCAGGAATGGTTAAGGATTGAGAAAAGGGATAGAAATGGAGTGGTGATGATATGGGACAGGGTTAATCATAAAGGTCTTTATAAAGATAAAGATATAAATGAAGGAAAGACAACATACACATGATTGTTATCCTCACAAAATTATGATTTTTCCTCTTTGCCACAAATTTTATTTCTTCATTGGAATGTTATCCAATTTCATTTTGGACAAAAATGAATGCTAATATCTTTGTGATAAATGTATTTCCTCCAACTTTGCCAAGCAAAGAAAGAAGAAACAAACAAAAAGAATACATCTGAATTATGAATTATGAAAAACCATGAAATGTATGTATGATACTATAATTTAAATCATTATCCCATTGGGCAAATATGGATACATTTATGGTGACAACATGGTAGAGATTCAAAAGTATAACAAGTTATCCAAAAAGTATAGATCTGAAAGTCATAATCAAGCATTCATCTGGGCATTGTTTGATGACTTAATAATAAAATGGATATTATATTTGAGTATCAGTAAACCACCAAGAAATGTCACTCCATGGTGAATTTTTTTTCCCATTTTAGCACAAAATAATTTTCTAATTTTCTTTGTACAAAATTATATCTCATCTTAAAGATGAAGATTTATTTCATTCCTTTCAACTGGGTCACTAAAATTTAGCAATTTTTAAAAATTTTTTTGTAGTCATAGATGGACAGCATGCTGTTATTTATTTATTTTTATGTAGTGCTAAGGATCAAACCCAGTGCTTCACACATGTTAGGCAAGTGCTCTGTCACTGAGGTACAGCCCCAGACCCAATTATAACATTTTAAAAACCAGAGGTAAAGTGTATAAATTTAGACGTAATCTTTGTGTATTGCTTGACATTATCTTTACCCTTAATATCCCCATACTATATGTAAATGAAGAGAAAAATCCCTAGAAAACCAGGAGAGTCTAGCAATGCCGCCCTTGTTGTGTCTATTCAAGACATTTTCAAAAGAGTTTTACCCAGTGCTGTTGTTACTTAAGTGACATTTTCTTTAAACTATGATTCATAATATGAAAGTAAATTCTTGGTTGTACCATGCAATACTATCCACGTGGTGCCATATAGTTAAGAAAAAGAGATACATTGAACTGAACAGCCAGGCACTGTGGCTCACACCAGTACTCCCAGCAACTTAGCAGGCTGATGCAGGAGGACTGCAAATTCAAGACCAGCCTCAGCAATTTAGCAAGACCTTGTCAAAAAAAAATGAAAGAAAGGAAGAAAGAAAGAAAGGAGGGAGGGAAGGAAGGACGGAGGGAGAGAGAGAAAGAAGGAGAAAGAAAGAAAGAAGAAACAAAGAAAAGAAAAAGTTGGCAGGGGGAGGTTAGGGATATTGCTTAGTGGTTAAGGATCCTGGGTTCAATCCCTGGTACCAAAAATAAAAATAAATTGAGGCCAGGGATGTAGCTCAGTGGAAGAGCACTTGTCTAAACTGAACATCATTTGTGATTTTAAAAATCTTTTTATGGTTTCTGCTCTTCATTGCTAATATTATAATACTGTTAAAAAAAAACAAAACTGATCCAGACTAGGTGAATTAAGCTTTATGAAGAAATCTAACCCTAAGTCAATGAATGGAAAACATTTAATTGTTTTAAGAACATTCTGTTCCATATAAAAGAGTCACATTCTTAAGACATTAAGCATCATTACTTTAAAATTATTAAAATAATATGGCTAATGCAAACAATTACTTATTGTATAAGAAGGAAATGAACTATAAAATCAGTAGCTTTTTACCAAATGACCTATGCAAATTTTAGAGAACTTTTACATAAAACTAGCAGAGGAAAAGAAATGGGGGTATAAAAATCATTAAGAAAATAATTAAGCTATTAAAGGATAAAAATAATTATAGAATATATCTTTTTCTGATTAAAGTAGAACTATCATGAAATAAGATAATCACCATTTGGCAGCCATTGTAGTAATAATTGATTCCAAAAGAATCTTTAGCAGATGCTAAAACCAGTGAAGGAAAGTCTGATGAGTAACAGAATATTTATACATCTAAGTTTCAAATTAGCCCCTATAATATACTCATTAGTTGTAAAGGGAAAATAATGTCAGTGGCGGACACTCAAATTTTGAGATGATCAAAATTAATATCACTAGTAATCAGACTAACTGACATCATACACTTCCTGATAAAATGGATGGGGAACTAAGTACTTCTGTGATATTCCTGCACAAAGGCATGAACTGAAACTAGTTGCATAGAAGTGCCCTATATGCACAGGTTTAAGATTCTCCAAAATAACAGAGCTATATTCTTTAAAATTACTAAGGTTTTAAAAACAAATAAAGAAACCCCAGAGAATGTTCCAGATTACAGCAGACCAAAAAGATACACAACTGAAAGCAATGTATAATTCAGGAATTTTGTCTGCTATAATGAATGTCATTGGGAAGACTGGCAAAATTTGAATGTCTTGAAGGTCTGCAAATTAGGCAAAAACATTAATTTTAATTTCCTGATTTGGATAATTGTAATTTGGTCAAATAAGGTAACATCTTTGCAATTAGGAACTACTCATGGAAATATTTAAAAGAACACCAGGTCTGCTATTTGATTCAAAGCAGAGAAAAATAATGTAAAGAGAAAATTGTACGTGTATATGTGTATGCATGTGAGAGAAAGCAGGGAGAGTGAGAAAGAAATATATGAAAGTGAAAGAGCAATCAAACAAAGCAAATGTGGAAAATGTTAACATGGAGAAATCTGGATGGAAGGTATGTGGAAGTTCTGTAAATATTCTTGAAGTTTTCTCATCGGTCTAAAACTACCAAAGTAAAAACTTGAAGAAAAAAAAATACTTAAGTACAATATTTGTATCTATTTCAAGCACTATCATTTGTTAAGATCCTATCAGGCACATTTTTAGTGAAAAATCCAAAACTACATAGGTAAGTCCTGTTTAATCAAAGGATATTAACAAGGAAAATAATTACTCCTCCAATATTAAAAGCATGTGACATGGATTACTGTAAGGTTTATTTGTATACTTTCATGTTTTCACCAGGTAGGTTTTGAAATGGGTAATAACAAGTAGCTAGAATATAAAACAATGGTATTATTAATCTATATGAGGTAAACATATTTCAAATAGCAAAATATATATGCCCAATAATATTCTAGGCTATTAAAATGTTTTAATATGTATTTGGTGTATTCAGATAAATGAAAGAAGAATCCTTTACTGCTCTAAAAATATTGTTTGACTTGATTTACTAAACAAATATAGAAATAACAAGAATGAACACAACTACAATCTTTAATAAAGAAAAATGCATACAGAGCCCTGATACTAACATAAACAAAAGGAAGAGTTTTCATCACTGCGCTTAAAGAACTTTCCAACTGATTGAGGTAACAGGTATTTATGAGACAGAACAATAAATATGCAAATTAATGTTGTGGCTCAGAAAAAGATACCCCAAAAAGATACTTGGCATACTGAGTACTTTGAACTGAAGAACATTGGAAGCGTTTTAGAAATGAAGTCTTTCTTGAACCTTCTCCTGCCCTTCTTTTTCCTCCTCCACTTTCTCCTCCAAGGCAGGCCACAGACACTAAAAATTCCTCTTCCCCAAGACAAGTCATAGAAACTAGAACCACTTTCCCCAAGCCAGTTATAATACTAGAAATATTGCTCTAAACGTCCCCTTATTGCTCTAAACGTTCTTTGTCACATCCGCCCATAAAGAAATTCTCTGACCTACCTGGTCTGATAGAAGTAGATCTAAGTTGGGAGAAAGAATGTTACATAGAGAGGTGAAGAAGAATCACAACAAATAGGCCTTCTTGGGTTTCCCCTTTCAGTCCATTATCATGAGCTCATACTCTTTTTGTCCAACTATGTTTCTAGACAGATGTCCATTCTTCAGTGACTCTAAGCATAAAAATTGACCCTGAGTCTTTGGATCTTCATCTCTGAAGTCATTGAATACTTTGATAAAGTAAATGTTTGTTTTTCTCCTGTTAATTTGTCTTTGGTAAAGGAACATTGCCCTTGACTCTTACGGGGAGGAAAGGTATCACATCTGCTTGCCCCATATCTGTATTATAAACTATTAATGAATACTATGAAAATACATACTGTCTCATTTGGATCCCTGTATTGGAATACGAGATCTATTTAAACTGATAGTCAAGGAGATCAATAATTGGTTCATCAAAATAAGTTTAACAATTATTGCTTAAAATAACTCCAAACGGTTTTAATACCAGCTTTCTAGTCAACCATGATGATTATTTCTTGTTTTCTGAAATAATGCAGGAGGTTTTGTTCATTGGGCTTTTCTTACTTTGTCATGTCCAACTTGTTATTTCAGGCCTCCTCATTTCTAAGTGATTCAAATGAGCTGAAGGTTTACAGTTAAAATAATGGTTAAAGCGCTGATGAGGCTGAATTAGCATTCTCCAAAGTCAATCTGTAGTCTTTTGATTCAAAATAAAATTGTGTTAGCCTTATTGCTTATAACTTCAGGTGACACAGAACCATTTATAACATCTTAGCTATAAGTAAGGTCTCATTTACTGTAGTTAGCACAGCACAAAAATAATAAAATATTGATCAACTGCAATGCAGTTTTCTTTGTATGAGACTAAATAATTATCAGAATTGATGGCAAGGTCTATAAAGAATATTTCAATGAAGGGACTTTAAACCAAATAGTTTAAAAAAAAAGTACTTGTGGATTATAAAGTAGGAAAAAAATAGTTAACTTTATTATGGTGATTTGATTTTGAATAACTGAAAGAGCATACACATGGATTCATTTAAAAGAAATTCAATAGGAGGTATAAAATGATAACATCATATATTTCAAAGCATACCTGCTATTATCTTCAACTAATAAATGAAGGAAGAATCTAAATCTTGTGCCCTAGAGTTGTGGTATGATCATCCTTTGCCATGCTGGTCTTTGGTCATCTGGCCAATTGTGTGCCATTGGATATATTTGGTGGGAAATAGAAATATAGGAAATGAATGGGAATAACTAAGTTAGCATTTGGAATGTTGAAAGTGAAGATTTCATGTGGAAGTGGAGTGAGGCACATATAGAATGGATTTGTATTTAATCAAATTTCTGATGCCATGAATTATAATAGCCATGCTTGAAATTTTAATGTGCCTGGACTATTTGTATGCAACAACAACAACTTAAAAAAAAACAGCACAGCTAACACTAAGTGCTTACAATGTGACAAATGTGTCTTTATAATAGATCATCTCATTTATGAAGAATTATTATGAAGTAATACGTAATCTGGTCACATTTACATAGCTGGTTAGTCCCTAAGCAACTGCACTCACACAGAAATGCTTCTGTGATTTGTCCAAATCAATATGGAGCCGGGACTAATTGTCTTGCCATTCTCTTTCCTTCCTCTTTTCCTATTTATTGATTTAGTTCATCCAGTCAACTTGAAACAATGTAGCTTTTGTAGCCCTGATCACCTGATCTCTGTCATTACCACTCTAGCTACTTCATGAAATTGGGTAAATAGGTCATTTGCTTATGAAAGGCCAGTCCGCAAGCAATGTGATTTCTTTTCACTAAAACTTTCTTTGCAAGGACTCAAGCATTGTATGTAAGAATTGATATAATGCTAATTAAAAGCTAAAATTCATTCATTCATTCTTTCTATATATATATATATATATATATATATATTCTGGTACCTGAGTAGATGTGCTGTCCTAAATCCTATGAATAAAAGTAGATAATGCAAAGTCTCTGACTTTATATTCTAGTGGGTATAGTGAGGAATTGACAGATACCAAGTAAGATAGATAGAAAGATAGATAGACAGAAAGATAGACAAATGGATAACAGGTGTTCCTAATGCTCTAAAGAGGACTAAAGAAGTGTGAAAATGAAAGCAAGCATCAGGGAAATATTTTCTATTAAATGCAGTGTGATCAGGAAGGAGTCATGGACAAGATAACATTTGAACAAAGATCTGCAGGAAGCAAAAGAGAAATGCACTTGTAAATCTAGGAGAAAAGGAGAAAAGACAAAAGATGAGAAGACCAGTGCTTACAATTTTACATTACCAATCTTGTTAAGGACTTCACATTAAATAAGACCCTCCCTACTAATAACTGCAAACATTGGGTACCAATAATACCAATGGTAATCTTTTTCCTATTATTATTATTATAATAGTGTAGGCCCACAGCATGATAATATACATCAGCAGAATAACTGCAGAGCTTATCCATAAGTTTAATATCAAAGGAGAAACTTTATATGAAAAATATTTCATTCCTAACAGAAAAATTTAAAAAACAAAAAACTTTAAGAATGATCAGATCTAACTCATTTATAGTATCTGCTTTTGAATAATTGTAGTTGAAAGCACATCCCCACCAGAGGTCAGCCTCACCACAGGAATAGATTGTTAGTCTTCAAAGCAAAGATTCTTTAAAAAATACAGTATTAGTGCAATAACAATTTAAATCTCTTATTTTTCTTTCTTATTTATCAATGCTTAATTGAAAAGCTAAGACATTGCAAGCATTGTGTGGTCTTGTTATAGCAGCTAAATCTTCACAATGTATTCTATTTGTAGGGTGACTATCCACTCTAGAGAACTCCAAGGTCATGGGCATGGCAATATTAAAATCATGAAAGTCCTGGAAAAACCAGGGGGAGTTGTTCACATTATTGCCATGACTCTTAAACTTTTGAGTTTGGCAAAGATTTTTTTTTTTTTAATTCATTTAGACATCTGGGCAACAGAGTAGTGGTTCAGAAGGTAAAAACTGTTAAAGCATCTTGATAATTTGGATGTAAGTAGACCTGGCATCAGAAGCAGTAGTTTAGGATTTTGTATTTAATATCTCCCCAAAAAGGGCATGTGATATTACCTTAAGACTGCAAACAGAGTAATTGAACGGAATCACATAGTACAATGACCTTGTTTTATCACACCCTAAAAAAATTTATTTTACTTGGCAATAAAAATTATTTAACCTTTACTAAATTGATTTCTTATAAAGATTAGTATTTTGGGTTTTTTTTAGAAATGAAAATCGGTAATATAAAGATAATATTGCTATTTAAATTATTACATAGTGATTATTTATTGATTGCCTATTTACTATGTAGTAGCTCTGTTAGTTATTTTTTAGTCATTTCTCATTTAATCCTTAAAATAACTCTGTAAAGTAGGTATAGTACCATTTTGATAATTTACAAATTAGAATATTGTAGTTCAAAGGAGGTAAGTAAATTTCTTACACCACACTCAAAGTAGCAACTTGGAACTTAGCGTAGGCCTGTGACTAAAGAATCCATTTTTTTTTCCCTACCATGTTACCTCCAGACTACTTGTAACAAGTATCACTGTCTCTCCAGGCACTTTTGGAGAAGTTAAAGAAGCTGTATTTATTACTTACAAAGTAAATCTCTAAAATATTTTTCCATGAGAAATAATTAGCCAGATACAGATTCTATATCCCTGGGCAAAAGTCTAAATCCAAACTCTCAAATGTGCTTATTTGTCTCCATTGACTAAGCCCAAGTGCTGTCATCTTTGAATTTCAGCCTTGAGGTATAAATGATCTTATCATTAGGTTTATAAAGAATAGTTGGATCTAAGACTATGCTGAGTTAAATCTAAACCAAGGATGGATCATTATATACATTATTGCCCAGTTAGGACTGATCGATTGGTTAAAGCTCCTCATTATCACCAAGAAGTGAGTCTAAAAGGAGAAGGAATTGCCAGTGGACTCCTGCCTGGATTCTGTCCTTCATTGTTGCCCACTCCACCCATGATATCTTACAATTTATTTTTTTAGATCATAATACTCCTTGTACCCCACATTTTATTTTTCAGTTATACTCTCTGTATTTGACTTTAACCTACAGTCTAACCACTAAATTAAGGCTCCATTCCACTCTGTATTAGGATTCTTTAGAGGAACAGAACCACCAGGGTGGTGTGTGTGTGTGTGTGTGTGTGTGTGTGTGTGATTATAAAAGTGGATTTACAAGATTGGCTTACACTATCAGAAGTTGGATAGTCCCATGATGGCTGTCTACACAGTGTAGAGTTGGAGGAACCAGTAGCTGCTCAGTTTGAGAATCTGGAGCCTCAGAACAGGAGGGACTGGTGAAGCAGCCCCAGTTGGAGACGGAAGGCCCAGAAACTCCTTGGAGAATTGCTCCAGGGAAGAGTGAAGGACTCGGAGTTCCATGTCCAGGAGGGATGGCAGCAGCAATAGATGTGCCCGCCCAAGGATCTCACTTGGTGGTGGTGTAGACCTCTAATCCCAGAGATTTGGAAGGCTGAGGCAGGAGGACACAAGTTCCAGACTAGCTCAACAACTTAGCAAGACCCTGTCTCAAAATAAAAAATAAAAGGACTTGAGATGCAGTTTGGTGGTAAAGCGCCCCTGGGTTCAATCCCTAGTATTGACTCCATTTCCCTCATTATTTCCCCTTCTATTTTTCCCCTGCCCCTCCCCCTTTCCTTAAAATGGCACCCAGCAGGCTTCTCTTCCTGAAAGTCCGCTTCCGGCCGGCCGGCATGCTTAGCCACCCAATCAGGTAGCAACAGCTTCACCATGGGCCCTATCTGACCTATAGGCAAATGCCTTGCTGGCAATATGCAGATAGCATAGTTAGTTCCCTTCCAAGACTGTATATAAGGCAACAAACTTTTCTAATAAACGGAACCTCTCCTGGCAGCAAGTCTCCGTTCGTTCTTTCATTGGTGGCTTGTACAGGGACAGGGTCTCCTTCTGCATTGAAGGCCCCTGCTCCCTCCCACCATCTGGAGACCTCCTGCCCACATCCGCCCTTTCAGACGCTGGCTCCCACACCCACCACCCGGCCATCACCTAGGTAAGTCCCTATGCAAGTGTCAACCCCATTCGAGATATAGCGGGACTCTAGACCGTGATGGTCCAGCAAAGTCAAAGTCCTGACGCTCCTCTGGGGCGGGGGACCGCACCCCACCACGATCTTTATGATCTGGTGGACCTCCGACAACTTGCCATTCTCATCTGCTTTGGGGTGTGAGGAGTCTATAATAGGTGAAGACTTTCATTTTCTCTCCATTCTTTCCTTTCACTCCACCCTTTCCCTTCTCCTCCGAACCAGGAAATCCTAGTACTAGGCTCCCTGTGGCCCCTGCATTTCGCCTCCAGCTCTCAGCCAAAAGGATCTGGCATACGGGTGACGACCCCTACCCACCTTCTTTTCCTGACTCCCCAGAAGTTATGCAGTTGCGGGGATCTTTGGAGGACGCTCCTTAGATTTCCCCCGACCGTTTCGGCCCGGGATGTTTCCCCTCCTGTTCTGTCATTCTCCTCACCCTCCCTTTTCCCTCCTCTCAATATGGGAGCGTCTTCTTCTCTTCCGGACACCTCACCCCTCAATTTCCTCCTCCAGAACCTCACTTCACTCTCCCTCACACCGGACATTAAGCCCAAACTTTTGATCAAATTTTCCACTCAAGATCAGCCTACCTATCCCTTAGATAATGGAAGCCATTGGCCCCCAGAGGGCTCCTTGGACCCAAATTTAATTCAGGACCTTTTCAATTATTGCCAGTGACTGAAAAAGTGGAAGGAGATTCCCTATGTCGGAGGTTTTAGCCTGCTTAGACAACACCCCAGACTCTGCTCCTCCTGCTCCCCTGCTCAGGTTCTCCTTGCCTGCAAACCACCCTCTTCTGCCTCCCCTCTCCCCACTCCCTATCCCTCTGACTCTTCCACCTCTTTTGATCCAGCCCACGAACCCCTGCCCTACAGACTCCCCCCTTCGGCTCCTGCTTCCCCTTCTCTCCCTTCCGCCCTGCAGCCACAGCCCCACCCCTCAGGGACTTTCCCTCCTTCTGACTCTTTTAGTCCCCCTGTTACTCGATCTAGGGAACCTCCTCCTCCTACCCCCCTTACGGTGGCCCCTCTCCGAGAAGTGGCCGAAGCTGAAGGTGTGGTTAGGGTTCATGTGCCCTTTTCCTTGGCCGATTTAACCCAATTAGAAAAAAGACTAGGCTCCTTCACCACCAATCCTACTACCTACATTAAGGAATTCCAAGGGTGCTCCAAGCATATAGCCTAACACACCATGATATCTTCATGCTCCTAGCCAATACCCTTCTCCCCAGGGTCTGGGACACTGCCCAAACCCATGCCAATGATACCCACCATATAGACCCCAACCATCCACCTGGCCCACATGCAGTCCCTGAACAAAACCCAAATTGGAATTACAATACAGCTCAAGGAATCCAGGCCCGAGACCGCTTTGCCTCTTGTCTGGTAGTCGGCCTTAAAAAGGCTACCGGCAAAATTGTCAATTTCCAAAAGATTCAGGAAATAATTCAGAAGAAGGAAGAGACTCCATCCAAGTTTTTGAATAGACTGACCCAAGCCCTCCTGCAGTATACCAATTTAGATCCCACCTCAGATGATGGCCGACATGTCCTTATGACGTATTTTTTGACCCAATCCTACCCTGACATTAAAGCCAAATTAAAAAAGCTGGAGCAAGGCCCCGCCACCCCGCAAACTGAGGTTTTATCAGTGGCTTTCAAAGTCTTCCATAACCGGGAGGAGGAAAAGGAACTCCGGAAACAGAGGGCCGATCAAGCCAACTTTCTTTTTTTTTTTTTTTTTTTTTTTTATGCTAAGGCCTTCTCTTTGGTTGGCAATAAAATACAGATGTCAGTTATATTTGAATTTCAGATAAACAGAAAATAATATCTTAGCAGAAGTATATCCCATGCTATATTAGGAACATATTTTATTTTTTAAAAGTTGTTCAACAGAAATTAAGTTTTAAGTTGGTGTTCTGTACTTTGTTAACACTGCAACTGATTTTACATATAGAAAATCACCTCAATTAGAGTTTTAGGTAATTTAAGCATTAAAAATCTCATCTACATGAAAGAAGTGTATTTTTCATATTTTTCAATCTGTATTATTTAAGGACTTGTTTCTATTTCTAAAAGTTTTGACTATTGCCCCAATTCTATAGATAAATGGCACACATCCCCCTTACCAATTCCACCTTGCCTGGATCTTTTAGTTTAAGAATGTTTTTACTTCAAAAGTCAGTATAAGACAGAAATAAATCCTTCTCATGGGCACAACTGTGAAGCAAACCCTAAGTTCACTGATTTGGAAGGCTCAGTTTCCATCAGCTATCAAGTCTTTGCTTTCAATTTCTTTCTTCCTTCACTTCCTGTGTATGGTATTTTAGGTCCTCTGCTCATAAATTATACAAATGAGAAATTTTAATAACAAAAACAATCATTAGTGCTTACTAATAGTGTCCCCTAAATATCTACAAGTGAGCTCGAAGACCTCTGAGAGCTTTTCAGACCTGTCCCTAAAACTTCCCTAACTTGCCCGGAGTACCACGAGGAGCTCGAATTGGAATCCTTAAGTGTAGTCCTTGTCATCACAGTGATACACTATTTAAAACATAGTGTTTTGTATTCAAATATAACCCATAACAATGATATTTATTATAAAGATTAATAGTTTGGGAGCATTAACTTGAACTATGAAAGTAGGAAGACAGGGGTAGGATATAGGGAAAGAGACATGTCTGGATTTAAAATGAGAAGAGACTCAGGGAAGTGATGGAATGTTCAAATAACTCTTTTTAGTAATTTGAAAAGTTTCAAAAACATATTGTGTGACCTTATGGCTATGTCATCATTTGGAAGCTACAGGAGCAGGATAACAAAGTCCCATACAAATGCTATGAAAACTGATTAGAAAATGTTAGTAATGTACACTGAGCTCCTTAGAGAAGGCTCTCAAAATGCAGCATATTAAAAACAAGTGCACTGAGGCTCCCTTAGTCTCTTACATGGTTGATAGGAATTTAGAGTACCTCAAATTTACAAAGGAAAGGGTGTATGTAGTGAAGCACTAAGAAAAGAAAAATGGAATACAACACAGAGAGTAGTCTACATTTGCAGTTAGCCCCAGCAATCTGACAGAGAAAACCCAGAAAAGAAAAATGGAAAACCGGCTCTTGTGAACTAATTCAGCCAACTTTCAAATGTTGGCTCAGATCATGAAACCCTCCCCTGGGTGTTCTCCTATTTCATCTAATCCCAAGCCTCCACCTGGGGCCTGCTTCAAATGTGGCAAGGAAGGACATTGGTCAAAGTCCTGCCCCTCTCCTAGGCAACACACCACGCCATGCCCAAAATGCCAAAAGAGGGGACACTGGGGCTCTGATTGCCCACTCACCCGAAGGGGTGGATGGTCAAACAACCCTCAGTCACCCAAAACGTGGCAACCATCTGTGGTGGGACTGGCCGAAGAGGATTGACGGGGCCCTGGGTCCTTCCCGACCATGTCTATAACTAAACAAGATCTCAGGGTAACCATAACTGTAGATGGTCACCCCATTTCTTTCCTCCTAGACACTAGAGCCACTTTTTCAGTCTTGAGGAAGTTTCGGGGCCCCACCAAGCCCAGCACCTCTCCTATAGTCGGGGTAGGAGGGAAACAAATCTTTCCCCAAAGGACCACCCCCCTTAACTTGCTGTATCCAAGGTGCCCACCTCCCTTTCTCTCACCCACAACCTCCTTCCTTCTGGCTCTTATTTCGGAGGATCACAATTCTAGGAGTCACAATCCTGTACCGGAGACCCCCTTTCCCATTTTGACACACCCTGTTAACGACGCAGTATGGGACACCACCAGTCCTTCAGCTGCTCATTGTCTACCAATATCCATAAGGCTGAAGGACCCCTCTAAATTCGTACATCAGGCCCAATACCCCCTGAGCATCACCGCCCTCCTTGGGCTTCATCCCATTATTGAGGACCTTTACCAAAAGGGATATATCCGCCATACGCACTCACCCTTCAATACCCGCATCCTAGCAGTCAAGAAGGCAAATGGAACATATCGCCTGGTTCAAGATCTCCGTCTGATCAATACTGCTGTTGTTCCCATTCATCCCCTAGTCCCCAACCCCTATACTTTGTTATCTCAGGTCCCGGCTTCCTCTACGCACTTTTTGGTCTTAGATTCTCTTACAATATGTGGATGACCTCTTGCTCTGCAGCCCCTCCTGGGAACAATCCCAAACAGATACCACCTCACTCCTCAATTTTCTGGCCGACAGGGGGTATTGCGTATCCCCTTCCAAAGCTCAAATCTCCCTCACAACCGTGACATATTTGGGCTTTCAATTATCTCCACAGAGGAAGGCAATAACTTTAGACAGGAAACAACTCCTATTTTCCCTTCCTGTCCCAAACACCAAGGCAGAAATCTTGTCCTTCCTGGGGCTGGCTGGATATTTTAGAGCCTGGATTCCAAACTTTTCTTTGCTGGCTCGCCCCCTCTATGACTTGGCGATGGGGGAAACCCGAAGAGCCTCTGTCCTCCTCACCCCGTCGCCCCTTCCTCAGGCTCCAACAAACCCTAGTTGAGGCTCCAGCACTTCACCTCCCTGACCTCACCAGACCCTTTTCCCTCTATGTCCATGAAAATGGTGGACAAGTTTTAGGGGTCTTAGGACAAACCTATGGTCCCTCCTTCGCCCCTGTGGCATACTTATCCAAACAGCTAGATCCCACCATACGGGGATGGGCCCCCTGTTTGAGAGCCCTATCGGCTGGACACTTATTGCAGAAGGAAGCCTATAAGCTAACGTTTGGGGCACCACTCACCATCCTTTCACCCCATCACCTTAAGGACCTACTCACCTATAAAGCCCTTCAATCCCTGCCACCATCTAGGATCTTAGCTCTTCTATCATCTTTCCTAGAGAATCCTACTATCTCCTTTCTCCCTTGTCCCCCTTTAAACCCCGCCACTCTACTCCCAATACTGTATCCTCCCAACAAACCACTTCACAACTGCCTGGAAGCCCTCCAGAACTTCACACCCTGTCACTCTTCCATTTCTGAAGGCCCCCTTCCACATGCCGACCTCACCTGGTTTACGGACGGATCCTCTTCCCAGGAGGACCGAACACACTATGCAGGGTATGCAGTGGTCTCCCTCGAATCAATCATAGAAGCCCAACCATTACCAGAAGGAACCACCAACCAGCAGGCTGAACTCATAGCCACTACCTGGGCTTGTACCCTCACTGAAGGGAAAATTCTTAACCTATACACAGACTCTAAATATGTTTTCCATATCCTCCTGTCCCATGCGGCCATATGGAAAGAACGAGGGTTACTCAATACAAAAGGAAATAGTGTAACGAGCTCAGCATTAATTACCAAACTGCTCGAAGCTTCTCAGTTGCCTCAACGATTGGGGATCATCCACTGTAAAGCCCATCAGAAAGATAATTCCCCAATAACCCAGGGTAACCGCAAGGCAGATCTTGCCACATGAGCAGCAGCTGTTGCAAAGGGCCCCTTGAACCCTGGGCCCACCTGTGACTCTCTTCTTCCTGTCCTGACACCCGAATTGGAGACCTCCCAAGACACCTCACAAGCAGGCCCTCACTCCCCTCCTCCCGATGATAAATGCCCCCTTTTCTACCTTCTTCATGACTTGTTCCACTCGAGGCCCCACTCTCCCATTTCTTGCAAACCTTCTTTCCACTAACCCCTTCAGACAAAGCCCTATTACAAAACCTTTCCCTTACTTGCACCATTTGTCAGCGCACCAATCCCAACACCCCCCTCAGACCCAGACCCTATCCCTCTCAACAGGCTAGGGGAATTACCCCTGCAGCTGATTGGCAAATTGACTTCACTAACATGCCTCCTGTTCGGTGTTTTAAGTACCTCCTGGTCTTTGTTGACACTTTCTCGGGTTGGATAGAGGCGTTCCCAACATCTAACAAAAAGGCGTCCACTGTGGCCTCTACCCTCCTTTCCCAGATAATCCCGAGGTTTGGGATGCCCACATCCATCCAGTCAGATAATGGCCCAGAATTCACCGCTCAGATAATACAGAGATTATCCCAATTGCTCTCCCTCCCCTGGCACCTACATTGTCCCTATTGACCACAGGCATCAGGAAAGGTGGAAAGAGCCAATAGAACTTTAAAGGACATTTTAACTAAACTATCTCTGGAATTACACCTTGATTGGACCTGTCTCCTGCCCCTTGCTCTGCTTAGGGTCAGGGCTCTCCCAAAGAAACCTACCAACCTTTCCCCTTTCGAAATCATGTTCGGTCGGCCCCTCCTGCCTCCTGGTATCACGGCTACCCAGGGACCTATACCACCTACTATGGCTTTACCTCGGCTCTCTCACCAACGCCCTGAACTATGGAAATATCAGGACTGGTTACTTCCAGACCCATCTGTATTAGAGAACAATTTATCATTGCACCCGGGCAAATTGGTCTTCTATAATCCTCCTGAATCTAAGGCCTCTCTGACTCCAAAATGGGAGGGACCATATCCTGTAATTTTGTGTACCCCAACTGCTGCAAAGCTCTCAATGTCTGATAACCGCCTTACCCCTTGGGTTCATATTTCCAGGTTGAAACCAGCAGAACCTGCTGACACCCAATACCACCTCTGCCTCCACCCCAGAGGCCTCTGCCCCTTCATATACCTGCATCCCTTTGCCCTCTGACCCCTGCGCCTCCGCATCTCGCATACACCATCGCTCTCTCCTATTGCTGAAATGACTCCTCCACGCCATAAACCCTTTCCACTTTTCAAACCCCTTCCACCTCATTCTATCCCTCCTTCCCTTGTGCCTTGTAGCTTATAACCCTAACCCTCCTCCGGCTACCATGTCCAAATTCACTGTTCAGGAAAAGTACACCACAGTCTATGGCCTCACTAGTGTCCAGACAGTGGACGAGCAATTTTGTTTCATTAAAAACTGTTCCTTTATTCGTCTGAAGCTGTCCTGTGAGGACTGCAAGGTTCTCAATACTGCCACAATGGCCTACCCATACCTCTGCCTTGCGAAAGACCAGCAGGATAATTATTGCCACCGATGGGAAGACATTTATGGGGGATGTCCCCACTGGTCTTGCAAGTGGCACGACGCAGAGAGAGGCCGTTACTCCTCCCCTTACTTTAAAAGGCTCCTCCGGCCTGATGTATCCTCACACCAGTGGATTTCCATGCGCCAAGCCTATTTTTATGCTTTTGAGATCACAAACCCCAAGGATAAATTTTGGGATGATCTCATTAATATCGCTGTCTATGCACAGGATTATGCTAGGAAACCCACAGGATGGATATCCCTTGTCCATACCATTACAACACTCCCCAAGGCCAAAACTAAGGTCATTGAGTATGTCCAGGAGTCAGAAACGCAACTTAACAAACTCATTGATGAGCTCGTCCCCTCCTTGCAGCAGTGCCGCTCATGGCCGACAACTCCACCCCCTCCACTTACAACTTTTCCTCCTCTGGTCAATCTGTATTCATTCCTCACCTCCCTCTCCAAGAGACTTTCCTCTCAAATGACACCTCCTTTCCTTTCATCTGCCTGTCCCCGCTCAGCACCTCTTCCCCCTCCCTCTGCGCCACTACTTACCCCATACCAACAACACCCAAATTTGTTCAACCAGGGCACTTCCTCTGGTGCAATGGCTCTCTGTTCTCCTGCACTGCCAATGTCACTGGTATTTGCTTCCTAGTCACAGTGATCCCTCAGCTCTCCTTGTACTCCTCCTCTGAACTTCAACAGCTCTTTCCTCACCCTCGCGTCCGTTGGGCTATCTTCCTGCCGGTTCTCATTGGTCTCACCCTCACAACTTTGGTAGCGGGAATGGGCCTCTCAGGGGGAGCACTGGGTCCCTCCCTTTGGGCATCCCAAGACCTTCAGGAGAAACTGCAGTCGGCTCTGGATACCACAGCGGAGTCCTTAAACTCACTCCAACAGCAAGTAACCTCCGTTGCTCAGGTAACCCTACAAAACAGATGGGCTATAGACCTCCTCACCACAGAAAAGGGAGGAACTTGCCTCTTCCTGAAGGAAGAATGTTTCTACTATGTTAATGAATCTGGCCTTATTGAGCAGAATGTAGTTAAACTACAGGATCTCTCTGCCCAACTAATGAAATCACCCGCTACTAGTCCTTTATCAGACTTCTCATCCCCTTTCCTCACCTATGTCCTCCCATTTCTAGGGCCCCTTCTCGGACTTCTCCTCTTCTGCTCCTTCCTGCCCTGTACCATAAGGCTCCTTCAAGGCTAGCTCCAAAAAATCACTAATCAAACTTTCAACCAGCATCTCTTACAGGAATATCACCCCCTCCCTTCCAAAGATGTCTTCAGCTCCAGCTTCAACTTCCTCCATCTATGATCAGTGGAAGTACTTCCTGACGGAGCTCCATGCAGATGCCTGGCTCATACCTCCTGTACGCTCCCACCTGGACTGGTCCGAGGCAATACAGGTGCTACTCCTGCAAGGGATGTTCCCTGATCTGACACCAGACACCCTCACATGCTTTGCAGCCCCTTTCTGGGGAATATGCAGTCAACTCTTCCTCCCTACCCCCCACGTCACCCCCACTCAGCAGGAAGCAACCAGAGAGACTGACGACCCCCCTCATAAAAAAACAAAATGGGAGCAATATTGACTCCATTTACCTCATTATTTCCCCTTCTATTTTTCCCCTGCCCCTCCCCCTTTCCTTAAAATGGTGCCCAGCAGGCTTCTCTTCCTAAAAGTCTGCTTCCCACTGGCACAGAATCTGCTTCCCACCGGCACGTTTAGCCACCCAATCAGGTAGCAACCTGATTCCTTCACCCAGGGCCCTATCTGACCTATAGGCAAATGCCTCACTGGCAATATGCAGGTAGCATAGTTAGTTCCCTTCCAAGACTGTATATAAGGCAACAAACTTTTCTAATAAACAGAACCTCTCCTGGCAGCAAGTCTCTGAAGTTTCTGTTCGTTCTTTCACCTAGCACCAAAAAAAAAAAAAAAAAAAAAAAAAAGTTACCTTACATCTACTTCTGCTTCCTTCTTCCTCTGCTTTTCTTTCATCCAGGCCCCAGCCTATTGGATGGTGCTGCCCACATTTAGAGCCCCCCTCAGTTTGCTGTCCCATATGTCAATCATATCTGGAACAACCCCTATAGACACACCCAGAAGTCTCCTAATCCTAGGTGTTTCTCAATCTAGTTCTAATAACTATTACCCACTGGTTCTTGTAGTTGACAATTTACCTTCATCTTGTCCAATTATATTGTGGCTAGGAGAGTCACCACCTGCTACATAGAATATGGGCATAGATTCTCCTTGAGATAGAAGTGTAGAGATATGATGTTTTATCTCTTATAACCATATAATTAACCTTTGTAGCTACATTGAGAAACTTCATACTCTCAGAGAAGAGGTAAAGGAGTTTTACTTTGTACCCTCCCCCTCAGGTCTTCCTTTAAAATTTTTTCTTTTTATTGTTGTGGTATAATTATAATTATATAATAGGGGAATTTGTTGTTACATATTTGTACATGTGCACAAACAGGTCTTCCATTTTTAAATCACCTGGCAGTTGGGAAGTATAGATCTGTCACCTGTATCTGTTTTCTTTTTCCCTCACAGTGCACTCTGCTTTCCTTCCTCTTCTTCCTGTTGTTCTCCCAGTAAGCCTGGCCCCAGGGTGGGGTATAGTTTCTGCCCACCCCTCACCCTCTGTAAAAACCAGCATTTGGTATTAATGGATTTACTGCTAATTGATCTGTTCATGGAACCTAGTATTTAAAACCTTTAACTTGGAGTTGGCAGAAATTTGATGAATCATTCTAGGGATTAAGTAGAAGGGTTGGGTTCACAGTAGACCAAGGATATGTAACTGACCCAGGAACCTCTCAGGTTCCTGAGATCATTTTCATAACAACAAATTTTCCACACACAAAAAAATAATTTTCTTCTCATTTTTTTCATAATGTGTTCCAGGGTCTCATGATGTATGACATCACAAAAGATTAAATGCACAGCAAGATATTAGAATCTAACAGTCAGGTTCTATTAAAATGCTCATTAGGGAGATTTCAAAAATGCTAAATATGTTTGCTCTTCTCTCTTTATTTTGGCAAAGATATCTATTTTAATCAAAAATATGTTATCTATTTTTGTGTGTAATGAGTATATTAGTGTTTTTAAATAAATGGATAAATGATAATTTTTAACTCTTAGTTTTAATTTCTAACAGCATAAATTTCAATAAACACCGCCTACAAAAATACAGGTTCTTTGATTCCTCAATAAATTTAAGCATATAAAAGGTTATAGACTAAAACCATGAGAACTGCGACTGTGGACCATTAGGGCAAAGACGACCTAAAATGAAAGAATTATAAAAAACAAACAAACAAAAAGACAGAATTAAGAACTAAGTTTCTAGTCAAATACAGTATTGAGACAAGAAAACCAGCCAGAAATAAAATAACATTCGAGCAACCAAGAACAGATTGAGCTGGTAGAAAAATCAAACTGCAATTGGCCTGAAAATGGAACAATCTAGATTCAGAACCTTGTTATGGTTTATTAGAGTTCCCCAGACAAACAGAACCCATAGGAGATATATAGATAGATAGGAAGGCAGACAGGCAGACAGACCAAAAGCACTTGACTCACAGAGAACCGGCTCAGAGTTATAGGGCCTAAGTCCCATGATAGCCTGTCTGCAAGCTTGGGAACTGGGGAGTCCAGTAACAGGGTTCAGTCCAAGTCTCAGGATATCTGAACCAGGGAAGCTAATAGTATAAACCCCAGTGTGAGTCCAAAGGCCTGAGAAACCAGACTGGGGGTGGGGGCAGTGGTATATATTAAGAAGTCCGAAGGCTATAAAAGCTGGAGTTGTGATGTCCAAGGGCAGGAGAAGGGGGTTCCAGCTCCAGGAGGGAGAGGAAACTTGCTTTCATCTTCCTTATTTTACTACCCAAGCCCCCAGCTGACTGGATGGTGCTTACCAACTTTGAGAACAGATCTTCCCCACTCAGCTGTCAGATGCACACTTCAATCTTCTCTGAAATAATGCTTCAGTTATCTAGGTATCCCTTAATCCAGTCAAGTAGACACCTAAAATTAACTATCACACCTGGGTAACTATGGTCTCACTGCAGGTGGGTAGGGAGCTATCAAGTTCTGAGAAACAATTACCATAATTACAAATATAGTGAGTTTATATGCCAGGGAAGCTTATAGTCTTATGGCAAAATACTACATTTATTTCTAGGTAAGTATTACAGTCACGAATTAAAGTGAAAGCAGTTTTTCAATTGTGTGATTTTTTTTCAACAAAATTCAAACACTTGGGTGCAAAGAAAAGGTTATTAAGGTATTTCCAGGATGGAGAGAAGAGCAATAGAATTAAAGATACTTCTAAGTGAGCAATGTGAATGATGAGACATTATATTTAGACTGAATTAAAAGAGAAGTGAAGGAGATGTTGGGTTCAATAGTATTTTTTAATCCTAAAATAAAAACAAAACAAACACCACAGTGAATTAGACATCTTGAAGAAGACAAGAATGTTTGGAGTCCTGGTACTAGAAAAGTGAACTAGAAAACTGGAGTGGCTGATGGGAAAATGGGATGATCAGAATAGATTTTAGAGGTTGTACAGGAATTGATTTTGACAAAGCAGTCTTCCCTGGATTTCTGCAGGTTCCTCTGTTATTAGGATCTTTCTAACAATGACATACTACAAAGTCAGAGTCTGTGTTCTCTTCCCCAGAGATAATTGCTCATATTTCATGGCTCACTAAATCTAAGGATAGCTTTTTTATCTTCCTTAGAGACAGTTGTTTACATTCCAGAGTAAGGGCTTTCCATCTTCCTCCAAGAGAGGGTTTTTTTTTACATTCTAGAATAAAAATTGAAGTCATTTTCTTTTCCTCTGCCCATCCCCAGCTCTTCTAGTGCAAGTTCTCAGTTCCCTTCTTGTTACTTGTCCCTTCAGATACTTCTGACTCTTGCCACATCTTCCTGTGGAGATCTGGGGCATGAAGAACAGACATTCTGTGAGTAAACAAAGGTGCATCTCAGATCCAGAGGTTCCATGTGTCTGTTTAGATGGGCACACATATTTACACACAGAGAACTATGCACTCAAACGTATGTCTGTGTTATGTGGCAAGGTAGCTTTTCAGTTTGCAGGTAGGGTAACATCTTAAACTCTTCACAGTTCCAGTTTTATCAATGATAATCCCAAGACTCATTAAATGAAGAAGAGTGTGGCAGAGAAAAATATTGGACATGAAGATGATAAACTAGTCCACCGAACTGCAGGTCTGATTACAGAAGCAGGGTTAGAAAGGAACACCTTGTGCCAGGAGCTGAAGTCTTCAATGCCATATGAAGTAGGAAAACTGACAAATGAAAGCCAGATTGCCATATTAATTAAGGGCAGAGCTTCCAAAAAGCTGTCATTTTTGTTCACATCACTTTCTCCTCTGAGAGAATATGTGCTCCAGAAGGTTAGGGATACGAATATATTCATCTTTGTTTCCACAGTACTAAGATTCTCAGAATGAGAATGGGGAGACGGAGGGAAAGGAGAAGAGTTAGGAAAGGAAGACCCACAGAGGTGCAGCTAGTGTGTGGGTGCTACCTCTGGGGTCCACATGAGCGCAACAGGGGAGTCAGTAGAAAAGTTTCAACTTTTCTAATGATGTAAAAATAAATTATATGAAATTAGACTTGTATTTAATGATATGAAATTAGATTTGTATTTCTGCTTGTGTAAAAACCAGAGATGAAGCAAATGGTTTTGCACTTCCATTATCCTTAGATGACTTTGTTCCTCATTAACACATTTAGAAAATAATGAAATTTCAACAACAGTGATTTTCTCTATAAACATGTCCCTGACTCCCTCAATACCCCTCCATTGTACTGAAACGCTGATTGTATTAAAACGCTTACCATATTGTGTTGGAGTTGTTTTTCAGAGTTTCCATTAGGTTGTGGCATTCTTAAGCCCAAGAAATTAGTCTTCCTGAGTTTATTATCTCAGAACCAAGCACAGACATATACCATAGTCACTAGTCAAAAGGTTTTTGAAGAAAAGAATGAGTAAATGACTTGGTATCTTGAAGTCCGCACTGATTAAAACCTGCACACTATTTTTACCTCTTCAAAATAAACAAGTAGTTACTCTATATAGTTTTCACCACTATATTTTTATTATAATTTTACAAATCTAGGTCTTCCAGCTCTTTTATTTTAGAATCTCTACCAATTATTACCGGGAGAACCTGAATATATCCCTGAATAAACTCCAGAGATGGTTTCAGGAAAATCAATACAAGAAGTACATTCCTTTATTCTATTCTTTTTGGTTTAATAAAATAGGATGACTAAAAGATAATTCAAAAGGT
This sequence comes from Glaucomys volans, assembly GCA_020662805.1. NCBI lineage: Eukaryota > Metazoa > Chordata > Mammalia > Rodentia > Sciuridae > Glaucomys > Glaucomys volans. Next base: position 622,210 of record JAJEJO010000240.1, read on the forward strand.
GACTAAGGGAACAGTCACTCCTGACAACAGCTGGAATTTTTGTATGGCAACAATGCCAATCCATTAACCAATCCTGGGCAAGCATACCTCAGAGAACTGCAACGTTTTCTATTTGCTACCTCTTAAAGCACCTACAGAATATCCTCCCAATTTTGCCCCTATTTTGCAAATCAATGAGGATAGAATGTTGTCCATTCTGTAGAAGCAATGTTTCTATATTGTATGACTTTAACACCCCCATGAAAGAAAACAAGGCTAAGAAGTTCTCAATATTACTATTCATTCCAAATTTATTCAATCCAAAACTATTCAACCCAATCTTTTTTGTTCTGTCAAATGGGAGGTAAGATTACACTTTGCCACACAGAGAATTCTCTGATATTGAAGGGAATGTCAAATGGTAGTAGCAATAATCTTTAATACCACACAAAGCCAAAGGTGTATCAGTCTTAAAGTTGCATGAAGAGACATAAAATTACTAAGGATGTGGGATGATGTTCAAACCAAAGAAAACTGCATAATCACTGGCATAGCCAACAAGTTGTTGGTGAGGATATCTGATAAGGAGGAAAGCAGATTCCTAAGTTTTACTTTTGTTTTTGCTTTTCTACCCAACAATATACTATACTCAATACAAGCCGCCTACAACTCTGAATGCTTGGCAGGAAGAAATGGCTTTACCAGGAGATGCCAAGACATAGCAGGCAGGCTCACATTATGGTCTTGCACAGTCTCATTGTAAATACTGAATGCAGTCATCTTAACTATTACTTGTGTTTTACTGTACTCCTTTTCTCACCCATTGGCTTCATCTTTTGACAATGGTGTTTGCTACTATAGTCACCAGCAGTGTTACAATAAGATATGTCACTGAAATTGCTCTCCTTGGTAGCACCTAAAACTAAAGCCACAATGTACTGTGGTCAGGCTGATATTAATCTGCCTCTTAATTCAAAAATAGTGGTGTTGAGCCAAAGGCTGATTCTATCAATGTGTTGACATCCTTTGTATGGATTATTGTATTGAAGTCTAGCCTGAAATGCACATACTGCTTTAGCCTTTGTGGTATGTAGATTGTGAAGCAACCAGGGCCCACAAGTCTAACAGCATTACTAGTCATATCTTAGGTTTTATTCATCCTTAAATTCTCCTTCCATGAATGCAAAAGTTACTCAAATTACTTAAAATTTCTTAATTGCCACCATTCCTCCTTATTGACACTGGACACTATTAGGCCAAAGTCATGAACTTGAACTTCCTTATTTAGAATGTTTCTCAAGAGGTCCTTTATGCAGTGGACCTTTTCTTAAAGTTCATTTATTTCCAAATCCAAGGATAAATAAAACTATAATATGCCACTTAGTAGATGAGAAAGAGCAGTTAGTTATCCAGGTTCACACGAACTTATGGCTATGTTACCATAAGATAAAACTTTTTTACTTCTGCTCCAACATCAATAGGTTGTTCATACAGATAAGAGAACAATCTTTTGAAATTCATTGCTGAGCAGTGGGCTTATACTTTTGCTTTAGAGCAAGAAGTTATTGGGGATAGTCATGTGACTAGATCAGTGTTTGCAAACCTAAATGCTTACAGTAGACAAGCAAATGCTGTAAACAGGTTAAGGTAGTGGAGCATAAAAAGACAAGGTGGAATAGTGGCTGTTGAGAGGGTGATTTACTTCATCTTAAGGGTCAATGACTACACAGCTCTACCTGATTGATGCCATTGGAATAAGGGGCCCACAATTGCCCATAGTTCTGATTTGTATAGAAAAGCAGGAATCATGAAGTTCTACCGTGAAATAATCTGATTTTTACATGTTGGCTCATTTTAAAACAAATCATGTAAGTCTATAAGCTAAACATAATATATACATTGGCCAGAAGTGGCCTGAGCAATTTTCTCTCTCTCCTTAAACTTTGCTGAGTCTGCTTTGCTAAGTCTGTTATTTGTCTTCTAGATATTCATGTTGTGCACTTGTGTTGGTTTTCTCTGTGACCCCTTAAACTATCTGAAGAGAGGAGAATGCCAACATGTTCAGTACTAGAAGACTGTGGATAAGGGGTGGACTCCCTAGATACTGGGTAGAGAATCTAACCACAGAATATGGAAGAAGTAAGTAATTGTATGGAGTAGGCATTAGTGAGGAAAGAGTATCAAGATTAGGAACTTCAGTGTACCCTTGAAGCAAAACACTAAACCAGCAAAATTTTAAGTTTCTGGTGTTTTGCCTTCTGATGGTAATGAAAGGCATATTTGGCATGCAGTTTGAGTTGCTTCCCTCCTACATTAGAGTTACCTTGTTCTACCAGTCCTTGAGAAAGTTTGATGTACACTTCAGCATTAGGTAGAACTGGCAGAGTAGAAAGGGACAGAAAGATCAAAGGAACTGTGACTGCTCCATATTTCCCCTCTTGCTGTTGCTTCCAGAAAAGGAGCAGCATCCCATCAGGGGCACCATGTCTGTGCATTCCAGGCAGTGACCACAGCTGAGTGGCAAGCAATGGGAGGAGAACTGACAGGTAAGCCCTAGCAGTGACAGGTACCATTACTGCCTTGCAGATAGAGCAAGACACTTTGGAGGAGAACAAGGCTAATGCATATGTTTCATTGATGTTGCTCAAGTAACAAAGTAGAATCACAGCAATGATATTGCCATATCATTTCAGGGTTGCAAAAGCAACAAGTTTTAATTGATTGATGATCTGAGTGAAACTTCATGAACAAGCTAACAGGATTAAGTGAAGGTGCTAGAAATCAAGCCTGTCCCGACAGAACTTGAAATTCCTTCACATCCACCAAATAGAAAAAAATAGCTGCTACATTAACTCCACTAAGGAGGCAAGAGTGTCATCTAGTGGCAACTCAAAATTGTTACTCACTTAAGATGCATTTGGAAAGTTAGGATTGTCCTGCTAAAATGATCTATACATTATTTTGGATCATATCAGAATCCTTATTTTTTAAACTCCACACCTTAATCAAACAGAGCCACAATTTTTTATCATTGTTTCATGCTTTTCTCCTCAGAGAGTAATCATAATACTATCTTCCCTGTTCCCTGCCTCTTTCCCCCGCCCCTCAAAAAAAATCTTAGCTAGGAACCACTTTAAGTTGGACAACAAAAAATTTGAAATAGTAATGGTGAATAGACTAAAATCCTCTTAATAATCTTAACAGTTAGTAGATGATTCTAGTTTACAATCATGGCAATATGCTTTTTTAAACTAAGCTTCAAATGCTGTTTCGGTCCATTTATATCCTGAGATTACCTTTTACCTCCAGTGAACTTGGGTTGATTAGGAGTAAACACATTCACTTAAATTTAGAGTCTACATATTTGCCACCTCAATGAATGTGCTGTGTCCAAAGCTACCTCCTCAAATGCCATCTCAACCTGTTGGAAAAGCAATGGAATTCTAGGCGACTATAGTACACTGTTCTGGCTGTCTGATTCTAGCCTCTTGGTTGTCTGTGAACAGTTCTCCACCTTGCACTTTATTGTAATTTTATTATTTATTAATAAGTAATTAATTTGGTGTACTATAATCATACATAATAGTGGAATTCATACATGTGGCATATTCATACGTGCACAAAACATAATTTGATCAATTTCATTTCTCTGTGTTAGGTAATTGATGAATATGTAAATTCTGTCTTGTATGGTAAAGATTTAGTTGACTTCTTCCCTTCTCCCTAAAAGACAGTTTTGCCTCCATTTAAAATTCATCTTAATGTTCCCTCAGATACCATAGAATTTATGAGATTTTTTCCTTTGATCTGCTTATAACATTTGCCTGATTCTGTCATATAGGCATAAAAGGTTTATAACTTGGGAAATGGTATATTGGTTGAACAAAAAATCAAATTTATCCATAATTTTCATGAACTAGAGGGAAAAGTACCTTTACATAGCAAAAACAATTACACTAAAATGCTCTAGCAATTAGAGTTAGACATATAAATCAATCCCTAAGGATCTGTCTCATGATCACTCTCTAAGCTTCAATTTAAAAATAAAATATTATTCAATCCAAGTCTTTAAAAGCTAAATATAACCATCTTCTTAAGTATTAACTTATCAAATGCAAAGTTAAAAATTTTAGCATTCATTTAAGAAAGAAACTTACATGAGTGGTCTATATTAGATATCACTGAATTCCTTTCTATATACTTATTTACTTAGATCATACTCTCCTTTTCAGAAAAACATTGAATTTTAAGTTTAACTTTTTCAGAAAATAATTTGGATCAATTGCTTATTTTTCTTTCATACTGTAAGACAAACAAACAAAAACAACCATGATGAATAAAAAACAGTGGAGTTAAGGTAACATAGCAACTAGAACTAGCTGGTGTGGACAAACAATATGCAAAATAAAAAAGACTTTTTTTGTAATTTATTCCTTATTTAAACTGTAAAACTCCTTGAAAAAATTTCTAGGTCATACAATCTATCTATTTATCATTTTGTCATTGAGGAAAACACAGTAAGTGCATTACTTTCATAATTTTTGTAACTACATATACTGAAGGGTTTTTCTTTTCTTTTTCTTTTTACTTTTCTCTCTTTTTTTTTCTTTTTGGCAAGATTTCTATGAGCTGGGAATACATTACACAGAGGAAACCCTCTGAGGTTTAGTTTCATAACTGCTCTTAAGAGCATAGCCAAAGGGAATTTGGCTATGCAAGATTTTATGAAGGCAAGGTTTTTACTTCTAATTGTTACTTAAAATTGCTGTAACCAAAAGCTTTTAAAAGCAAGTGAGCAATTAACTGCTCTTCAACCTGGTATTGACAAAAGATTTAAACTTTGAAATAAAAATAAATGCCAACAGTCAACATAAAGCAAAACAAAACAAAAAGCCTTATTTTAGGGACTCAAAAGTCTTCTGAAATGTTTTCAACAGATTGCTCCACATGAGACTCCCATTCATAGCAACACCTTGCCCTGGGTTCATAGCAAAGTGGCCTAAGGCATGTTTTCTAGAACCAGAAATCTGAACTTTGCTTTTACCTGGGCTTAATCTGCTGCACTGTGTCAGTGTATTGTATATACTTTATAAGAGTTTAATAAATTTTATTTAAGTACCTAGTTACACACACACACAAACACACACACACACACAGAAAATGAATGCCCATATTAGAGAATTTAGATCTGAGAAGTTATAATATCTATCTCAGATAAAATTTGCCTGTACCTTATAACCCCAAGTAAATAATCAAATAAATGTATATATATTTGGGATATGATGAACTGTAAATATATTATTATGATGAACAGAGTCAAAGTAAGAGCATAAGCTGAGGTGGCTGTCCAAGTAAATGAGAATTAATTTTGTCATTGTTTCTATTAATTTTCAATATTCAATATAAATATATGCTCAAATATGATTTTCTATGTTTTTCCAAAGAAGTGCATTCCCATAACTTTAATTTAATTGTATGGCTTTGGGATTTTTGCATATTAACTATAAAAAATTAGTTGTTTTCCAAGATCAAAAAAATTACCAAGATAAAATTTATGCTGTCATCTTGTCACAAACATAATGGTGGTGTATTCTGAGCAGTAGCTAAGACTGTGTTTTATGCTCCCCACAACTGCAGAAAAGTGACAAATTTTCAAGGCCATGACTGTCAGACAGACAGATTTGTAGATAGATGGATAGTAGGTGGGTCCATAATTGATTATAGAAACACCAAGATTTATAATGCATTCCTCTGTTGTATTTTGAGACAAATTTAATTACTTCTTGATGAAGTGCTGGTAAATATTTAGCAGTCAGCTCTCTGAAAAAAATATCATGCATGTATGTCAAGGTTTTTTTTTCTATAAAGTTTGTTATGCATGATTTATATATGAAAACACAGTATGCATAGTTTTTGTTTTATATTCCTTATAGCTTATTAATTTTCAAAGAATGTGTTCATTAAGCTTTGACAAACTCTTGTAGACAATTTATGGTTGTAGGTGACAAAGGAATATAATGCTGATATTGATGTTGATTGATATTTTTGTTTATGTTAATGAGTAAGAAAGTGAAATAATGAAGTCATCTATAGAAACTTCACTTATTCACTTAGCAAATACTTTGCAGAATTAAATAATAGTTTGGGGATGTTAGAAGAATAATTTCTCAAATTTTGTGTGTCTACAGTGTAACACACTTCTAAATTTGAATTGCATTACTATTTTCTCCATCATTTTCTTAAATTTAGACAAGTCACTGGCAAAGTACAGCCCATAAGTCAAATCCAGTTTGCCTCTTATTTTTTTAAAAAAGGGTTTTTTCGGGGACACAGCCACACTCATTTATGTGTTGTCTACTACAGCTTTCACACTAGATACGATTCTTGTCACAACAGAGTTGAGTGGTTGTGAATGGTTTGCAAAACTTAGAATATTTACTATCTACCTCGTTAGAAAGTTTTCTGACTTGTGAACTAACCAGAACTTACCAGTAAAACTTTAGCAATAATGAAAATGTTCTTTATCTGTTATTTACTACGTAACTGCTTAGCCACATATGACTACTGTGTCCTTGAAATGACTACTGTGTACTTGAAATAACTACTGTGACTGAGGAAGTGAAATTTTTATTCTATTTTTTTTTTAATTTTCTGCCACCCACCCCCAACTCCTGGTACGGGGGATTGAACCCAGAGATGCCCTAATGTTGAGCTACATTCCCAGCCCTTTTTAAAATCTTTTCATTTTGAAACAGTGTCTCCCTAGGTTGCCAAACTTACTATTCTCCTGCCTGGGCCATCAAAACCACTGGGATTTCAGGCAGGTGCCACCACACCCAGCTCTATTTCATTCTAATTAGTATGTTTTGCTAGTAGCTAAATTGCATTCTCATTTGTAGAATTTGATAAATTTCAAGGTGTAAATAAACTATCACCATTTTCAAGTACAAATGTGACATCACTGAACAAGGGACCAGTAGAGTAGAGGAAAGGGAGCCCGGGTGGGGGGAGTTGATGGGATTGAAGTGGAGCAAAATATATTCCATGCATGTGTAATCATGTCAAAATGAGTCCCATTATTATGTATAACTAAATACACTAATAAAAACATTTTTAAAAAACAAAAAAGAATTGATGTTTTGAGTATTACATTTGTTTTTATCTGATTTAATTATAAGTATATAATTTAATTTTAATTATGGCTATTTTAAAATTTTTTTATTTGTTCTTTTTAGTTATACATGACAGTAGAATATATTTAGACATATTATATGTATATGAAGTATAACTTCCCATTCTTGTGGTTGTACATGATGTGGAGTTAGGCTGGTCATGTATTCACATGTGAACATCAAACATATGTTTGATTCAATCTACTGCCTTTCCTATCATTCCCCTTTGTCTAATCCAATGAACTTCTATTCTTCCCTCTCTACCCCATCACCCTTATTGTGTGTTAGCATCCACACATCACAGAGAACATTCAGCCTTTGGCTTTGGGGGATTGACTTATTTCACTTAGCATGATAATCTCCAGTTCCATCCATTTACTGGCAAATGCCATAATTTCATTCTTATTCATGACTAATATTTGATTGTGTATATATACCACGTTTTCTTTAATGGTGGCAATGTTTAACAATTGTTTCAACAATTCTAAAAAGTTGTCTTTCTCAAGCAGGTACAATCAGTTTCAAAAGACCATTGAGTGAAAACACCCTGTTTTTTGAAGGGTTATGGAAAATAATATTCCTACAAGACAGCCCCCAGGAAAAACAAAAAGACTGTGCGGCTTGGAGGAAGGAACGTGAGAAATTAGCCAAACATTAAACCCAGTAAATCCTTTTCCAGAAACAATGGGTCCTGAAGGGAGGAGGCAAATACTGAAACGCTGGGCCCAGAACTTTTACCCTTTCCCATTGCTGATGAATCCTGGAAGAGAAAAGGTAATACTGAAGCTCTGGGAAACGATGAATCCCAGAGGAAGAAGAAAGACAATGGGCAGGATGAGTATTCATCCCTGGGTGTCTGAGCTCCTATCTCTCTCTCAGTAATGATGAGCTTTAAACTTTTTACAACTGCCTTCTGAGTTAAAATTTTAACCTGCACAACTGGTTCACTGACTGTCCAATGGACACATCCACAGTTTCCAGTGATTAATTCACCCTCTTTGTAAACTATAAAACTCAAGACTTCTTCCCAGGGGGCATGTTCATACCCAGAAAATGAGCCCTTCCATTGCCTGATTGATTGATTTTGCTGCAGAATAAAGGAAAGTTTGCTGATCCGTTTGAGGTCTTCTTCTGTCCTGGTTATTGGTGTTTTCATGATGGTGCTGAAACAGTATTGGTTATTTTTGCTTACATTCTTTATTACTATACATAAAGTGAATTGAACTGGAAAAGGCAATAAGGAGCTAAAATAAAGAGAAAACACAAAGAGTGTGTTTGGAAAAATGGATATTTTGTCAAAGGGTAGGCATTATTAGTTGTGCAAAGGGAAGTGTCACAGAAATGGGCCAATACAGTCAGGATTTGTAAATTAGAGTCACTGTATCCCTGGCTAGTTTTCAGAGAGTGAACCCTCTCAATTCATAAGGAATTTTTATGTGAACATATACAAATATTTTCCTAGGTCTAAGTCAATATTTCAGGTAGGTTAGGGAATCATGTTTTTGAGAATTTATATACAAAAATTTTTGGTTTTGCTCAAAAATATCATAAGCAAATTTGCGGATTAAATTTAATGAGTTAGGTCTAAAACTATAAATCTGTTGGATTCCAATCTGCGGAAGGCAAGGGGGATGATAGCACAAGCAGAGAAATGATCCTTGAGCAGGATCAGTGTTTGAACCACTGAAACAATTTTATATGTTGGAATATAGTGCTGAGGGAATCATACAGAAGTCATACAGAATTCAACACGCAAGGAAAAAGAGATTAAAGAAAAGAGATGACATGATAATAGATTTAACAACTCTCTTATAGGTCTATTTTAAATCTTAGAAATGGAAAATAGAATAAATATGCAAATGAATAATGACTGAGAATTTTCACAACTGAAGGTTTGGAGAGGTTTGCAAGGGATATATCTAACAAGGATTAACACCAAAATATGTAACAAACTACAAATCAATGAGGAAATTTTGAAGAAAAATAAAGGAAATGAACAAAAAATTTATAAAAATGAAAAGATGTTCTGTTTCAACAAATTCAGGAAATACAAATTTAGAACACGTGGAGATGTCTTGTCCATCAATTAGATTGGAAAAACTGAAAAATATGGTGTTGGTGAAAATATTGAAAAACATTCATGCATTGCTGGTTGCAATATAAATGAAGAGTAATTTGGTAATAGTGATTATACTTAAAGATGCAGATGTATAATTAACCAGGAATTTCACTTTATAATCTGAAAAACTCATAGACAAAGTACATACAAGGAGGCTAGCTATGTTTTACAATTAGGAAAAGTCTACATAACTAAATGTTCACCACTAGGTAAATATATATTCGTGATGATATATTTTATATTCCTAATGAGACATATATCAATAAAAATGAATAAACTATCTACATATACCAACATGTTTAAGATTTAAAAACTAATGAAAGGAATTATGCAAATTTTAGAATATGTTATGTTTTAGATTAATTACATTTGGATAAAATGAGAGGGAAATCCAATGACAAGAGAAAAGAAAAACTAGTCATGGTATAATTTTTTAAAT